>CM052800.1:118305286-118338160 GCA_028533885.1 Nasua narica | reverse complement strand
CAGCATTTGCCATAGCACATACCCTCCCCAGTGTCCATATCCCTATCCACCCCCCCCACCTCCCAGCAACCCTTAGTTTGTTTCGTGAGTTTAGGAGTCTCTTATGGTTTGTCTCCTTCCCCATCCCATCTTGTTTCATTTCTCTTCCCCACCCCCCCATAACCCCCTGCCCTGCCTCTCAAATTCTTCATATCAGAGCAATCATGTGATAATTGTCTGAGAAAGACATTTTTAAGGACTCTGTAGTGGGGCCCCAAAAACCCTCTCTCGCTTTGCCTCTTCTTCCTCCTATCCATGAATGCTCCCCTTGCATCAAACCTTGCTACTGGTCATGCACGGAAGAAACAAAAGGCCTTCTCTCCGTGTCTTTGTTCTCACTGATCCCTCTTCTTGGCATGTATTTGTCTCGTACTTATCCTATTTGTGGAAATTCTCTCCAGTCCTCAAGGCCCAGCTATATGTTTTCTCCTCCACGATGTCTGTCCCAAGCTGGATGCCCCCACTCTAGAAGTAATTTCTCCCTCTTCTGTAACTAAATAGCATTTCACAGCTCCTTTATGTAACCTACAGTGCTTTTGACACTAATGCCACACATTCATCTATGCAATCTGATCACCACAACTGGATTGTAGACTCTTTGAGAACCACAGTGTGTATATCCCAACGCCTAACATATATTCATTCATCTATTAAACTAACATTTATGGAATGCCGACTATCTCCTGGACACTAAGGGTACAAAGACAATTAAATCATGTCTTCAAGGAGCTTATAATTCAATGTGGGAAAAAACTCTAAAGAAAAAACTAGGTCCCTTAAAAAAATTAAAAACAACTCCTTTAAGCCCGGTCATGGAAGGAGCCTGTCTTTCTGGAAAGGAGAGCCTAAAGTTAAGACCCCTAACCTTCAAACAAGAGACTCACCTTCCCCTTTGGGAGTCCTGCTACTGGCTTCCCCCACCATGCTGGACTTGGGAGATTAGTATTTCTTTAACTCTTCAACACCAGTGTAGACACATTAGTTTTTGTTGAATTTCCCATAGCAGAGCAAAGACGAGGGTAGACACTTATACAAAGCTTGTTTAAAGACTTGGGGATAATAAAGGGGAAATGAACAGAAAGAGTCACTTAAAAGTAATGTAGCAAACAAACAAACAAAAAAAGTAATGTAGCAAACAATAATGTAGCTTACAAGATTTGACTCATTGAGGGTATCCTGGGATACACCTGCTTCTAGGTGGCAGAACCTCTCTGCGACTCCCAGGAATCCCAGTAAAGCCATCCCAAGTTCCTGAAATCCAAACCCTGCCTGAGAAGAAGACAGCAGCATTCCTCTTCCAGAAGCCTCGGGCCGGCCTCCTGGCTCTAGTCTCCTGAGGGAAGTAATCATCGAACCCAATGGCTTATATACCGTTATATACCCAGGCTTCTCTTAGGTTGCGATTCCTCCATTCCTAGTGTGTGGCTTTCACCTTCATGCTCACAACATTGTTGTTGTGGCTCCAGGCATCAGGCTATATTCCAGGCAAAAAGGAAGAGAAAGACAAAAAGCAAATGTACATGAACCAACAGGGACTCAGTTGTTTTTGATGAGCTTTTTCCTGAGATCCTGCTTTTGCCCTATTGTTCAGTATTGAGCTAAAAGAGGTCCTGGGAATATTTTTAACTGGGCACATTACTACCCCCAACTCCATTAGTAAGGGGACTCTGTTAATAAGGCAGGCAGGAGAATGGAAATTGGGTGGACAATTAACAGGCTGTCCACAACAAGTGGGAGCGAATAGAGCAGCTACAGTCCTTGAATAGGTTGGATATTTTATTTTATTTTAAGATTTTATTTATTTGGCAGAGAGAGATCACAGGTAGGCAGAGAGGCAGGCAGAGAAAGAGGGGGAAGCAGGCTCCCTGCTGAGAAGAGAGCCCGGTGCGGGGCTTGATCCCAGGACCCTGAGATCATGACCTGAGCCAAAGGCAGAGGCTTTAACCCACTGAGCCACCCAGGTGCCCCTAGGTTGGATATTTTAAATAAAGTCTAGAATTGAAAGACTTAGGAAAGGCTGGCTGGAAAACAGGAAAGCTCTGCAAGATAACTTTTATGTAATCTCCACAAGACAGATTAAAATAAGAAGAAACGACAAAAACATGTCCACAGTAACAAGAAGATCTGGTAAGTGATGGCCAGGAAAGGGGCAATGTGGTCAGCTCTGATCTGAAAGGACTGTAGGATGGCAACTGGTCACGAGGTTGTAAATAGCCACAAACTGACCATATGATCTTGGGCAGGTTATCTAGATAAATTCCTTGGGTCAAAATGTTTCCTGTAAAATGAGATGATTGAACTAAATTATCTGCAATATCTTTTCCAACTTAGGGTGCCTTCAGTTCAGTTCATGATCTCGGAGTCCTGGGACCAAGCCCTGGATCAGGCTCCCTGCCCAGCCCTGCTTCTGCCTCTGCTTCTGCTTCTTCCCCTACGTGTGCTCTCTCTCTCAAATACATAAAATCTTAAAAAAAAAAAAGATCTTTTCCAACTCTAAATTTCTACTAGTAATGGCCTTTTTTTCTTCCTTAGCAGTGAAATACTTTAGACAGATGAAAGCTTACAAAGAAAACAGAATGACACAGGGATCAGAATCCTGGAGTTCTGTCTAGTTGGCCTTGTCTTAATCCCCATGGTGGCCACTGAACTCTAGAGAGTGTATGTCTACATAGTTCCTTGTGTGACTCTAATAAAATGATGTACTTATCGGCATAAGTCAGCCTACAGATATAGCCATGAGTATTCTTTTCAGAAAGGGAAAATTGCTTTTATTTCTTAATAACAATTTTCAACACTTTAAAAAAGCCCCATTAAGTTACATCACTAGGTTTCAAATCATGGCGCTATTGTGACTCTCATTCGAAATCACTGGGGAAATATTAATCAAATCTCACAGGAACACTGACAGAATTTCCTCCAAAATTTATTCAGTAATGTTGGGAAAGAAAGAAGCCTGGATTGTAAAGAGAAGTTTTCAGAATAACATACGTATTATTTTCTAGGTAGTTATTTAGATAAAAATTATTCTCAGAGGGAAAAAACAAACCTCCACTTTGCAAATACTTGTTTCCTGTGTGCAGACTTGGCTGCTTCCTGTTTACCAAAAGTAATTGTTGGTAATTCAAAGCAAAGACCAGAAAAATGTACCTCTGTCAGTCACCTGCTGAACTTCCTTCCCTTTCACTTGCTACACTTTTAACATTCCCAAAGTTTTAAAAAGTACCCTTTTAAAACTTAAATTTTTCGGAAAAGTAACCGTAGAAAGACTCCGTGAACCCTGAAGCAGGTGTCCTCAAATTTCCTCCTCTACTATCTACCCTTCGGAGGGTAAGATTTTACGAATACTGATTATTTTTCTGATCCACCCAGAATCCTAAGCTTGTCTTTATGTCCAAAATAGCCCAACCACCCCGGTTTTACTCTCTCTAGAGATTTCCCCACACTGCTGACCATAAGCTTCGCATTTTTCTCTCCACTGCTTCCCTCCTCCTTCTTGATCCTGCTTTTTTCTCTCACCAGTGTAACCTTTTCTATTTCCAGCTAGGTCTGGAAAACACCATCTGTTCCAAGAATCCCTGATGCGGAGGACAGGTTCAGGGGCACTATCCCTTGGACCCCAAATCCCAGACTTCTTTTTTTTTTCTCGTTTTTTAATTTTTATAAAGCTCCTCCACAGGGGAAAAAAATCAAGTCAATCGCATTTAGGGGTTCATCAAAGGTGATGCAAAACGTTAAAACGTATTTTAATCATACGTTTCATTAAGAAACTTGAGAAAAATACAAGCTATTGTTTCCATCACCGTGTCGCCCTGCCTTCAGCCACAAAGTTGCCCAGCCGCCTGAGTCCGACACCCCTAAAACCGAGCCTCCGTCTAGTGAAGCGACCAGTTTTTATTCTGGTGCAAAGGCCAAGGCCGAACGGGTCAACTTTCCGCGCTCACGGCGGGGACGGACCCGGCAATAAGCTCCCGGCTACAGAAGGTGGTGCTGTTGGGTCTGAGGGGAGAAGCGCCGGCCCGGGAACTCGAGCCGCAGCCAAGAAACCCGGGCTTTCCGAAGTGTGTTCCCGACTTTGAACCCTCCGCGGGAGAGCGGGACTTCTAGGGACTCAAAGAGTTAGAGGTCAAGGCGGCGATGCCCCGGCAGGAGGGCGCCGGGGAGGAAAGAGACAAGCAAGGCTGAGGGGGTGGCGACTCGGGGCCGGGCTCTCGCATCCAGGGGCGCCTTCTGGGGACAGGACGTGGAGAAAAGTTGCCGGGCAGAAAGACAGAGAGAGGGTGGCGAGGCAAACCCAACGTCTTTCATCCCCCGGAGACAAAGAGGTGCCTTCTTTTGACAACAGCTGCCAGTGCCACACACACCATACGGCGGGGCCGGAGGGGGAGGGGAGGCGGCGAGGGGCGCGTCTGAGGCGAGGACCGGCTCCGACTTTCAATAACGGGGTGGTTGTCATGGTGACGGGCCCTCCGTCTGCAGGGGGCGGCTGAAAGGACCCATTGTTCTGGAGCGGGGCTGCCCGGCCCGCGCCTGTTTCTCAGGGACACCTTTGAACACCTCCCCGCGTTCCCGGGAGGCCGGCGGCCCGGTAGTCGGCAAGGCCTCCCCGAGGGAGTCTGCGCGCCCGGCCCGCCGCGGAGCACAAACGGCGCCGCCGCCGCGGCTGCACCCGCGCGGCGACAGGAGCAAGTCGCCGCTTGCACCCCGCCTCGCTGCCGCCCACGCGGGCCCGCCCCAGAAGTCGGCGTGGGACCAGCGCGCCCGCCGCCGCTCGGCCGCAGACGCCCAGACACTCAGGGGGTGACGCGGCCGGCTCCCGCCGGGGGCACCGCCGAACGCTCGGCTTCCCGGCCGTGCGGGAGGACGAACCCGCGGCTCTGCAGACACTTGTCGCGACTTGGGGACGGGGGCGGGGGGACGCGGGAAGCCCCCCTGCTCCGCCCCCACGATCACTTTTCGGTTGTGCTGGAAGAAAACAAAATCAATGTCAAGATGAAGTTACCGGCAGCCCTGAAGTTTCCCTTATTAGGGCAAACAATTAGAAAAAAAAACCCCTGGAAGTCGGTCCCCTGGGGCTGGTTAAATCGTGCGGGGCGTAATCCCTATGATGAAATACTAAGCTGCAGTTAAAAAAATACAAGGCAACTCTATTCAGGGATGCGGGAGTTCTCGGGTATACTCTTAAGTCATCAAGCAAGGGGCAGAACAGCGTGAGTGGCGTGTGTCCGCACACAGACACACGTGCTGGTGTGCGTGTGTGGGTGTGGGTGTGGGTGTGTGTGCGCACGCGCGTCCGTGCGCGTCCGTCCGAGCAGTTGCTTCTTAGGAGAGCAGCTGTAGGACTAGAGGATGTAGTGCGGAGATGAAGAAAACTTCCTTTTCAGAAAACCATATTGTCTTTGGTACTTTTTGCCTTTTGTCCCATGTATCATGTATTACCTCTTTAAAAAAAAACAAACTTCTAAGGAGAACTTTAAAATTGTATTTGCTTGAACACTAAGAGGTTTGGAACTCTCCATAAGTCATCTGAATGCCTTTTTAAAAATGCTTTAATAAATACTAATTTTTAAAGTATACATATACCAACAATACAAATAAATACCATTAACTCACAGAGATGTAAAGGTAAGTTCCAGTGGCAAGTCCAATATAAAAACATACAGCGTGCACCGACTGATACTGGAGGATCCCACTGTGTAATTCATCTATTATTATATTAAATTAATCACAGGGCTTCCAAATTAAACTAGTGACATTACATTAGGGTGATTTTCCTAACTACAAAGTGATTTATAATCAATGAAGCGGACTACTGAACCCCAATGACATGGATGGTCTTTCCACACAGATAAAAATAAAAATTACTTAGCAGAGACTTCATTCCACAATGAAAACCAGGTAACATCTATTGAGCCTGTACTGTGTGCCTTACTCAATACCGTGTTCGAGGAGTTTGATAGGTATTATATCTTTTAATTGTCCAAAACAAACCATTTGCCTCTTTTACAAATGAAGAAACATGCATAAATGTTCTTCTGTTTACCTAATATCGTGCAACTAGGAAGACTGCAGAACCTCAATTTGAATTTACAACTGACTGACTCTAAAGCCTATTTATGTTCTTAACACTCACTTCACATGTTTCTTCTTAAATTATTGTGAGAATAATACAGGCTCAATATGACTTTCTAATTCTGTGGTTTCACGAATTGAATAAACGGTATCTAAATATCAAGAGTTAGACTGTGTTTGAGGGAAATATGTTGTAAACAGAGTTGTTGGCCTATAAATTTTTAACTCATGTTATAGGTTGGTTGTACCGTGTAAATATGAAGACTGTTTTGTGAAAAACTAATGTAGTCTTTATGTGGGTGCCCATATATAACATTTAATTGGAATAAAGCCATCTTCGTTTGTTCATGTATTGTTTATGGCTGCTTTTGAACTACCACGGATGGCAGAGTTGAATACTTGTAAGATAGACCGTATGGCCCACAAAGGCTAAACGATTTACAGTTTGGCCCCCTACAGAAAATGTTTGCTGATTCTTGATCTGGAGTTAAGATTATGCACTTAGAAAGGCAAGAAGGACTTTTCCAATTTCAAAATGCTATCCCCATTCTAAAAGTGTTCTCTTTATATTTGCCAAGTATTCCTCCTCTGTTCCAAATTGTACATTCAGGGCTATCTGAAAGGGCTTCGGCATTGAGAAATTTCTTTCAGTTCTTACAAGATAAAGATAATATATGTATTGCCTTAGGTTTCAGTCAGCCACGATGCTTTTTTTCCCCTGTGATAGGAAGCTCACTGATGAGCACACATCGCTTTGCTTTGGAGCCTGTTCTTAACTGAAGACCTTCCAGGAAGAGAGAAAGCCAAGGATATATGATACTTTGCCAAAACGAAGCAATTATTATGAGTTGAAATACATAGCTTGTGATATCATGTGCAGTAGTTGGAGCCAGCTTAGAGGGATGATTGCCACTGTCTTCCTTAGATTTCAAAGACTTGTGTTCCCTTTTCTCTTTTAAAGCTTTAGTGATTCCGAAAATCAGGGAGAAGCCTGTATGAATTTGTAGGAGAGAGGATGTGGGAGAAGAGCACTGTACCATCCACAGGGACAATTGCCACTAATCGTAACATATAACTTTTAGGAAAATTGATTTGGGAGGATATGAATCCTAGTTACCCCTTCCTCTCCATTACTGTTCCCTTCACCTTCTAGCTCAGAGCACTGGCAGTTTCTCCCTTGTTGCACAACCAGAGAGTCTTAGATTTATGCCTCGAGACAACACCTGCTTATAAGAGCCAAAAGCTGTAGGTGTATTTAGGCAGCAAGCTGGAGAACTTTTTGAGTTTGAAATTTTGTTTCTTTAAGCTGGGAAGAACTCTAAGAGCTCCTCCACCCAGTTAACAACTGGCCTGTGTTGGCTTGTTTAAAGCACTCACGGAGTTGGCCATAGTACAGAACTCTTACAAAGCCCTGGACTTACCAGTAGGAACAGAACCCTTCCTATGTAATTATGGTAGAGCTATCACCCTACTCAACATCACTGAGAGGCAGGCAAACACTAATTCCAGCTAATAAAAATTAAATCCTGACTATAGAATCTATGCTAGGGGTATATGGGTTTTCACTGCACATTTATTTCAAATTTTCTATATATTTGGAAGTTTTTCTAATCAGATGCTGGGGAAAATCAGATTCTAACCTGAAGGCTCCATTTTTCTCTAGGCTTCTGAGGAACAAAACAAGACCAATATTTGAGAAAATATTAGAATTTTTCATTTAAAAACATAGCACCCGTCCCCATAAAACAAAAACAAAAAACACCTTAAGATCATAAGGATACTATGAATAATAAAAACACAGAATGGGATTCAGAGTCTAAGTAATTTCAATGGTCTTAAGCTTGAAAACACTTTGGGGAAAATATTTGGACATTTTCTAATGACAAGATTCTTCGCATCATTCTTAAATTGTTAGAAAATGGTAATAACACTAGCTGTGTGTGAGAGTGGAATGTTGTTTTTTTCCCTTTGTATTAAATTTTAAATTGCCATTACTTGTTTCTGACTCCCAGATGGCCCTCTTTGTAGGCTTTCCATTACCAGAAGTTCCTAAAGGGCCTCAACCCAATGTAGATGTCAAAGTTTCAAAGTCTTCTTTTCCCTTTTCTCTCGTCTTGGTAAGCATCTGTGGGCATCTCTTCCCACAGCTGTCAAACTACCCACCAACTTCTACTTAATCTGTGCTTAGCCCTCTCAGCACCTCCCCCACCCTAAAAGAAGTTTTTTAATTAAGTGCATAAGGAGTTAAGCTTATCTTACCAAATTAGAAAAAAAGGGGGAAAAAACTATGAAGAGAAACTGGAAAGAACAGTAAAAATTGAAATTAATAAAGTTGAAAACTGACCAAGAAAAAAGAGAAAGCAAAAATGGAAAAGAATAAAAAAGATATAATTGTAGATATAGAAGAGATTTTTTTTTTAATTTTCTTCACAGAATTATGAATCATGTGGCAGCATATTTGAAGATTTAGATGACATGTGTAATTTCTAGGTAGAATGCAAACGACAAAGAATGACCCAAGAAAAGGTGGAAATCTGAATGGAATTGGAAAGATAATTAAACCTCTTTCTATAGAAGATGAGGAAAACAAAAACTATTATTAATATCTTCAGAGACATGTGATGGATCTATGGGAATGAGAACAGAACAGTATGAGAGAGGACAGGGAAGAAAAGCCAAGAAAGAGCTAGAAATTTAAAATATGGCTCTCTCAAACTGACAATTCAATGAAACGTTTGGGAGAGTAAGTCTAAAAATCTCCCAGAATGTACAGAAAAAATACAGAAGTCGAGAAAACAGAAGAAAAATATAAGAAAAAGAGTAGACCAATGCAGAAAGTCCAATACCTAACTAATAAGAATGCTATAGAGAATAGTGGAAATGGAGAGAAGGAAAAGGTTTTTTTTAATCTAATAAAATTCCCCGTTCTGAAGGGCCTGAGTACCTAAATTTAAAGGACTCACTGAGTACCGAGGTCAAGGAATGAAACCACCCACAGTAGGAAAAAGAAATATCTAAAACCTATATGCATTTAAAGAAAAGGAAGAGGAGGAGGAAAAGAAGGAGGAGGGGGGGGGAGAGGAGGAAAAGGAAGAGAGGAAGAACAGGAGGAGGAGGGAGAAGAAGAAAAGAAAAAAAGAAAGAGGTAAAAGAAGAGAAGTGATAATAACCTGGTACATTTGACCAGGGGCGAAATGATGTAGAGAGCCTATATAGTTCTGTTGGAGAGTGAAAGAAGAATGATTTGGTTACATAGGAACCTGAGCGAAAAGCAAACAAAAAGTATCTTTGGAAAAAACAGAATGCTGTGTAAGAAAAGAAATCTCATCACATTATATTACTCAGTTTATTAGTGATGAAGGGTTAATATCCACATATATAAAGAACTTCTACAACTCAACAACAAAAAACCAACCTAATTAAAAAATGGAGGGGTTTGGGGCGCCTGGGTGGCCCAGTTGTTAAGTGTTTGCCTTCAGCTCAGGTCATGATCCCAGGGTCCTGAGATTGAGCTCTGCATCTGTCTCCCTGCTTGACTGGAGGCCTGCTTCTCCCTCTCCCACTCTCCCTGCTTGTGTTCCCCTCTCACTGTGTCTCTCTCTGTCAAATAAATAAATAAAATCTTTATATAAATAAATAAATAAATAAATAAACAAATAAATAAAATCTCTTTTAAAAAAAGGGAGGGGAGCTTGGGTGGTTCAGTTGGTTTAGCATCCAACTTTTTTTTCCTTTTTAAGATTTTATTTATTTATTTGACAGAGGGAGAGAGAGAGAGAGAACAAGCAGGGAGAGCTACAGGCAGAGGGAGAGGGAGAAACAGGCTCCGCACTGAGCAGGGAGCCCGACGTGGGGCTTGATCCTAGGACCCCGAGATCATGACCCAAGCCAAAGACAGATGCCCAACCGACTGAGTCACGCAGGCACCCCAAGCATCCAACTCTTGATCTCAGCTCAGGTCTTGATCTCAGGGTGGTGAGTACAAGCCCCGTGTTTAAAAAAATTTTTTTTAATGGGCAAGAGACTTAAATAGACATTTCTCCAAAGATGACCAAAAATTGGCCAACAAGCATATGAAAGATGCTCAATGTCCATAATCATTTGGGAAATGCAAATTGAAACCACAGTGGTGTACCCCCTTGCACCCTTTAAGATAACTGTATAAAAAACAGCAACAATATAAAATACCAAGTGTTGGTAAGGATATGGGGAAATTGGAACACTTTTGCACAATTGGTGGGAATGTAAAATGGTGTGGCCACTATGGAAAACAGTATAATAGTTCCTCAAAAAAATTAAAAATATAGAAATATCTTATGATCCAACAATTTCACTTCTCGGTTATATTGAAGAGAATTGGAATCAGGGACTTCAAGATATATTTGCACACCCATGCTTATAGCAATGTCACTCACACAATAGCAGAAAGGTGGAAGCAATCTAAGTGTCCATGAAAAAATAGATGAACAAAATGTGGTACATACAGATAATGGAATATTACTCACCCTTAAGGAAGGTTCTTTTTTTTTTTTTAAGATTTTATTTATTTGACTGAGAGAGACATAACGAGAGAGGGAACACGAGCAGGCAAAGTGGGAGAGGGAGAAGCAGGCTCCCACCAAGCAGGGAGCCCACTGCGGGGCTTGATCCCAGGACCCTGGGATCATGACCTGAGCCAAAGGCAGACGCTTAACAACTAAGCCACCCAGGTGCCCCAAAAAGGAAGGTTCTTTTGACATATGTGACAACATGGGTGAGGCTGGAAGACATTGTGCTAAGTGAAATAAATCAGTCACAAAAAGACAAACACTATATGATTCCAATTAAGCAGGTATCCAGAGTAGTCAAATTGACAGAGACTGAAAGTAGAATGGCTATTCAGGGCTAGAGGAAGAGGAAAATTAAGACCTATTGTTTAATGGGTATAGAGTTTCAGTTTTCCAAGAGGAGAAAGTTCTGAAGATTGATTATACAACAATGTGAATATACTTAGTTAGCATTATTAAACTGTACACTTAAAAAGTAAGATGGTAAATTTCACATTATGTGTATTTTACCACAATTTAAAAATGTTTAAATTAATTCAAAATAGATCAAAGACCTTAATGTAAGAACTAAAGCTATCAAACTCATAGAAGGAAACAGTTGTAAATCTGTTGTGACCTTGGATTATACAATAGTTTCTTACTTATGACAAAAAAACTACAATCAAAGAAAAAATAGATAAATTGTACTTCATCCAAATTAAAAAGACGCTATCAAGAAAGTGAAAAGACAACTGACAGAATTGGAAGAAAATATTTGCAAATCTTATATCAGATGAGGATCTAATATCTAGAATATATAAAGAGCACTTACAATTCATCAAGAAAAAGACAAATAACCAACTTTAAAATATGCAAAGGATTTGAATAGACATCTCTCCAAAGAAAATATACAAATGACCAAGAAACAAATGAGAAGATGCTTAAGATCTTTGGTCAAAAGGAAAATACCAATCAAAACCACGTAGAGATAATACTTCATACTCACCAGGAAGGCTATAATAAACAAACAAACAAAAAATAACAAATGTTGGGGTGAATGTGGA
The DNA here is from genome assembly GCA_028533885.1 of Nasua narica. Lineage (NCBI taxonomy): Eukaryota > Metazoa > Chordata > Mammalia > Carnivora > Procyonidae > Nasua > Nasua narica. Next base: position 118,326,462 of record CM052800.1, on the reverse strand, counting down.
GAACTTGGAAACTTCGTATATTACTGGTGAGAATGTAAAATGGTGAAACTGCTGTGGAAAACAACTGGGTGATTCCTTAACAAGTTAAACATGGAATTATCCTGTAACCCAGTTGTTTCACTCCTATGTATATACCCTATATAGCCAAGAGAATTGAAAACAGATTCACACAAAAACCTGTAAATGAATGTTCATAGCAGCATTATTCATAATTGCCAAAAAGTGAGAACAACTCAAATGTCCCATCAACTGATAGATAAAGAAAATGTAGTTTATCCACACAACGGCATAAAAAGACAAGTAATGGTACATGCTACAACAGGATGAACCTTGAAAGCATATGTTAAGTCAAAGAAGCCAGCAACAAAAGTCACATATATGATTCAATTTATGTGATGTATCCAGAATAGGTAAGGTAAGGTAAATCATAGAGACAGAAAGTATATTAACCTGGGATTGGGATAAGGGAGAGTGGGAATGAGGAGTGGTAGCTAATGTGTATGAAGTTTCTTTTGGGGGTGGTGCAAAAGATTTAATATTAGATTGTGGTGATACTTGCACACCTTTGTGAATATATTAAAACCTTTGAATTTTATACTTTATATGAGTGAATGATATGTATGATATGTAAAGTACATCTCAATAAGCCTATAAAAAAAGAATCTCACAAAAAGGAACTATTATCTCTCCCCCATCCTTCTTTTCATTGCTATCATATTTGCAATCCTTTCCATTTTCCATAATCTTAGACTGCTTTCTGTACACATTCTGTTTTCTCTAATACAGAGTGTCTTTCTGCCTTTCCATTTTCTCGGTCCAACCTCCATGTGTGAGAACTGGTCACTTGTTGTTTCCTCCTTTCTTATCACCTGTGAATGGTAGGAGGGCAAGGAGATTGAAAAGAGGCAGGGGCTAAAGCAGGAAGACCAGGAAAAAACCTACTGTGACAAGTAAGGTGAGAAATGACCAGGGTAGCCTTGGTAGAGATAGTGGAAGTAGTTAGATTCTCCATAAAGTTGAAGGTGGGGTCAACAAGATTTGCCAACGACATTTGCCAATGTGTGAGAGAAACAGGAGTCAAGAATAACTTTAAAGTTATTGACCTGAGTACCTGGAAAGAATAAGATTATAACTCTTTACTAAAATGAAGAGTCTAGAGGAGCAGGTTTGGGTTGAAATATCGGGTCAGTTTGAGATGTTTAAGCTTGAGATATCTCCAAGTAGAGCTGTTGGGTAGTGTGATATAATAAAGAATATATTTAGTTTTGTATATTCTTTATTATATATATATCCGGAAGTTCCGGATATATATATCAAACTTCTGAGGAAGTTCCGGAGTGGTAGGAGTGTCCTGTTATGCTAATGAGGTGACTCTGGGTGGGGCCCCTAGGTAACTTCAGGATGGGGGCTGGACACCAGAAAATCCAGGCCCTGTGAGTAGAGGGTTGGGACTCTGGGCCAGCCTGACCTCAGGGAAGGGGAGATGGGTTGGAGATTGATTGTAGTCTACTGGCCAGTGTGATTTAATCAACAATGCTTACGTAATAAATCCTTAATGAAAACTCCAGACACTGAGATTTGGAGAAGTTTCCTGGCTGGTGAACAAATGGATGTGCCTGGAGGGTGATGCACCCTGACTGCATAAGAAGAGGATGTAGAAACTCTGCACTGTCCCCAAGATTGTACCCATGTATCCTTTAGAATAAAACTAATTGTAAGTGTAGCACTTTCAGTGGGTTCTGCGAGCCATTCTAGTGAATGATTGAACCTATGGGGATCATAGGAATCCCCAAATTTATAGCCAGTTAGTCAGTTGTGTGGTGGTCTGGAGACACTGGTAGTTAGCCTCAGAACCAAACTGTATCACAGTACACCCAATTGATGTCAGACCAGGAAGGGTGGAAACAGTAAGTCGGTAGTTTGATATTCAACTCAGGATTCAGGGGAAAAGTCAGGGCCAGAGGGAAAACACTGTGAGCTTTGAGCATATAGATCATTTTTACAGACTCAAGACTGAATGAAGTTATCTAAAGAGTGAGAGTGGATAGAAAAGGAAAGAGAAGACATCTGAAGCCATGCCAACAAGTGAGGAAGATGTGGAGGAACCCGTAAAGAAGACTTAGAAGTGGCCAGACAGGAAAACCAGACAAGTATGATCCTGAAGAAAATAAACTGTCTAACATTGCTGATAAGTTGATAAGACTGAGAATTTTTCATTAGACTTAACAAAATGGAGGTTATGAGAAAGCAAGATCAGAGAAACTTCAATGGAATGATGGGGTTCAAGAAGGAGTGGGAGGTGAGAAATTAGGGTAACACATTTAAATAATTTTGTTGTAAAAAGAGGAAGAGAAATGAGGCCATGTTTGGAGGAGATAGGGGAATCAAGGAGACATTGGTTTATTTTTTAAGTGGGTGAAGAAGCAGTAGGTTTACATGCTGATGAAAATGATCCAGTAGAAAGGGAAAAAAATTTATAGAGAAGAAGGAACAACCACTGGAGGGAGCAAAGCTGGTTGAGTAACAGGTGAGTTGGGACAGAACTTAGTACACAAATGAAGATCATCCATAGTAATCACATGCACAGCTGACCCATAGTAACAGGAGAAAAGGTACAGTGCACAGATGGCAATAAGTATGTAGGTCTGTTGTTAGGAGTTTATGGAAACTTCTCTAACTGCTGTTGTCTCAGATTGGATTGTCTAGAAACAGACACTGAGACAAAAATGTTCATTAGGGATCAACACCTATGAATAGAAGTGGAGGGAGCAGAATCAGACAAAGGAGAAACATGAACTGGGAGGAGGACCCAACAAGACATTGGCCAACTCAGTGGGGTGCTATGGAGGAGGTATTGCCCTCCGAAGTTGTTCTGCATTGGGCTGTCCTCTAGATACCAACCTCCCCCAAACCACTCTACAGCCTAGTGTAGTGGGATTCTCCTGGTTCTCCCAGTAAAAGGCTGTCATACAGGTGGGAGCATGCTTGATGGAACTCTGAGCCCCCAAGGGTGCTCTGAAACTGTGCCTCTTCCAGTCCACTAGGTATTATAACTGGCTTTAGGGAACTGTGAGTCCAGCTTGTAATGTATATACTGATTCAGTATCTCTTAACTGTGGAAAGGGAGAAGGATATGTGGTGTGCAGAGTGGGGTTGTGGAAGCCTATGAATGGGGAGAGCCAACGGAAGATTGAGAAGATAAATGGTAGGTAGACCAAACTGAGCTGATCAATGCAGATGTCAAGAATGGGCTCAAAAATCTATGCTTTGGACAATATAACCATTCCTGGTTCTCCACTGATATGACCTCTTCTTGTGTAAATTTGGCTTACTGTTCACACCCATGAACTGCTTATTAGGTCATCTGAGGGCCCTTTGATGTGGGGAATAATTCCTGTATGCTGTATGTCTTCTGTTTGGCCCTACAAATCCACTCTTCACATCCCTCTGTCCTATTGTCTACCCTGGAAGGCTGACCTGTGTCATTTAGCCTCTTCCTTCCCTCTTCTGGGTTGAGTAGAGTCCATAAGGAATACCATCAAAAAACCAGAAGCAGGGAGGAGAAGGAGGTCAGAGTATTTGTCCCCCTCATTCTCTGTGATGTCGCCTTGGGCTGGCTGTGTCCTTTGACAGAAGGTCACTGGTTCTCTCAAGGCAGCTTAATCTACATGACTCTCCTTCAGGTTACAGTCAGACTTTTCCTCTTCTCATCCCTTTAGGCTGCATGCTCCAGGTTCCTCTCTAGTTTCTCATGTGGATTTCATACCCTACACACATTTAGGAAATTAATTCCTTTGTAAATAAACTCTTTACATATTTAAGTATTAAGTGTTTCTTATCCCTAGCTGACCCACTCTCGAAATCCTGACCTGCTACAGGAGCAGCTAGGAGTGAAGGATGAAGAGAACTGGACACAGAATCTATAGTCAGAGGAAGAGTATACAGTAGTGTGGACCCTTTCAGGGGCAGTGGTCAAGCCGGAGAAGCTAACTACAGTGGAAATGGATGTCATCAACTTGTATAACTAAAGAGCACAGAGGCAATCTCTCTTGAGGCATGACTCATTTAAGGACTTAAGCATGTCCTCAAGACTCCATCTCTTGCCTTCTCTATTGCTTTTGCCTTCTTTAGTGTTGGTTTCCATTACGGCCACGCTCTTTTCTTTGTGGAGGCAAAGACCGGCTCAGGGCATTACTGTGCTTATTTAGTCCGTTAGCTGGTGATAGAAAAGAAAGCATCTCTTTCCTGATAGCACGAGTAAAAGTCCCAAGTCTTCTGCTCATTGGGCTGGCTTGGGTCACATACTCATTCCTGAACCAATCATAATGATCGGGGGATGGTGCGATAGAATTATTCAGACCTGGTTCATCTGCCCGGTTCTGTGGTGGGAGTTGGTGAAGGGCTAACCCCACTTAAAATGCACAGTATGGATTCCCCATAAGAAATAAGAGCTCTATAACCAGCAGTGGGGGAAGGGCAAAATGGTCTGGGAAGCAGACGATAAAGCTACCACAGTTCAGTACAAATGAATTCAGAGTAGAGGTGTGAATGGCAGCATTTGAGAGTCTGCTGGGAGAAACTGTTGAGCCCATTTACTTTGAGGGTAGTACCATAGCATCACAGCACTCTTTCTACACTTGGCAGTCAGTCTGACAGGTGATCAGATTAGTGGGAGGTGTGAGTGTGTGTTTGTGTGTGTGTGTGTGTGGCAATAGAGGGTTGTGGATTGCTTTGAAGCTTGCCCATATCTCCTGAGATGGGGAAACTTGGAGCCTCCATGCCTGATTGGATAGCTCCTAAGCGATGATATGGACAGCATGGGATTCAGAGAGCTATGACTAGGGAGAACCAAGTACATCTTCAGCCAAGCAAAGCGAAGCCTCAGCCTGGGAACTGGCAGGTAGATGTGCGTGGGAGCAAGCAGGCAGCAGGCAGATGTGTGTGAGAGCTCACCCACTACCAGCTTCCACCAGGGTGCCCTCTTTGGGACCTAAGCAATTTCATCATGCATGCAGTTTCCTAATGCATCATGCATTTGACCTTGCTGGAGCTCTGTGTCTTGACTTTGGGCTTTCCTTCAAGGATTGCTTCTCCTACGTCATTGGTTTAATTTTTGTTGTGTCAGTTCTGTTAAAAAAAAACAAAAACAAACCCAAGCTCATCTCTCCTAACCCCCACCATGTTGGCCCCACTATGGAGTGGGGTGTCTGCTTCTTGCTTCGCTCTATTGGAGCAGGACCAACTTTTTTGGCTATTAAGCCACCTTATGCAGAAGAGAGGACTCTTTCTGGCCCTAAGGTAGTTCATTCTGCCAATATGTTCTCAAATTGTCCTGCTAAATATGCATTCTTGCAGAGCTATGAAGGATATTGTTCTCCCAGCTGTCTCCCACTTGCTCTTTCAAATTCTCAGTATCCCCTCACAGGGTAGCTATGAAGTTATGAAGTGAAGGTGTGCCATGATCCATAAGTCAAGAGTTAATGGGCCATCTGACCCTCCAGGAAAAAGAGTATCCAGTGTTCAGAGGCCAGGAAAAAATAAGACCTGGGATCACTTGACCTGTACATGGGGGCTGTTAGCAGGGAAATGGCCATGGGCCAAGAAGAAGGTCATCTCTTCAGTCAGTAAGACCTGTTGAGCCAGAAGGTGATAAGCAGTAAGCCAAGCACTAGCCATGAGACTAGAGACAGGAGACACAGATATAGAGAAATAAATGAGCAAAGTTGGGGTCGGTCACAAAGAAGGCAAAGATTCGATGAAGTGTAGACATGGACTAAGGTCAGGCAATTAGAAATACTGTGGACACCAGGCTTTTAGAAAAGCTTATGTTTAGCTGTTGTATCCTCATCAGGTAGGGGTAGGTTTTAGAGGAGCAGGCCCCACCAGACACAAGATCGTCTGTAGACACCTAAAGTGATGACCAGCTTAGCCTAGAATCAGAAGTTCTAGCGCCATGTCGACTAACTTTGGGGCCAAACTGCAGAGCCTAAGGGGATCAGATGAGTATAGTCTGTTGGCCTCCATCAGAAGAGTCAACAAATGATCAGGAAGTGAGTGTTTGAGTGGGGGTAGGTAGGTAAGTAAATTTGGACACCAGAGAATTGGCTAAGGTGAACTCCTGAAGGTTGAGAGGTCCCTGGAAGCACATGAAGCTAGGAGGACAGAGGTAGAAATGATCTCAATAGGTGGCAGAATTTGTAGTTCCCAGATAAGACATTAGCCTAGGATAGCATATGACAGGCTTAAATTTTTGGCCCTAGCCTCAGCACTTTTCCTGCTTGAGGCCTTCAGGCGCTCCCAGGACTAAAAGCATGGTGTTGGAGCAGCAGACATTTTCCAGATGCTCAAAGACTATATAAATATGTGAGGGTGGGGGATAGAAAGGGTAGGGGGTGAGTGGGGCCCTCTAGGGAGAGAACTAAGCTTCAAAGAGGACTTCAGTCATTAGGAACCCTGCAAATAGATCAATTGAATTCTGCAGGACTTAGTTCTCCTCCCCTCTCCTCAAAAGAGAGAGAGAGAGAGAGAATAAAGAGAGAGAAGAGGAATAGCAGGCAGAGCAAGTGGAGCTAACCAAGTTAATTTCTAAGACCAGGCATGAGAATCCATGCTGTAGCTAAGACAAGGACCATTCCCAGTCTTCCGCTGAAATGGCCTCCTCTGATATGCATTTGGTTTGCTGGCCATGAAGTACTCCTGGGCCAACCATGGTCATCTGGAGGCACTCTGGAATGACCCAAAAAGCCAGATTTTGGAGGACCAAGGTGACTTTAGTTTGTCCGTTCTTTTCTAAGCTTCCATGCCATGTAGATGTGGTCACACACCTCTCACCAGCTCAGCTTTGCTCAGGCCCTGTGTTGACTTTATTTTCTAAAGAGAGCTGCTGTAATAACTTCCATTTTATTGAGATGCAATTCAATACCATATAATCTACCTATTTAAAGTATACAGCAATACTGGGGTGCCTGGGGGCTCAGCGGGTTAAGCATCTAACTCTTGATTTTGGCTCAGGTCATGATCTCAGGGTTGTGAGATTGAGCCCTACATTGGGCTCCACACTAGGTATGGAACCTGCTTAAGATTCTCTTGCTCTCTCTCCCTTTGCCCTTGCTCCCACTCTCTCCCTAAAAAAACAAACAAACAAAATTTAAAAAATTAAAAAAAAATTAAAGCATACAGTAGTTTTAATGCATTCAGAATTGTACAACCATCAATATAATCAGTTTTAGAACATTTATCATCGGGGCGCCTGGATAGCTCAGTTGATTGGGCAACTGCCTTCGGCTCAGGTCATGATCCTGGAGTCCGGGGATCAAGTCCCGCATCAGGCTCCGAGTTCTCTGGGGAGTCTGCTTCTCCCTCTGACCTTTTCCCCTTTCATGTTCTCTTTCACTCTCTCTCTCTCTCAAATAAATAAAGAACATTTATCATCCCCTCCCAAAAAATCCCCCCTTATCCAGAAATCATCTCTTCCCCCCAACCCAGCCCTAAACAACCACTAATCTAATTTCTGCCTATAGATTTGCCTACACTGGACGTTTCATGTAAGTGGAATCACAGTATGTGTTTTTTAATGGCTGACTTCTTTCACTCTGCATGATATTTTCAAGGTTCATCCATGTTGTGGCATTAGAAGTTCATCTCTTGGGGCGCCTGGGTGGCTCAGTTGGTTGAGTGACTGCCTTCGGCTCAGGTCATGGTCCTTGGGTTCCGGGATCGAGTCCCGCATCGGGCTCCCAGCTCCACGGGGAATCTGCTTCTTCCTCTGACCTTCTCTCCTCTTATGCTCTCTCTCACTTTCTCTGTCTCTCAAGTAAATGGATGAAATCTTTAAAAAAAAAAAAAAGAAGTTCATCTCTTGCTATGGCCAAATAATATTTCACATGAATATACTACATTTTATTCATTCATACATCAGCTGCTGGACATTTTAGTTATTTCCATGTTTTTGCTATTATGAATAATACCGCTCTCTTGTACGAACTTGTGTATACAAAAACTTGTACAAATTTGTACGAACATTCTCATACAAGTTTTTGTGTAAACAACTTTTTCATTTTCTTGGGTATCTATTGAAGAGTGGAATTGTTGAGTCATATCGTTACTCTATATTTTAACCTTTTGAGGAAATGCCAGACTATCTTCCAAAGCAGATGTACCATTTGCATGCCCGTTAGCACTGTATTAAGGGTTCCAGTTTCTTCACATCCTCATCAACACTTTTTATTATCTGTTTTTTCTATTATAGCCATCCTACTGGATGCCAAGTGGTATCTTATTAAGGTTTCAATTGCGTTTCTCTGATGACTAATGATGTTGGACATTCATATTGGTTATTTGTATATCTTCTTTGGAGAAATGTATATTCAGATTCTTTGCCCATTTTTTATTTGTTTGTTTGTTTATTTAAGAAAGAGAGAGAGAGAGGGCATGCACACAAGTGGAGGGAGGGACAGAGAGAGAGAATCTCAAGCAGACTCTGCACTGAGCATGGAGCCCCATGCAGAGCTGGATGTGGGACTCAATCTCACAACCCTGATATCATGACCTGAGCTAAAATCAAGAATTGGATGTTTAGGTGACTGAGACACCCAAGCACCCATCTTTGCCCATTTTTTATTGGCTATCTATTATTATTGAGTTGTAAGTGTTCTTTATATATTCTAGATACTGATCCTTTATCAAATATATGATTTGCAAATATTTTCTCCCATTCGGCCACTTGTTTTTTCACTTTTTTAATGGTGTCCTTTGCAGCATAACAATTTTTTATTTTCATGAAGACTAATTTATTTTTATTTTGTAATTTATGCTTTTGAGGTTGTATTTAAGAATTGCTTAATCCAAGGCCATGAAGATTTACGCCTATGTTTGCTTCTAAGAGTTTTGTAGTTTTAGTTCTGACACTTAGGTTTTGATCCATTTTTATATATGGTGTGAGGTAAGGATCTAGCTTTATTCTTTTACATTTAGATATCCAGTTTTCCTAGTATCATTTGTTGAAAAGATTATTCTATTTTTCCATCATTGCATTAACACCCCTGCCAAAAGCCAATTGACCAGAAATGTATGGGTTTATTTCTAGACTTTCAATTCTATTCCAATGAAAGTTTATCCTTATGCCAGTACCACACTGTCTTGATTAGGGTAGCTTTGTAGTAAGTTTTGCAAGTGGGAAACACAAGTCTCCCAACTTTGTTCTTCCTTTTCACAATTGTTTGGCTATTCTAGGTCATTCCAATTTCATATCTATTTTAAGATCAGCTTGTCAATTTCTGCAAAGAAGTCAGCTGAAATTTTAAAGAGATTACATGGGATCTGTAGATCAATTTGAGGAGTATTGCCGTTTAAAAAATATTCAGTCTTCTGACCCATGAACATGGGATTTGTTTCCATTTACTTAGGTCTTCAATTTCTTTCAACAATGTTTTGGAGTTTTCAGAGTATAAGTTGCACATTTCTTTTGTTAAATCTATCTCTAAGTATTTTATTTTCTCAATTTTGTTTTCAGATTGTTCATTGCAAGTATATAGAAATACAGTTGATTATTGTATATATTGCTTTTGTAACCTGAAAAATTGTTGAACTCCTCATTAGTTCTAATAGTTTTTTAATTATTTATTTATTTTAGAGAGAGTGTGGGAGTGGGCGATGATGGAGAGAGAGAGGGAGAGTCGTAAACAGATTCTGAGATAAGTGTGGAGCCCAACGTGGAGTTTGATCTCAGGACTCTAAGATCACAACTTAAGGCAAATTGCTTAGGTTGGATGCTTAACTGACTGTATCACCCAGGTGCCTCCTAATAGTTTTTTAATGGATTCCTTAGGATTTTTTTTAAACTTTATTAATCTTCAGGACACCCTGTTAATGTCAGGTAGTTCATTTTATTTTCTATTTTTTTAGTTTAAATTCAATTAGCCAGCATATAGTATGTCATTAGTTTCAGATGTAGTGTTTAATAAATCATCAGTTGCATTTAACACCCAGTGCTCATCATCCTTAGGATTTTTTATATTCAAGATCATTTTATCTGCAAGTAGAGTTAGTTCTACTTCTTTCTTTCTAAACTGGACTTGTTTTATTTCATTTTATTAATTAATTGTCAACTTCCAGTACCATATTGAATAGACGTGGCTAGAGGGGAGATTCTTGTCTTATTCCTGTTCTTGTAGGGTAAATATTCTTTCACCCTTAAGTATAAAGTTAGTTGTGGGTTTTTTGTAGATGTCCTTTATTAGCTTGAGGGCCTGTGTGCTTTTTTGCAATGTAAGGTGTCACTACCTCATTGAGAGAAGTAGAGTCTAATTCTCCTCCCCTTGAATCTGGGCTGACTTCCTTGACTCACTTGTGGCTGGCAGAATGAGGTAGAAGTGAAACCACTTGACCTTGGTAGTGAGGTCGGCAAAGGCCAAGCAGCTTCTGGCTCTTTGGTATCCTTGCTCCCCAGCATACTCACTTTTGGAACTCAGCCCTCATGCTGTGATAAGCCCAAGGGACATGGAGAGGTTCCAGTTGACAGTCCCAGCGAAGCCCAGCCTTTGAGTCTTCCCAGCATAGACACCAGACATGTAAGTGAATGATTCCGACCCTCAGCCATGAGTCACTGTCAGTCATTTAAATCCTCCCACTAAGGTCCCATGCATGCTGGAGTATTGTGTCTTATCTGAATACCTGGCCCACATAATCTACAAACATGGTAAAATGGTTATTTTAAACCACAAATTTAGGGTGGTTTGTTACTCAACAATAGATTCCTAGAATAGGTCTCAAGCCTTCAAAAGCAAGCCCATTCAGAGTGTTCTCTGCATCAGTAGATGGGGGTGGCAGGTCTAAACCTGCAGTACAGTGGTCTGGGAGCTGTGAATGAGGGAGGGGATAAAATTGCAAGTTTCTCAGAAACTTTCTGTAAGCAATCCAGCTGCAACACCAGCCCCCTGTCTAGGTAGCCTCCTGAGGATGAAGCCCAGTCTTGAACCTCAGCCTAATTGACTCTTCTTGCCAGTCTCTAGTTCCCCAAACTCAACACTGTTCTCTCTCAAGTTCCAGTTGATTCCTGCATTATACTGGACTGTCCTCAATTGGAACTACTGCCCAGGGCTTTGTCCTGGCCCTGGATCATGGTAGACATTTAATACATCTTTTATAAGTGAATGAACCACGACTCTGAAGCTGAGGATGGCTCTATTCTTTCTGTCCCAGAACACTTCTGCATCACAGCTTGAGTCTTCTGGATCGGATTTGAGCTTGCCACCCCTTGAACTTTGTGATTTGAATAACTGTTTTTATAGAATTTCTTCCCTGGCAAACTTCAGTTTTTACTTTTAAGGCCTTCAGTCAATTAGATGAAGCTCATCGATGTTATGGAGGGTAATCTCCTTTACATAAAGTCAGTTGATTGTAGATAATAACTTCATCTCCAAAACACCCTTACAGCAAATTCTAGATCAGTATTTGATTAAATAAGTGGCTTCTATAGGCTAGCTAAGTTGACACATAAAACTAACCATCCCAGACACAGACGTCTTTGGGCAAGGGGAGGGTATTATTCTGCCTACACCAGAGAGAATAATGAAAGAGATAGGAATGGCCATTCTCTTTTCTGATAATCTGAGGTAGATCCTTAAGAAGGGAAGGCATTGCACAAAGTCCTGATAATAATTGATATGAGAAAACACTCAGACAATTCCAGAAACGAAAACTCCAGATGTGGGACAAAGCAATATGTTCAGCTTACATTTTTGGGTTGGAAAAAGGATTTCCAAGAGGCACTATAGTGGGTTTCCAAAAGTGGCTGTCAAACAGAAGAGGGTTGTAGGGTAACAAGGGTTTATGTCCTTGGCTCTCGTAAAGAGATCTGTGCCCAGGAGTTAGGGGGTGACAGGGCTCAGAATGAGCAAATTAAAGTTATCATGAGCAGGGGGGAGAATCCCTGAAGGTAGAAGCTGAAAAGCTTCTCTAGCTAGAAGGCCTCTGGGAAGGAAGAAGACTTCAGAAGAATAAAAAGAATTTCCAGCAGCTTCCAAAAGTAATGCAAAGACTGGAATCCTGGAAAAGCCTGGAAGTTTGGACATAAAAGTGAAAGCAAGCCAGGATTTCACATACTTATTTAGAAAAAGAATCAATTTTTTTTTTTTTTCAAACTGGGGCTGTCTAATGTTCAGGTCTAGCCACTCAACTTGAGGTATTTGTCCTAAAGTACTTTCCATTAATTAAAGCTATCTGTGACCACTTGGTCCCATAATCACATGTGGTATTTTAGGAAAGATTGCATGGATTAAGGTGCTACGTGAAGGGCTGAAATAAATGCGTTTGAGGGGAAGTTCAGGGTCTTCAAAAGGGCCCTGCAGGTGGTAGCTCGACAAGGGGGAAGGTAAACCTGCAGGTGGCAATTAATGGATTGGAGGGGCACATTGCCACAGTCCCCACGCACTGCTCAATGGAGTTTCAAAATGCATCCATATGAGTGAATGTTGGCTTCTTGTGCACGAGGAGCCACACCTCTTGGACGTGGTTGCACAGGTTGAGTTGCTTTTGTGGAGTCCCTTGAAGCTTGCTGTGTTTCACTAGGAAACATCTACTAAGCCCACAGAGTATCTGACCTGTGTATACATGCAGATCCGCCCATCTTCCTGCCTTGTGCTACCATCAGCTACGAAGGAACAGGACTTGATTCACATTTGAAGGAATTCATCTTCTATGAAGATCAGGAGTTGGATGAGAAATCCTCAACTTCATGAGATTCCCCAACCATCACAATGGAAATCCAAGTAGGCAGAGTTGGGAGGACATGATTAAATGGGGAGATCATTTGTTGGGTTCTTATATTGGCTTCATTTTCTGTTCACCCATAGGAATTATCTGCCAGCAAAAGGGAAAGGGTCATGGCAAACCCATCAATGACTTTGCTCAGAGATGGGTGTAGTTCAGCAGGACATTTGCAGCCCTGTCAGTGAGAGCCAAAAAAAAAAAAAAATCAAGAATTCTTTTTCCCCGGGCTGCCCCGGTGGTATAGGTCATGATCTCAGGGTCCTGGGATGGAGCCCCACGTCGGGCTCCCTGCTTAGCAGGGAGCCTGCATTTCCCTATCCCCTGGTCTTTCCCTCTGCTCATGCTCTCTCTCTCTGTGTCTCAAATAAATAAAATCGTTTTTTTAAAAGAATTTTTCCTGGATATAATCTTATTATAAAAACTGGGGAATATAGATAAGCACAAAGGAAAAGTGGAAATTCACCCACAATTACATCACCCAAAGATAGCAACGGCAAATATTTTCTTATACAAAATGAATGTTCTCTGGAAACAATTCAGATCACTTTAACATGAATGCAGAAATTACAATGGCTCTTAGACGCCCTCTCACAACTGTGGAGTGTCGATCTCAACCGTGCCTCGAGGCTCCCTCTGTTATTTCTCAGGGGCTTGGGATATGTCTCGCACGGGCTCAGGGTCAGATCAGCATATGTCCTTCCTCCTCATGGAGATGCTGCTGCACCAGCTCTTAAGGAAGCCGCTTCAGCTACCATGAGAACGCTGTCTCCTGGTCCTTCCACTCACGACGGGCCCCACTGAGCCTGTGCGCTGACAAGGAGCAGAGAGAATACTCTTTCCCCATCCCCTGGGGTGACTGGTCACCGGATCCCGAAGAGCCATGGCTTGGATTCGGAGTCTCAAAGTCTACCCAGAAGAAACACACACCACACCATTCCCTCATTTCCTTCATCTCTAAGTTCCTCTTGTGCAAACAAACAGGAGAAACCCCAATAACGACAAGGATGTCTTCCTCTCTCAGGGAAAGGAAACAACACGGAATGTCCCCAGTATGTAATAGTGAGCCTCTATTTCGTGCTTTCTGTGTGTCCGGCATGGCTGTAAGCTCTTTCTCCAGAACTAGTAAGTTCCTTCACTCCACACAATCCTGTAAGACTAGTATTACATATGATACCTTCATTTTACGGATGAGAAAATTGAGGCACAGAAAGGTTAAGTAACTTGTCTGAGGGCTCGAAGCTTGTAAGTCTCAGAGCTGGGACCTGAGCCTGGGCAGACTGTATTGAGTGTCTGCGAACTTAGAGGAGTCATGCCTACTAGTCCCCAAGACAGCAATCCAGTTTGACATGTACTAGGGCACCTTATTAGAGGTGTGTATCCTTCCAGCTTTTTTTCAGTGCCTATCTACACATCCATAAAAACAAACTTCTCAACATTGCACTCAAGGGGGACATGACCCCAACTCCCTGCACAGCCTCTTTTGTCCCATTCCCCATCACCCACCCCATGAATTAACCACTCTGAACCATGGAGCCTCCCCAAAGCTCTTGCAGGCCCTGCCTCTACGGTTAGCTACGCTTCTGGCCTTCCGTATTTCCTGTGGCTCCTGCCTCTTTTTCCCGGTCCTTGTCCAGGTGCTCTGTGATCTTAGGCCTTCCCTGATTTCCCCAGGCAGTTGGATGCTCCTTCCTCCCTACCCCCAGGCCCCCAATCCTCTTCTCTTCGAGGCTGGACACATAGTATTAGAGTTTATCATGTGCATGTGTGATTTCCTGTGGAGATGGGAGCTTCTGGAGGGCAGGTATGTTGTTTTATTACCATATCCCTAGCGCCTAGGAAAGCCTTAATTAACTCGTTTTAAAAACTCCTTAACTTTTACAAATGAACGTTTATTGTATTTTCCAACAGTTGCTAGGAAAGCTGATTTCATTGCTTTTCTCAGTCGTCGATTCCAGCCTCCAACCTTCCACGTAGGCCTTTGCTTTTCTGTTAAATCTGTACATTTTCCTTTCTCTCTCCACAATGGTTACAACCTCTGCTCCTTCCTCCTGGGTGGAATTTTGCAAAATGATGATAGGACATTGTAAATAGCCCTAAAAACACAGGTGGCAAGACACCTTGATTGAGAAACAGTGCTCAATTCCGCTGCACCGTTCCGGAAGAAGGAATAAGTTCCACTCTTTATATAATATTAAAACTATTTTTTTTTTATTTGAGAGAGAGAGAGAGCATGAGAAAGGGGAGGGCCAGAGGGAGAGGGAGAAGCAAGCTCCCCGCTGAGCAGGGAGCCTGATGCGGGGCTCGATCCCAGGACCCTGAGATCATGACCTGAGCCGAAGGCAGACGCTTAACGATTGAGCCACCCAGGTGCCCCTACATTTTTATCATTAAATAATTCCAGTTCATTTCACCTTTTAGAACCATGTATTTTTCTTTATGGGTGTTGTTTCCCCTGGTCTGCATTCCTCTCAGGTGCTTTAGACGTGGATATCCCAACTCATCCGGGAGCTGCCCATCAGGATCTTTCCTGCCGGAGAATACGGGGGAGACGCCTTCAGGGGAGTTCACATGCATGAAACATTTATTCATGTTAGCAGTAGCTCCTCATTCTTCAATACTCCCCAGCAAGCAACAATAGAAAGCAAGGTTCAACTTGCGAAACCAAGAGCAGCCAGAGGCCTCCTGCTCGGTCCCAGAAAGGTCTAATGAGTAACTCCTCTAAATCAAAGGGTTCTCTTGATTAAGAATTATCTAGACCTAGAATGGTCTAGTGGGCTATAAATCTTAAATACAAGATTCTATGCTACAAGATAATGACTAAAGTTCTTTGACCTCATTTGGCTTTGTATTGAAACTTTATGCAACCTGATATAAATCACCTTGACATCCTTCACTCCCACACACTTTCTTATCACACCTTTGCTTCGCTAGACCCAGGGGGTGATGTCGCCTATGCATCTGCTGTCATGCCTCTTGGAGCTCTGCTCCCATTCTCCCCGCTCTCTGGAATGTCTTTCTCCCCTGGGTATCTGGTACCTCCTTAAAAGTCATTGTCTGAATTAATTGATATTTTCTGCTCTGACACCTTTGCCACCCCTTCTCTTTTCCTCTTAAGCCAAAATAATAAAAACCGGCCCACTTTATACCCCACACAAATGTGCCAGCGGCTGCCATTTGCTGAGTGTTTGTTCTATGCGAGGCACTGTAGGAATATTATATGCCATCTAATTAATGACGCAAACCCCTAAAAAGTAAGTATATTTATTTTACATCTGAGAACACTGAAGGTCACAAAATGAGTAAGTGTTAGCGCTGAGACTGGGTCCCCTGACTAACTCAAAGTTCACGCTTGATTTTTCTATCATTTTTATGTGCGATACATAAGTTAATGTCTGTAAAAGAGATTTTTGAATGTGGAAATGTCCTGTTTGATTTGTCTTTATGACTTGTAGAGATGAAAGACATTCTTTGAAGAAAAGTTGCTCAAATGACCACCTGTAACTGGTTCTGAGGCTTCTTCTCTATGGACGTATTTCTTCTTTGACGTCCAATTGGAAGGATACCCATTATATTGGGGTGAGGCACCCAGACCCTCTTGGTGGACAGAGCTAAGGAATGTATGTATGTATGTGTGTGTGTGTGTGTGTGTATTATATACATGCACATATATTCAGTATCCACATTCATTTTATTACCCATCTCTTTATATATTGAGTTCTCATCAATACCTCCAATTTAACCCATTTTTTCCCTTTCCCCTTTGTAATTCCCTTTCCTGCTCATGAGAAAGCTGATTCCCATTTTCCTCAATATCTTTGCTTTGGGAATCCACCCCTCTGTGTTAACCTGTCTGCTGTTACTAAGGCCCCGCATGAGCAGGTCTTTCTGGCCCTGCCACACTCTGGCGCCACGCACACCCCAGCCCCAGCCCCTCCACGGGTACCTACCTTGTGTGGTCTAATTGTTTTTTTTTTTTAATTTTTTTAAAAGATTTTATTTATGTATTTGACAGAGAGAGAGACCACAAGTAGTCAGAGAGGCAGGCAGAGAGAGAGGAGGAAGCAGGCTCCCTGCTGAGCAAAAAGTCCGACGTGGGGCTTGATCCCAGGACCCTGAGATCATGACCTGAGCCAAAGGCAGAGGCTCAACCCACTGAGCCACCCAGGCACCCCTGACTAATTGTTTTTGGACTCAATGATTCAGAAGACAGAGAAGGAGAGAAGGCCAAGTCTCTACTTACCTCTTTGAACATCTGGGACGTGGTCGTAATACCCATGTCCACGTCCTCATCTGCTGCTTCTAGCACCTACCTCAGTCCTCTGTCAGTTTTGATCGATTTAGCTCCATGTAATGGGTTGTCTTTTCCTTCTCCTTTGCATGATTGGTAATTTTTTTAATTGAATGTCAGACATCATAAATTTTACCTTATTAGGTGACAGATACTTTTGTATTACTGTAAACATTCTTTTTTTTTTTTAAGATTTTATTTATTTATTTATTTGACAGAGAGAGGCACAGCGAGAGAGGAAACACAAGCAGGAGGAGTGGGAGAGGGAGAAGCAGGCTTCCTGTGAGCAGGGAGCCAGTTGTGGGTCTTGATCCCAGGACCCTGGGACCATGACCCAAGCCATAGGCAGATGCTTAACGACTGAGCCACACAGGTGCCCCATACTGTAAACATTCGTGACCTTTGTTCTGGAATGGAGCTGGGTTGTTGGACGCAGTTTGATCCTTTTCAGGTCTTTTATTATTATTTTTTTTAATATTATTTATCTGAGAGAGAGAAAGAACATGAGCGGGGTAAGGGGCAGAGGGAGAATCACCAAGCAGGGAGCCTGATGCGGGGCTCGATCCCGCGACCCTGAGATCATGACCTGTGCGGAAGGCAGATGCTTAACCAACTGAGCCACCCAGGTGCCCTCAGGTCTTGCATTTATGATTCATGAGAAGGGTTTGGAGCACTCATTCTAGAGCTAATTATTCTCCACTACTGAGGCCAAGCTCTTCTGATTACTCTACCCCATGGCCTGAAACTCAGCAGGCCTCTGCTCTGGCTGGTGGAAACACAGTCCTGCTCCTGTGTGAGCACCGGGCACTGTTACCACTCATCCTTGTGAATGCTTCTTTCAAATGCCCTCAGACAGTTTCCTCGTCCACATGGGCCACTCAGCAGTACTCAGCTGAAGACTCAGGGAGGACTCTCTGCACATCCCTGGCCATCCCCCTGTGTAGCTCTCTCTTCTTTGGTAACTCTTGGCACCTCCACCCGACCCGGGGAATCTTCTGGGCTCTTGCAGTTGCTCCTCCCCATGCCATGCCTGGGAACTCTCTCAAGGCTGTGACCCAAGGCAACTGCGGCGCTCACCTCGCTCATTCCCACTCTGACGGGATGGTTGTTTGTCGCCTAACGTCCTGAAAACCACTGTCGCGGGGGTTTTGTCTGTTGCCGTTGCTGCTCTTGTTTCAGGTAGAAAGGTGAATCTGCTTCCGGTTCTTCCATGGTTCGTGGAAATAGTAACAGCAGTGCGTATTTCAGCTGAGAAACATGGGTTTAGTTTCTAAACTCTCAGCCTTCAATATGTTTCTCAATTCAGATTCAACGCCAACAACTGGTAGGTGAAAGGTCCCCTAATGTTTCAAAGTTCATGAGATTAAGAAATGATCCTAAGAGGTAAGAAAAGAATCTTGGGTCTTGGCTAAAAAGTAGTGGTTAGAAACACTCCTGATTCTGTTTCTGAAAATCAGCTCAACTTACATTTTAAAAATGCTTAGTGCTTCTTGCTGAATGTCCACCATAGACCTACAATTATGATCAAACAGCTGGGGCGTGCGCAGTCCTCCCCAGAAGGACATGCAGCTTCTCAGGGTGAAAAACTAAATACACAGGCAGGATGAAATCGCAGGGCAGTTATAGTTCGTCTTGGGATGGCTAAGACAATGAGCCATAAAATACCATGGCCAGAATCAATCTTCTTCTTAATAATGGACATTTTGGGAGCGTTCTCGTGCTCTTTTGTTCTTTTTTTTTTTTAAATCCAGGACAACTATAAAACACTTCCACACAAATAGAGGAACATGCTCATTTTGTCTGGTTCATTTGCCAAGAACAAAAAATTTACATGCTGTGGCAGATACAGTAGACTGAATCTCTCCCTACTTATTTCAACCTCCTTCCAGGGAGCCTCTTCGTGTTGCAGAAAGAGAAAGGCTAACACAGCGCTCCCCAGACTTCCTTGCGCCTTGGGGTCTGGGGTGAGTTGGGTTCTGTCAATCAGACGCCCTCGTGCAACAACTGAATCTGAACCAGAGGTAAGGGGCCGAGGCCTTGGTTTTGCGCGTGCGGCTCGCACACTTTGGAGCGGACGGTTCTGGTGGCGCTGCCCCACAGACCACAGCTGAGGCATGTGGGCCTGCAAATCATCCCACAGTGGCTTCCTGAACTGACCCGAGCTGAGATTACGGCATTTTATTCTATTTTTTTAAAGGTTTTATTTATTTATTTGACAGAGAGAGAGAGAGAGAGATCACAAGTAGGCAGAGAGGCAGGCAGAGAGAGAGGGGGAAGCAGGCTCCCTGCTGAACAGAGAGCCTGATGCGGGGCTCGATCCCAGAACCCTGAGATCACGACCTGAGCCGAAGGCAGAGGCTTTAACCCACTGAGCCACCCAGGTGCCCCACTCTGTGCATTTTTATATATGTGCAACTAAAATTCAGCATTCCTTTTGGGCCGCCGACTCCGTGCCCAGCGCCACTGTTAGGGCTGGGCACCCCACCAGCCCCATCATCGGAACCGTGGGGTGGCTCATGTGTCTTCTCAAAAGTGATGGCTTGCAGAGATGCGGGGACTTTGCAGATATGCCTACCCCCAATGGCCTGGTTTCACAGGTATTCTTGAAGCCAACATGAGGATTTGAACCTCTTGATTCGCTCAATTTTGTCGAGGTTTCTGGGTTACATGAGCAGCAAAGCATTTTCAGACATCACCTCAGGCTACTTTGAGGGGAAAACCAGAGGGTTACCTCTACAGAGTCATTCTGAGAATTATCTCCAAAGTCCAACCTAAAGCCTGCTTTTGCAACCTCTCAAACAATCCTGTAAACATCTAATTCCTTGAATTAAGTTCCTTTCCTGCTTAACATGCCCAGAGCAGTTTCTAATGTGCTATCTTGAACATACGCTATTGAATAAACTGATCCCCATATGTACCTCCGTTGAAAAAAAAATGCACAAAATTAATACTGTGCTTACAAACTATGAGAAGCGTTAAGCTCCTGCATATTTGTTTGTCTCTCTCCTTTTCTTTTACCAGCAATGTCTGTTGATCTGTCTGTAGAATCATGTGTAATGTGATTTTAAGATACAACAGAGTAGAGGTGTGCCAAAAGTAAGAAGAGAATGAAAGGGGCCTTTTGTGATGTATCAGGATGTAAATACCAGCAAGTCTTCTTATTTTATTTTATTTTTTAAGACTTATTTTTATTTATATGAAAGAGAGAGCAGGGAGAGGGGCAGAGGGAGAGGGAGAGGGCAGACTCTTGACTGAGCAGAGAGCCCTGCTTGGGGGCTTGAGTCCACGGCCCTAGGATCATGACCAGAGCCAAGAACGAGTCAGATGCACAAGTGACAGAGCCACCCAGGCGCCCCAGCAGCAAGTCATTTTAAAATATAAACAAACAAACAAGAATTCACTGTGGGGAAAAGACCACGAATAGCCAGAGGAATGTTGAAAAAGAAAACCAAAGTCAGTGGTATCACAATTCCAGACTTCAAGCTCTATTACAAAGTGGTAATCATCAAGACAGTGTGGTACTGGCACAAAAACAGACACATAGATCAATGGAACAGAATAGAGAGCCCAGAAATGGAACCTCAACTCTATGGTCAAATAATCTTCGATAAAGCAGGAAAGAATATTCAATGGAAAAATGACAGTCTCTTCAACAAACGGTGTTGGGAAAACTGGACAGCCACGTGCAAAAGAATGAAACTGGACCATTTCCTTACACCGCACACAAAAATAGACTCAAAATGGATCAAAGACCTCAATGTGAGACAAGACTCCATCAAAATCCTGGAGGAGAACACAGGCAGCAACCTCTTCGACCTTAGCCGCAGCAATTTCTTCCTAGAAACATCTCCAAAGGCGAGGGAAGCAAGGGCAAAAATGAACCACTGGGACTTCATCAAG
Organism: Nasua narica; assembly: GCA_028533885.1. NCBI lineage: Eukaryota > Metazoa > Chordata > Mammalia > Carnivora > Procyonidae > Nasua > Nasua narica. Next base: position 118,305,506 of record CM052800.1, on the reverse strand, counting down.
ATCAAAAGCTTTTGCACAGCAAAGTAAACTGTCAACAAAACCAAAAGACAACTGACAGAATGGGAGAAGATATTTGCAAATGACATATCAGATAAAGGATTAATATCCAAAATCTATAAAGAACTTCTCAAACTCAACACCCAAAGAACAAATAATCCAATCAAGAAATGGGCAGAAGATATGAACAGACATTTCAGTAAAGAGGACATCCAAATGGCCA
>CM052800.1:118110509-118304786 GCA_028533885.1 Nasua narica | reverse complement strand
CCTCTATAATTGTTTAGAAAGAATAGGTTATACTAGTGGCATGTGCTGAATAGTTAATATGTGCCAACATCGTACTCAGAATTTTACATTATTATCTCATTTAATCTTCACAACAACTCTGTGATGTGGGTATGTCCCATCCATTAACCCCACTTTATAGATAATGAACGGAGATTTAAAGAGATTTAACTAAGTGCCAGTGTTGCTCTGCTAATTAATTGCAGAGTAGGGTTCTCAACCCTAGGTTGGGCAGGTTCTAGAGCTTCTGTTCTTAATGGTGGCACAACCTGCATTAATTAGAATCAGGTTCTGGTAGCACATACAGTGGAATGGTGGACTGGGAGAAGAAACTGGACAGATCTATCCAGTCTGGAAATCTGTCATTATTAACTGTATTATGCAATCTATTTATAGTTATTATTACTGATATCTTTGGATTTCTTTCTTTATCTGGAAAAAAATTATTCAGGTTAAAAATCCATTTTTTTGCTCTTTACTGGTTTTATTTTATTTCATTTTTGTAAAGATTACTTTTTTATTTATTTGAGAGAGAGAGAGAGAGCACAAGCGGGGTGAGAAGCAGAGGGAGAAGCAGACTACCCACTGAGCCAGGAGGATGTGGAACTTGATGCCAGGACTCCGGGATCATGACCTGAGCCGAAGGTAGACGCTTAACCAACTGAGCCACCCAGGTGCCCCTCTTTACTGGTTTTAAAGATACAAATTAAAACTCTTTTCTTATAGTAGTTAGTTACCCTTGTAATATTAACTTGACGACCTACCTTTTAAAAATCTAATGATAGGGGTAATTGGCTGGCTCAGTCAGTGGAGTGTGTGACTTTTGATCTCGGGATTATAAGGTTGAGCCCCATGTTGATGTAGAGACTTCTTAAAAATAAAATCTTAAAAAATAAGTAAATAAAAAATTTTTAAAAATCTAAAGATAATTAATATCTTCAAACTTCAAATAATATTTTAACTCCAATAACTCAGGCTTACATTGTTATTGTGGACCAACCACTTTGTTCTATCTTGCTGGGTTTTTTTAACTCCATACATCAAACATCATTATCACTGTTTTCTAGCCAACCAGTGTTTAGAATTACTCATACCTCAGATCTTCTTTCTAGGATTGTTTTTTGTTTTTTGTGAGACATATCCTTTGGATATTCTTTAGTGCAAAATAAAATTATTTTTATTAATTCTTCCTGGAGTTTACTGGAATTCTTGAATATGTGGATTACTGCCTTTCATCAGTTACAAAAATTCTCAGTCTCTGTTACTTTGAATGTTGGCTCTCCCCCTTTCCATTATCTCCTTCCAGAACTCTGTTAGGACAGATGACAACTTCTCACTTTACCAATACATATCTCAATTAGCCTTTCATAGTCTCTATCACTTTTGTTCCTGGGCTGCATTCTTTGAAATTCCTCCAGATTTATTCTCTAGGTCAGAATTTAAATTTTGGGGGTCCCTGGGTGGCTCAGTGGGTTAAAGCCTCTGCCTTCAGCTCAGGTCATGATCTCAGGGTCCTGGGATTGAGTCCCACATCGGGCTCTCCGTTTGGTGGGGAGCCTGCTTCCTCCTTCTCTCTCTGCGTGCCTCTCTGCCTATTTGTGATCTCTCTTTCTGCCAAATAGATAAATAAAATCTTTAAAAAAAAGAATTTAAATTTTGTCCATTATGCTGCTTAACTTTTCAGATTTTTCCCGGATATTTTATTATGATAATTTTCAAAATACGGGTAAGTTGAGTTTTACTCTAAACTCCCGTATACTCACCCCAATTGTATATTCTACAATTAACATTTTACTGTACTTGCTTTATCACACATCTATCCCATCTATCCCTTTATGTATCCATCAATTGAACTTTTTATGTGTGTATCGAAGTATCAATAGATTAACCCCAAATTCTTCTACTTAGTTTTTATTTTTGATTCTTTTATTTTCTATTTCTCAAAGGTCCATATTTATCTGGTCATTTCTGATGTCTCCTTGTTTATCACTCACCTTTCCATTTCCTTCTTTTACTTCTCAAACATATTAGACATATTTACTTTATGTTCTGTAAGGCCATACTTTAACAATGAAAAATACAAATGCCTCGTTAAATTTGAATTTCAGGTAAGCAACACATTTTTAGTGTAAATATGTCCCAAATATTGCATGGGATATACTTATACTTAAAATTTACTTATTACTTACCAGAAGTCCGAATTTAATTGGGTGCCCCTGTATTTTGTCTGGTCATCATCTGATAAGTACCATATCTGAAGTCTTTATAGGACTGGCTCATTTGTTTCGTTGACCATGATGGCTTGTTTCCTTGTGTGTTCTGTGATTTGGGGGTTTCCCCTATTCTTCAAGTTTCACTGTCAGATTTCCTCTAGGCTTCAGTTGAGGGTACATTCTTCCTTGCTTCTGCTAGGTGTCTGGGACACTATAGATCTGGTCTACTTTAAAGTAAAAATTTCAGCTGATGGCTTTCTGGACCATGCAAAGAGTGAAAATTTGGGCCAGGAGCCCTTAAAAAAAAAGCAATAAAATGTCAATGGAACCTTTTTCCTTCTTTTTAAAAAACGTCTGTACAAAGAAAACGTGGAAGCAATTTTGGTTGCTGTCTGCCTTTTCTAAGTATATTGTCCTAGCTCAAAAATCTTACCACTGCTAAGTCATGGTGTTATTTTTTCTGGTGTGAGGAGCTTACCATCCAGCACAGACCCAATGGTTCACATCAGATGCCCCAGAGCAGAGGTTTTGAGTCATTATGCAGTATCTTTAGGGTTTAGTTCCTTCCTTCCTTCCATGGAATTCTGGGCTGGTTTGTTCCTGGCATCAAAAGATTCCACTTGAACTCCTCAGATGCATCTATTTATTTAAATAAGTAACTGTGATAGTTTGGTTGGCTTTTTAGATGTTTTGTAGACTCTCCAGTTTGAGTTATTGCTGGACAACTGTGTTCTGCAGTCAGCAAACAATTTTTGTATTTTATAAAGTTAAAAAGTTGCTTCCGGGGGCGCCTGGGTGGCTCAGATGGTAAAGTGTCTGCCTTCGGCTCAGGTCATGATCGCAGGGTCCTGGGATCGAGCCCCACATCAGGCTCTCTGCTCAGTGGGAAGCCTGCTTCCCCCTCGCTCTGCCTGCCTCTGCCTACTTTGATCTGTCTCTCTCTCTCTCTGTCAAATAAATAAAAAATTAAAAAAAAAGTTGCTTCTGGTATTGTTAAATCTGGAGACCTAAACCAGGCAGACCCTATCTGATTATAAATGTGTGTAAAACAAAATAAGCAGAATTCCAACTTACTTTAAGACGCAAATCTTTTTCTAGGTATGCCACATGATATAAAAGTAAATCAATTAAAGTGACCACATTAAAACAAACAAACAGTGCCACTGGAATGAACAGCTTCATCAGTTCGGTGCACAAATAACATCGTATTCCTTTAATATTCAAAGTAATCCACCTTATTGGAGGGAGAGCGAGAGCCACCGATTGTGATCAGTGATCCCCATTTCCATTATTGCGGAGCCTACTCTCCATGCCTGGGGACCCCCAGGTACAGACTCTTTATTTCATATTCACACACTCTGCCTTTGTTTCATATTCACAGACTCTGCTTTAATTTTTCGAACTCTTCCACAGGGCCTGGATGGCTGGGTCAGAAGGAGAGTCCAGCCTCCCATCCCATGACAGTGTTCCTGGTTACCCTGCCACCCTCATAATCTAGCCTGGATTTTTGGTTCAGATTTTCCTTCCCTCTACTAAGCCACTGCCTGGGGACACTTGGTATCTTTTTGTGTTGGAGGACGTCAGACTGGCCCAACACAAAACAGCTGAAATACTGACACTGTAGCTCAGGAGGGGTGGAATGAAGGTCTCAATTCTGGAATACCCTGCAGGAATCTTGGTCTTTCTGCAAAATTTCCTTTCCCCTTGGCATCATAGTAAGGAATATTGGGAGGGGTAGTCTTTGTCAATTTGTTAACAATGCGCATGCTGTATACTTGTTTTGGGGCATTAAGTGTTTAATTAAGAAGATGCATGGATGGGGCGCCTGGGTGGCTCAGTGGGTTAAGCCTCTGCCTTCGGCTCAGGTCATGATCTCAGAGTCCTGGGATTGAGCCCCGCATCCGGATCTCTGCTCAGCAGGGAGTCTGCTTCCTGCCTGCCCCTCTGCCTACCTCTGCCTCTTTCTCTCTGTCAAATAAATAAATAAATAAATAAAATCTTTTTTTTAAAATAAATAAAATCTTAAAAAAAAAGAAGAAGATGCATGGAAGGGTGCTTCAGTGGCTCAGTCAGTTAGGCAACCCATTCTTGTCTTCAGCTAAGGTCATGATCTCAGGGTCATGAGATTGAGTACCGTGTAGGGCTCTATGCTCAGTGTGGAGTCTGCTTGGGATTTTTTTTCCCTCTTTCTCTCCCTTCCCCCTTACCCCTCCCCAAGTGCAGGTGTGCTCTCTCTCTCAAATAAATTAATTAAATTTGGGGGAAAAAAGGAAAAAAAAAAGATGCATGCTAATGATTTGTTTTAGAAAAAAATTGCTCGCAAGGTGAGGTGCCTTGTGATCTCCAATACTAGACATCAAAGCAGATTGAACATTTTAATTGCTAGCTTATACCTTAAAAGAATGTACAATTTGGGGCACCTGCCTGGCTCAATCAGTAGAGAGCATGTGGCTCTTGATCTCAAGTTCATGAGTTTGAGCCCCACTTTGGGTGTAGAGATTACTTAAAAAAAAAAAAAGTGCAAGTGTTTACCTCATCAGAAAACCTCCACAGGAGAGTGGAGAGTTTCCCACAGATGGATTATTCACTGCAAGGAAAATAGTAACTCTACAGTAGTAAAACCAGATAATAACTAGACCAGGTGATCAGACCTAACTTCCCAAACTAAACATGTATATTTTTTTAAAAAGAAAGATCTCAAATCAATATCTTTACCTTCCAACTTAAGAAATTAGAAAAAGGAAGGGCACCTGGGTGGCTCAGTCGTTGCCTTCGACTCAGGTCATGATCCCAGGGTCCTGGGATTGAGGCCCAAGTACTCAGTAGAAAGTCTGCTTCTCCCTCTTCCTCTGCCCCTTCCCATCCCTTTTCCTTTGCTTGTGCACACACTCTCTCTCAAACAAATAAATTAAAAAAATTAAAAATAATAATAATAAAAAAGAAATTAGAAAAAGGAGAGAAAACCCAAGGCAAACAAGAGGAGGGATATAACAAAGATTTCAGTGGAAATAAATGAAATAGAGAATGGAAAACAATAAAGGAAATCAACCAGATCAAAGACTGGTTTTTAAAACAAATCAACCAAAGTGATAAACTTTTAGCTAGAATAAAGAATGAAAAAGAGAGACAACTCAAATTCCTAAAATCAGAAACAAAAAAGGGAACACCATTCCAACTTCACAGGGGAAAAAAAGAATTAAAAGGGAACATCATGAACAATCATGTGTATTTAAATTAGGCAACTACATGAAATTGACAAACTCTTCGAAAGACAAAAAGAACCAAAACTGGCTCAAGAGAAAACAGAAAATCTGAAAATACCTACAAGAGGTTAAAGGATTGAGTTAGTAATTTAAAAACTTCCCACAAAGAAAAACCCAGGCCCAGATGGCTGCATCAGTTAATTCTATCAAACATGTAAAGAATTATATTAATCCTTTACAAACTCATGTCTTCCCCCTCTGAGACCAGGAACAAAACAAGGATTCTGCTTTTACCACATTTATTTTTTTAAAGATTTTATTTATTTATTTGAGAGAGAGAGAGACAGAGAGACAGAAAGACAGAGAGAGGCAGAGGGAGAGGGAAAAGTAGACTCCCCACTGAGCAGGGAGCCTGACTCAGGGCTTGATCCCAGGATCCTGGGACCATGACCTGAGCCAAAGGCAGATGCTTAACTGGTTGAGTCACTTAGGTTCCCCCCCCCCCAAAATTTATTTAACATTGTACTGGAGGTTCTAACTGGGGCACTTAGACAAGAAAGAAATAAAAGGCACCCAGATTAGAAAAGAAGTAAAAAAAAAAAAAAGACATAATCTCACATGTAGAAAATCTCAAGGAATCAGAAACTATTTGAGCGGGGCACCTGAGTGGCTCAGTCAGTTAAGCGGCTGCCTTCGGCTCGGGTCATGATCCCGGGGTCCTGGGATCGAGTCCCACGTCGGGCTCCCTGCTCGGCGGAGAGCCTGCTTCTCCCTCTCCCTCTGCCTGCTGCTCTACCTACTTGTGCTCTTTCTCTCTCTCTCTGTCAAATAAATAAATAAATAAATAAGATTTTTTTTAAAAAAAAAAAAAAAAAAGAAACTATTTGAGCTATATGTGAGTTTAACAAGTTTGCAGGATACAAGATCTAACTATAAAAATCAACTACTTTTATACATTAGCAATGAACATGGTAAACATGAAATTAAGAAAGCAATTACATTTATAATAGCATTGAAAAGAATAAAATACTAGGTATAAATTTAATATGAGAGGTACAAGATGTATGCGGCAAACCATAAAATACTGTTGAAAGAAATTTATTTTTTAAAGATTATGTATTTACTTATTTTAGAGAGAGACATCTTATTTTATTTATTTATTTTAAAGATTTTGTTTATTTGAGAGAGAATGAGAGAGAGCATGGGGAGCAGAGTGTCAGGAGGGGAAGCAGACTCCCTGAGCAGGGAGCCCAATGCGAGACTCGCCCCTAAGACTCCAGGATCAAGACCTGAGCAGAAAGCAGTCGCTTAACCAACTGAGCCACCCAGGCTCCCCAACAGATCTTATTTTAGAGAGAGCACGCAAACTGGGGGAGGAGCATAGGGAGAGAAGGACAAGCAGACTCCCTGCCGAGTGCAGGGCCTGATGTGGGGCTCCATTCCACCACCCTGAGATCATGACCTGAGCCAAAACCAAGAGCTGGACGCTTAACAGACTGAGCGCCCCAGGCACCCCAAAATACTGTTGAAACAAATTTAATAAAATGTTAGTAAATGGAAAGACTTCCCATGTTCACAGATGGAAAGACTTAACACTGTTAAGGTGGCAATACTTCCCAAATTGCTCTACAGATCCAACTCAATCCCTATCAAAATTCCAGCTGGCTTCTTTGCAGGAACTGACAAATTAGATCCTAAAATTCATATGGAAATCAAGAGACCCAGAAAGGGCCAAAATCATCTTCAAAAAGAAGAACAAGGAAGACTCATAATTTCCAACTTCAAAATTGATTACAAAACTTCAGCAATCAAGACATTATTGTACTAGTACACAGGTAGACCTATAGATCTATTAAATAGAACCGAAAATCCAGAAATAAACCCTTACATTTATGGTCAATTGAGGCTGGATGAATATGGCAAAATAATTTAAGGGAGAAAGAATAGTCTTTTCAACAAATGTTGGGAAAACTGCATATCCACTTGCAAAAGGAGGAAGCTGGACCCCTATTTCACACTACACACTCAATAACTCGATAATTCAAATAACTCAAAATGATTGAAGACCTACATGTAAAAGCTATAACTATAAAACTCTTAGAATGAAACATAGGAGTAAATCTTCACAACCTTGGGTTCAGCAATCATTTCTTTTGAGACATCCAAGGTGCAAGCAATGACAGCAATGAAAATGAAAATTTGGATTACATGAGAATAAAAACTTTTATGCTACAAATTATACCATAAAGAAAGTGAAAAGACTACTTGGAAGTTACCAAAAGAGATTTTAAATGCTCTCAACACACACACACACACACACACACACACACACACACTACTTGGAAGTTACCAAAAGAGATTTTAAATGCTCTCAACACACACACACACTAACTACATGAGGTAATGGCTGGGTTAACTAATCTTATTGTGGTAATCATTCCATAATATATGCATGTATCAAACTATATTGTACATCTTAAACTTATACAGTGTTATATGCCACTTATATCTCAAAGCTGAACAAAGAAATTAAAAGACAACCCACAAAATGGGACAAAATATTTGCAAATCATATTATCTGATAATGGACTTGTATCTAGAATACATAAAAAAACTCTTATAACTCAAAAACAGAAAGGCAACCCAATTTTAAATTGGGCAAAGGATTCAAGTAGACATTTCTCCAAGGAAAATATACAAATGGCCCTTAAGTACAGGAAAAGCTACTCAACATCATTACTCATCAGGGAAGTCAAAACCACAGTAAGGTTCTGCTTTATACCCTTTATAAAATTACAGGATGGCTATAATTTTAAAAATGGATAATAACAAGTTTTGGTGGGGAGATGGAGAAAATATAAGCCTCATAGGTTGCTGTGAGAATGTAAAAGAGTATAGCCATTTTTGAAAAACAGTTTGGCAGTTCCTAAAATACTTAAACACAGAGTTACCCTATGACTTAGTAAATTCATTCTTGGGTGTATATACCCTAAAGAAATGAAAACATAAGTCTACGTATACACTTGTATACACACGTTCTTAGAAGCATTATTCATAAGAGCCAAAAAGTAGAAACAATCCAAATGCCTATCAACTTATGAATGGATAAATAAAATGTGATATAGCCGTATAATAGCATATTATTCAGCCATGAAAAGAAATCAAATACTGATACATGATATGGCATGAATGAACCTTGAAAATATGATGCTAAGTGAAAGAAGTCAGTCACAAAAGATCCCATACTATATGATTCCATTTATATGAAATGTCAAGAAGCAAATTGATAGAGACAGAAAATAGATTAGTAGCTATTTAGGGCCAATAGTAAAATGGAGGCAGGTGGTAGGGGTGGGAGGGAGATGGAGAATCACAGCTAATGGGTAGGATTTTTTTTTAGGGGAATGAAAATGTTCTAAAATTAGATTGTGGTGGTAATTGCACAACCCCGCGGATAAGAGTAAAAACCACTGAATTGTACACTTTAAATGGGTGAGTTTTACAGTATGTGAATTACGTCTCAACGAAGTTATTTATTTTTTTTAAATATTAACTTCATCACTGAGGGGCAAGTAGAAGTCACAGCTCCAGAGATGATTCCCTGAGTGGGATCCATCACTTTTGTAGTATTCTGGTTAGGGCTAAGTGACGGAAATCTAATCCTAAGAAAACAGAACAGAAAGTGTGGACTGTTCCATATAATAATTTGTCTGTATTCTTAAGAACTGTCAGTGTCATGAAGGACAAATGAAGCCTGAGGCATTTACTTGATTAGTGGCTAAGGAGACCTACACTCTGTGATCCCGAACTGGATCCTAGCCTAGAGGAAAAAATGCCTTAAAGAACACATTAACAAAATTGGAACTGGATTGTAGATTAAAATGTCATATCAAGGTTAAATTTCCAGAACTCCATAAATGCACTATGGTTAGGTAAGAGAACATCTTTGTTATAAGGACAAAAACCTACAAGTAAGAGGCATGGTACATGCAATCTACTCTCCCACAGAGAGATTAAAAATCAACATAAAAGAATATATATGAAGAGGGTGGCTCAGTGGGTTAAAGCCTCTGCCTTTGGCTCAGGTCATGATCTCAGGGTCCTGGGATCGACCCCTGCGTCGGGCTCTCTGCTCAGCAGGGAGCCTGCTTCCTCCTCTCTTTCTGCCTACCTCTCTGCCTACTTGTGATCTCGCTCTCTCTGTCAAATAAATAAATAAAATCTTAAAAAAAAAGAATATATATGAAGAAAAGCAAAGGAGTGATGATCACAGAAGTCAGGAGATCAGTGGGGAAGAAAGAGATATAATTGGAGAAGGACATGAAGGGGGCCTTGCAAGCAAGGGAGAGGGCAGGGGAGTACTGTTCTATGTTTTAGCTAGGGTGACAGAACACGAGTATTTATATTATTATTATTGTTCCTTAAAGAAAGCTCTTTCGTGGATTTGTTACATTTTACAGTTAAAAAATAACTTAAAAGGAATAAATCTTAATTCCTATACCAACAATCTTAAAAGAAAGCCAAAACCAGAATCAACCTGACATTCTCTAGGACTTGCTTCTGTCACTCAGTATTATGATTTTGATAAATTTTCCCTATTAAATACATCTTGTTAAGGTCTGCCTATTAAATTAAAAAAATAAGTATTAATTCTGGAAAGTGGGTAATAGATAAATAGTTAATAGTTAAACTCTACATTTCTGAGGCTTTTTTTCCTATGAATTAAAATAAATTTAAAAGTGCATGCCTTGTGCACGCAGGTGGCTCAGTCGATTAAGCATCTGACTCTTAATTTTGGCTCAGTTTATACTCTCAGGGTTGTGAGATTGAGCCCTGCATCCAGATCCACTACCCAGTGGGGAGTCTGCTTGAGATTCTCTCTCCCTCTGCCTCTCTCCCTTTCCCCACTCTCTCTCTTTCTCTGTAAAATAATAAGTAAATCAATCTTAAAAAAATAAAAATAAAAGTGCATGCCCGATTCTGCCTAAGAAAACATTTCCTAGGTTCATGGGTAAGGGTGATTTGTCAGAGAGTGCCAGGCTGACTGTTATGATTTTCTGGGGTTTTTATACCTGATTACTTTTATGACCTGCATCTACATCATGGATTAGTTACTAGTTTTGTGATCACAGGGCACCTATTTAAACATTCTTTTTTTTTTTTTTAATTTCCCTCTTTAAAGTAGAAAATGGAATTTACCCAGTCATTTTGTTCATATATAATGTTCTTTCAGGGAAGTTACTAATATTGGAAATCACTATGAAAAGAATGCCATATGTCCTAGGTTTAAAGAGCTTACCAGCTTAAAGATGTACCATTTACTTAAAGCTTTAAGATTTTTTTTTAATTTAATTTAATTTTATTTTTTTTTGATCTTTTTTTTTTAATTTTTTTTTATTAACATATAATGTATTATTTACCCCAGGGTACAAGTCTGTGAATCATCAGGCTTACACATTTCACAGCATTTGCCATAGTTTAATTTTATTTTTTAAGATTTTATTTATTTATTTGAGAGAGAGAGAGAGCATGAGCAGAGAAAGGGGCAGAGGCAGAGGGAGAAGCAAACTACCCGCCAAGCAAGGAACTCCATGCAGGGCTGGATCCCAGGACCCTGGGATGATGATCTGAGCCAAAGGCAGACGCTAAACCCACTGAGCCACCCAGGTGCCCCAAAGTTTTAAGCTTTTTGAAGAAAAAGGGGAAAAAAAGAAGGAGGGAAGAAAGAAAAAGAGAAGGAAGGAAGGAAGGAAGGAAGGAAGGAAGGAAGGAAGGAAGGAAGGAAGGAAGGAAACTACCACATCGAATTAACAAATCTTCCCGAAAGCTACATTATAGTATCAAGAAAATACAGTAATTAAACTCTTTCTGCCAGTATCATTTTTGCCTTGGTCTGATTGCCATCCAACATGCCAAAGGATTGACGCAGCCCTCTTCCAGAACATTACAGTTTCCTCATAGAGATCCTCAGTCTTGGTCCCGTGTCCCTTGGAAGAGTCGGCAGTTGCTAGGAACTCTACAAAAGTGGCAGATACACAGTTATGCAAAGCCATGGGCGTAATACAGCAGGTGCATCATAAACACATGCATCCATCTTTGTTCCCTCCTAAAATTTAACTAAAACTGGAGTAGAAGGATTATTTTTGAAAAGACATAACAATGATTGGTGGAAAGGATAGGAAAGGAGACCAAAACTGTGGCAGCTAGGATGTTGGTGGGCATGATACTGATTTGGAAGGCCTCAGGAAGCTGGACTCCCAAGCCTGTAGTAGGAGTGGTCAGAAGCAGTTCAAATTACATCAAAGAATCCTGAAAAATTGGCAGTGCCAGATACCTCTGGAATTTGAGGGTAAGAGCATGGCTGAAACAAGGAAAACTGCTAAAAGGTGTTTGTGAAACAGCGAAATACCTAGATCCCCCTCCCCAACTCTATACCACTAGGCCTAACCTAGTGTTCCTCACCTACTGATAAGAGAAATTCAGGTTTATTGTCTAGAGAGAATGAAATAGAAACTCTTGATGGAGGGAAGGAGGCCAGGTACATTTGAAGGTATAGAGGGCAGGACTCTTTATTCTCAGATGGTTCAGAAAAATAATGTGTGCGTGGGGGAGGGGGTAACAAAATGTTAAATGTGGCAAAATACTAACCATTGGTAAATCTGGATAAAATGTGTATGGATATTTTCGGTAGTATTATTGCAACTTTTATGGAAGTTTGAAATTCAAAATAAAAATTTTTTTATTTTGTTTTTGTTTTTTAAAGAGAGACAATTCAAAGAACACCAGGCCCTTTCTGCCTCTACCCATTGGCTATCGAAATGCTGGTAGCCAGGCCTTTACCCTACAGAAAGGGAATTGACAGGAAAAGAAATTTGGGAATTCCCTTTCCCTACAGAGAGGGAATTTGAGCAGCTCGATAGGAAAGATAATCAGAGCTCCATAAAGATATATGGAGTCTTTTCTCCAAAAAGCCCACTGGGAATGTCTTTATGAAGCTAAAGTTCTGTAAGCCCCAACCACATGGTCAGACTTCGCAATCACCTTTTTACTACTGCACACTTGGGGTGTCTGGGTGACTCAGTCAGTTTAGTGTCTGCCTTCAACTCAGGTCATGATCCTATGGTGCTGGGATCAGGTCCCTGCTCAGCGGGAAGCCTGTTTCCTCCTTTCCCTCTGCCTCTCCCCCTGCTTGTATTCTCTCTCTCTCTCTCTCTCTCTCTCTCTCTCACACGAATAAATAAAATCTTGAAAAAAATTTTTTTATTTAAAAAAAATCTTTAGTACCCTACTCTTATTTATGAACAGAAAGCTAAAGAGGCAAAATAGATACAAAAGGCAAACAGGAAAAACAAAGCCCAACTTATCAAATCAGGAGGCAAGGAGAAAAATACCTAGGCCAGAGTGGTGGGTTGGGTGGGGTGACTAACATTAACATCCTCGGGGAGATAAGATAGTGTTACAGTCACAGAACAAGAAGCGGATGCTTTTAAAAGAAACAGTAGGATAATAAAAAGCAACCTTAGAAATTAAAAACATGTTAGTGAAAATGAAAAACTCAATAAAATATTGGAAAAATAAGTCTTGAAAATTTCCCAAAAAGTAGAGAAAAAAGACAAAGTGATAGAAAAGTGGAGAGAAAAAGTGAGAAAATAAGAGGATCTGTCCAATGGGTCCCAAACCTAAATAATAGGAAGTCTAGAAAAAGAGAAAATGGAGAGGCAGAAATCAGAAATTAAAATAATTTGAGATAATTTCTCAGAACTAAAGAATGAACACTGAAAAAATAAAACTAAATTAAAAAAAAGAAATTCACATTAAAAAAAAAGAACTGAAGAACGAAGTGTTCAATTAAAAGCCCCACTAGGTGAATTTCAGAACTTTGGAAACCTGAAATTTTCTTTCATCAGTAGGAGGTGAGGAGCAGTTGCCCAAGGTGTAGAGTGGAGAGGGGTATGGCATCTGGCAAAATTGATTCACAAGACTCATACTAAGGTATATCACTGTGAAATTTCAGAACAATGGAAACAAAAAATTCTACAAACTTCAAGAGACAGAAAACTAAGACTCTTTACTTTTAAAAAGAAAGGCAGTAGAATTTGGATCTGATGTTTTCATTTTGTTTTTCAGTTTACTTATGTTAGTTCTTTTCTGTTCCATTCCCTGCAGTGTGATTGTGTTATTCATTCATAGTACATTTAGATTCATTTTTATAATTTATATTATATTTTGGGTTTCTTTTGCAGTCTGGGTGAATTTTTAAATTTAAATTTAAAATCTTAAATTTAAATTTCATTTTAAATTTTAAATTTTAATTTTAACTTAAATTTTAAATAAATTTAAATTTATTAATTTATTAATTAATTTTAAATTAATTTTAAATTTAAAATTTTAATTTTTAAATTAAAAAATAAATTTTTAAAAATTTTAACAAATCATTAAAATGTGTTTTTTTTTTCATCATGATAAGTGTATAGTTTAATCCCATCCCCTATTTCTCCTATCCTCCCATCCATCCTCCCTTTGATATCCACCAGTTGCTCTCTAGAGTTAAGAGTGTTTTTGGTTTATCTCTTTTTTTTCCCTTTGCTCATTTTTTTTTCTTAAATTCCATATATGAGCGAAATTACATGGTATTTCTCTTTCTCTGATTGACTTATTTTGCTTAGCATTATACTCTCTAGCTCTATCCATATTGTTGCAAATGGCAAGATTTCATTCTTTTTATGGCCCGATAATATTCCATTTTACACACACAGACACACAGACACACATGCACACGTATCTCACATCTGCTTTATCCATTCATCAGTTGATGGATACTTGGGCTGCTTCCATAGTTTGGCCATTGTAAATAATGCTGCTATAAACATAAGGGGCCTGTATCCCACTGAATTAGTACTTCTGTATTTTGAGGGATAAATACCCAATACTGTAATTCCCAGATCATAGGGTAGTTCTATTTTAAATTTCTTGAGGAACCTTTATTCTGTTTTCTGCAGTAGCTGTACCAATTTACAATCTTGCCAGTAGTACAAGAGGGCTCCCCTTTTGCCACATCCTCACCAACACTTGTAGTTTCTTGTGTTTTTTATTTTAGCCATTCTATAGGCATTGCCTTCAAGATTCTGAGAGAAAATTACTTTCTTATATTTTATTTTATACCCAGTTCATTTATCAGTTATATATGAAGATAGACTAAAATTATTTTCAGACTCAAAAATCCCCCCAGATTTGCTTCCTGTGCACTCTTTCCTTAAGATGCTCTTAACAAGGAAAAAAAAAAAAGATTTAGCTAAGAACAAGGAAAGATATGAGAAGAAAAGAAGATACCATACAAGAGAGGGATAAAGGGAACCCAGAGAGGTACCATAAAAAGAGGTTCTAGGATCACAGCTACACACTGGATGTAGCTGGAGAGAGGGCAAACTCTCCAGTGTACCCAAAAGATAAACATATTGAAGGTTATAATTTCCAATATTCCTGTGGCCATTGTTCTATCTCTTTAATCTGAGGACAGAATGAGTCTGGAACTAATTCCAACCCAACCTTGACTTGACTTAACCATATGCTCCCCCATTTTTGCTCTTGTCTCTGCCCAGCTGCCTGAGTCAGATGAAGACACTTATTTCATTCCACAAAAGTGGTCTGCTTGGATCTGTTCATGAACACTAGAGCTGGTTCATCAGCACAGAATCTGAAAATATAGAGCAACACACTCTCTCTGACATATTTCTGCCATGTATCCCAACAGTGGCCCTTTCTTTACACAGCTAGGTTTCTACCTGTTTCTGTTTTCAAAACAATGTATTGTTTAGTTTAGAAATACATAGATGGAAAATCATAAAGTAAAGAAATTATAAACACAGGATAATGATTACTTGGAAGTTGGGGAGGGGGAAATGAAGGAAAAACATTAAAAGTACCAGTAATATTCTATTTACTAACCTGAACATGTTTAGGGGTGTGTGTGTGTGTGTGAGAGAGAGAGAGAAAGAGAGAGAGAGAGAGAGAGGTAGATGTTCATTGTATTATTGTTCTGCAAATAATATATATTTTATATTATTTATACATATATCTGCACATTCATTATATTCACAACAAAAATTTCTTTTAAAAGAGAATTACTGGCAAAATTACCGGCACTATGCTCAAAAGTTCTTTTTACTTAATCAAGAATTTATAGATACTGGGAGATAATTTAAAGCAGTTTTTTTTTTCCACAAGGAATTTTAATGGTCCTTCTAAAATCCATTTTTAAATGCTCAAGTAGTTCCATATGGTTAGAGGAAGGATGAATGTAACTGAGTGCAAGAGATGAATTTCTAGAGGCAGACAATGCCAAATCATGAAGGGCCTTGTATGCTAAAATAATCCTGGTCTACAGGGAGGTCTCTAACTAAACTCAGATAAGATTCACATATGTGAGGCTAGTGACTTCCCCATCCCCCCAGCCTTTCTTCATCAGTGTGTCTGGAATAGATCAGGAGGTACTTATGGAGTCCCAGCAACATATAATGAGCAAACACACAGGAAATGTGCCAGGTTCTTAGAGCAGGTAAGTTTTTTTGTTTTTTTGTTTTTTTTTGAGAAAGAGGTTTTGGGTTGCCAGTGGGCTTGGGTTGAGTTTGAACACCTGGTCATTAAACACCAAGATACCATGTAACCTAAGCTGCCTTACATGGACCAGGTGTTAGCTAGTCCAATTAGCTATTATACTGCACCTGCCCCGAGGCACTACATCAAAAAAGGGAATTAGTATGTATAATAAGGACTATGCCTGAACAGGTTTCAAGAGCGATGTTCATATTTGCTGCATGTGTACTGTCGCTACATTCTGGTTCTTCCTTGACTGTGGACACTACCGTGTCATCATGGGGAATTCCCTAAATCCACTTGACTGAGGATGAACTATTTTGAGCCTGGTTTATTGACGGTCCTTGTGGTGTAGCCCCTTTCAGTTATCCTGAAGGACAGCAAAGCAGAAAAATCTTCCCAATGTGTAGAACATGTGAAGAGGTAATACATCTCCCTGTCTACACTATCTAGGAGAGATTAGCCTGAATTAAGAACCTACATCAGTTCACGGACAAAGCTTGTGTCTCCAATGGATGATCAGTGATTTGGAATGACTATGATGCAGACATTGCTGACTGTTGACAAAGAGCTTTAGGGAAGAGGGTCAAGGACAGACCTCTCAGAATGGGCCAAGAGTATGCAAACATTTGGGCCTGTGTAAACATTCACAAAAGCCCTCCATGATGGAGAAGATTTGTAATAATTAGTTTGACAAGATGACTCACTTTGTGGACGCCAGTCAACCTCCAATCATTCAGTGGGTGCTCATGAATAAAGTGGTAGTCATGTCAAGACAGAAGTTACACAAAACCTCATCAGTAGGACTTCCCCCACCAAAACCAGGTTTGTGTAGCACGGGCTAATTGCTATTGCTGAGTGCCCCACCTACCAGTAGCAACAATCCCCAGCCCCCAATTTGGGGGCTTCCCAAGGGAATCAGTTGCCACATGGCAAGAGGTCGATTGCATACACTGGAACTCTTCAGTCATGAAAGGGACAGTAATGCACCCTCACAAGGATACTTATTCTGAATTTGGACTCATTTCCTCTGTTTGCTATCCTTCTGGCACCCTGTCCATGGACTTACCGAACACTGCACTGTCATGGTACTCCCAAATACTACTTCTAATCAAGGAAATCAGGCTACACTGAAAGAAGAAAGGTCGTGGGTTTATCTTCTCAGGATTCACTGATCTTACCACGTATGCTATCACATAACGGCAGCTGTCTAGCTGCCCACAGAGAATGATGGAAGGGCCTATTATTGACAGGTGGGAATGAAATTGTAATTGCCTATGGCCTCAGAGAGACAAAGAGCAGTCAGAATGGAAGTGCATATGCAGACGCGTGAAGATATGAGAAAATACAGCATATCTGAGGTGTTGCAGGTAATTCAGAAAGGCAGAGAAGAGGGAGGGTAAGAAAATGGGTTCAGCAGGTAAATGTCATAATTCTTGTTGAGAAGCATGGACTCTCTTCCGTGTGTGATAGGGAGCCAAGGCAGGCTGCCACACGAGAGCGTCAAGGACCAGCTCAAATTCCAGTACAATTTATAATTTGCAGGGAAACTCTCATAACTTCTTCCCCTTCCGAGATAGCCTTGCCACTATCCCCTCCTCCTCTGGAGGACAATTCATTGCATGAGTGCTGGTGGTTTCAGCATGTTTGTAAATTCTTTAATACTCTTTTCTCTGGGAGGTAGGGATTCATCTTCCCCTTGAAGGTTGGAGGTTGGAGTGGGTAGCTGGCTTCTAACAGTACAGTATAGAATGGAACAATAGTAACTTTACAGTAGAGAAGTCCCCTTAACTAAGCCATTAAAGTTCACATCACCAGAAATACATCAATATCACGTAACCCCTGATATGATGCAATGAGAAGGGCATATCATCTCTGTGTTTTTCCCAAAAGCTGGGTTAAGGATATGGAGGAGCTTGCTGGAGGTTCTTTGCAATTCTTATATAAATCAAAAGTTACCTCAAAATGAAAACAAATTTTTTAAAGTTATTTCAAAGTAAGAAGTAAAAAATAAAAAGGAGTTAATACTTTTCTTCCAAAAGATTCTCACTAAAGAAAATTTTAAAGGATATATTTCAAGCAGAGTGAAATGCTCATACACAGAAGGTCTGAGATTCAGGAAGAATGATAAGGAAGGAAATTGTAAATATTTGGGCAGTTCTAAACAAATAGCCAATTTGTTTAGCCAATATCTAAACAATCATGTTTTGAGGGCTTAAAAAGTAGAGACAATATATATGAAAACAAATATCAAATTTATCAAAAGGGGGGTATAACAGTTTAAATGTTCTAAGATGCTTGTGCCATTGAAGATGATCAGGATATTAACTTGGACATTGACAAGTATACATATTAAAATTTTTGGCATTACCACTAAAAGAATATTTAGAATCTAAATCAGTAAAGATTTTTAAAAATCTTAAAAAGAAAAAATCCAAAATAAGGCAAGAAAAGTAACTACAAATATAGAAAAAAGATACATAGAAACTACAAAATAAAATAGTAAAAGTAAATACAAATAAAAATAAACAGACTAAATGCTCTAGTTAAAGAAAAAAATATTAAAAACTAGTTTTAAAAGTTAAGATATACAGTGGCTTACAAGAGACATTTCAGACACAAGCATACAGAAATTTGAAGGAAAAGAGTAGGTAAAGATATAGAAGGCAAAAAGATATAGTAACCAAAAGAAAGCTAGTATCAGACCAATTAAGCTTTAAGGCAAAAAGTGCTACTGGACCTACATATCACAGTATGTATCAGGTTTAATTCCCTAGAATGATGTCACAATTCTAAATGTATATGCACCTAGTTCAATAGGCTCAACATAACATCATCTCAAAATGCATTTGTATTTTTAAACTAGGAGAATTTTAAGGAAAAATAGACAAACCATCATCATAGTAGAAAATTTTACAACATTATGTTGTAAATGATGGATAAATCAAGCAAGAGAAAAACAGCATAAAGAAACAGATTTAAACAACGAAGCTAAACTTCATCCAATATGTATAGTGTTGGTTTCCAAAATCACTTTTTTTCAAGCACAGTGAAATATTTATGAAAGTGATCATATGCACTAGGCAATAAAGCAATTCTCAACAAATTTTAAAAGGAGAGGTGCCTGGATGGCCCAGTAGGTTAAGCATCTGCCTTCATCTCAGGTCATGATCCCACGGTCCTGGGATTGGAGACCCACACTGGGCTCCTTGCTCAGTACGGAGACTGCTTCTCCCTCTATGCTTCCCCCTGCCTGTGATCTCTCTCTCTAATAAACAAACAAACAAACAAATAAATAAATAAAATCTTTAAAAAATGTTTTTAAAGAATTAATAGCATGGGGCACCCAGGTGGCTCAGTTGGAAGAGCATGCAATTTTTAAAAAAAGATTTTATTTATTTATTTGAGAGCGAGAGAGACAAAGAGAAAGAGCATGCGTGAATGAGTAGGGGGAGGGGCAGAGGAAGAGGGAGAACCAGACTCCCCACTGAGCAGGGAGCCTGATGCAGATCTGGATCCTAGGACCCCAAGGATCATGACCTTAGCTGAAGTCAGATGCTTAACCTACTGAGCCGCCCAGCTGCCCTGAGCCTGGAACCTTTGATCTCAGGATTGCGGGTTGGAGCCCCACACTAGGTGTAGAAATTACTTAAAAATAAAACCTTTAAAGGGGTTAATAGCATGCTAGTTATGGTCTATAATTAGAGTTTAATTAGGAATGAATAATAAAAAAGGTAATCAGAAAAAGTCCCTGTATTTGGAAATTAACAAATAGGATTTTAAATAACCCAGAAAAACATTTCCAATTTAAATAATGAAAATACCACACATCAAAACTTAGAGAAGTGTTAAACTTTTTTCTTTTTTTAAGATTTAACAATTTATTTTTATTTATTTATTTATTTAAAAAAAAGATTTTATTTATTTATTTATTTTTTAAAGATTTTATTTATTCATTTAACAGAGTGAGAACACAAGCAGGCAGAGAGGCAGGCAGAGGCAGAGAGAGGAGCAGGCTCCCTGCGGAGCAAGGAGCCTGATGCGGGACTCGATCCCAAGACGCCGGGATCATGACCTGAGCCAAAGGCAGCTGCTCAACCAACTGAGCCATCCAGGCGTCCCAAAAAGATTTTATTTTTTTGAGAGAGAGAGAGAGAAAGAGAGATCACAAGTAGGCAGAGAGGCAGGCAGAAAAAAGAGGGGGAAGCAGGTTCCCTGCTGAGCAGAGAGCCTGATGCTGTGCTCAATCCCAGGACCCTGAGATCACAACCTGAGCCAAAGGCAGAGGGCTTAACCCACTGAGCCACCCAGGCACCCCTTAACCATTTATTTTAAAGGGAGAGAGAGTGTCCACACACATGTAGCAGGGAGGGGCAGAGGGAGAGGGAGAGAGAGAATCTCAAGCAGGCTCCTCACTGAGTTAGGACCCCGATGCAGGGCTTGACCTCACAACCCCAAGATCAGGACGTGAGCTGGAATCAAGAGTCAGCTGCTTAACTGACTGAGCCACTCAGGTGCACCTAGAAGAGTTAAATACTTATTTTAGAAAAGAAGAAAAGGTGAAAGTAAAGGTGCCAAATATCCATTCAAGAAGTTAAAGAACAAAAGAATAACTCTAAAGAAAATAGAAAATATTTATAATAAAGATGAAAATCAAGGAAATAAAAAATAAATAAAAATAGAAAAGATTAACACTCCAAAAGTTGTTTCTTTGAAAAGATTTATAACATTGATAAACTTCTGCAATAGTATTTAAAAAAACAAAGGTAAGAAGGCAAACATAAATAATATTAAGAATAATAAAGAATACAATTAGAGATGCTACAGAAATTACTTGGATTGTAAAAGAATATTATAAACATCTTGAAAATGAAAATTAAATGGACAAACTCTTAGAAAAATGTATCAAAACTGATTAAAGGGAGAAAATCATAATAATTTTATAATCATTGAGAAATTGAATCAGTATGCAAACATTTTCTCACAAAGGAAACATAAGGTCTGAATGGTTTTATAGGTGAATTTTTCCAAGTGTTTAAAAAACAAATAATTCTATTTTATAAAACTATCTGGACAATAGAAAAAGAAGGAACTCTCTCATTTTATGAGGCCAGCATTACTCTGATACCAAAAGGAGAAAGAATAATTCAAGACAGAAAAATTATAGATCAGATTCACTCATGGACATAATCACCCAAATCCTAAAGGAATTATTGATGGATATAATCCTTCTATTAATAAAAAATACATATGACCAAGTTGGGTTTGTCCCAGGAATGCCAAGTTGCTTTAACAACAGAAAGACAATCCTTGCTACTCATTACCTTCAGAGATTAAAGGAGAAAATCAACAATCATGTCATTAGTTACAGGAAAACAATTTGACAAAATCCAACATTTGGTAATGTTAAAAACTCTGGGCATGTGAAAATAGAAGTTTTCATACTCATAAAAAGACTTCCTCTATAGAGAAAGTCTTTGAGACATTCTTAAAGACTATAATAAATATCATCCTCAATTTGAAAGCAACATCAGGGTACCAATTATCACCACATAAATGATAAAAGAAAGGATTGATACATATATGTAAATTAATAATAGGAGCTTTTGTTCACCCATATACACATAAACAACAAAGAAAAATACAAGCAATGAAACAGAGAAATAGGCAAAAGACTACAACAAGAACTTGACAGAAAAGAAAATCCAAGCAGCCAATAACCATACTAAAAAAAAGTCTGTCTCATTAGTAATCAGGGAAATGCAAATTGGAAACTATGATAATAATACTAATAAATGCTTACTATGTAACACAGACTATTAGAGTGTAATAATGATAAATGTTTAAATTCTCTCAACAATCCCATGTGATAGTATTTTAGGCATTAGTGCTATTAGTTGATATGCCCTGCATGAGAAAACTCAGGAAGTCTTAAAGTCAGGCAATGTAACTCCTGCAATTTTGTTCTTTTTCAAAGCTGTATGACCATTCTTCCTCTTTTTCATTTCAATAAGAATGTTAGAATCTGGGGGCACTGGGTGGTGTATCGGTTGAGTGCCTGACTCTTGGTGTGGTTGGGGCATGATTTCAGGGTGATGAGATGGAGCCCCTCTCACCACTGAGTCTGCTTGAGTTTCTCTCTGACCCTCCCCCATGCTCTCTCTCTCTCCCTCTCTCTCTCTCAAATAAATATTTTTGAAAAAAATATTTTTAGAATCTGCTTGTCAATTTCTACAAATGAATCCTGTTGGGATTATGATTGTGATTGCACTGAATCTATAAATCAATTTGGGCATAATTGACGTCCTAACAATACTGAGTTTTCCAACCCAAGAACAAGGTATAGCTTCCCATTTTCTTAGGTCATTTAAAATCTCTCTCAGTTGGGGTGCCTGGCAGGGGAGGCACAATAGGTTAAGCATCCACCTCTTGGTTTTAGCTCAGGTCATGATCTCGGGGCCATGAGAACTAGCCCTGTGTCAGGCTCCACACTCAGCTCTGAGTCTGCTTGAAGTTCTCTCCCCCTCTCCCTCTGCCCATCCCACTCACGCGCTCTCTCTCTAAAATAAAGAAATAAATCTTTTAAAAAAATTTTCTCTCAGGTACCTAGGTGGCTCAGTCAGTTAAAGCATCTGCCTTCGACTCAGGCCATGATCTCAGGGTCCTGGGATCGAACCACATGTCAGGCTCCCTACTCAGGAGAGAGTCTGCTTCTCCCTCTGTCCTTCCCCCCACTCATTCTTTCTCTCTCTCTCTCAAATAAATAAAATCTTTAAAAATTTTTCTCTCAGTAATATTTTTTAGTATCCAATGAACATATCCTGCATATCTTTTGCTAGGTTTACCCCCAAATATTTCATAGTTTTAAAGTTTTTTAATTTAAGTCATCTCTTCACTCTTCACCCAATGTGGGGCTCAAACTCACAATTCCAAGATCAAAAATCACACACTCTTCTGACTGAGCCAGCCAGGCACCCCTAAATATTTCATATTTTTGATGCTATTGTAAAATACATTGTTCTTCAGATTTTCATCTCCAGTTGTTTGTTGCTGGTACATAGAAATATAGTTTATTTGTTTTCAATTGTGGTAAATACGCATAATGTAAAACTTATCTCAGCCATTTCTAAATTATAAGTTTCTTGCTGTTAAATACATTCACGTTGTCTTGCAATTATCACCAACATCTATCCACAGACTCTTCATCTTGCAAGACTTAAACACTATACTCATTAAAGAACAACTCCCCATTTCTCTCCCTACCCTCCTGCAACCACCATTCTACTTTCTATCTCTATGAATCTGACTACTCTACATACGTCATCTAAGTGGTATCATGGTTTTTGTCTTTATGGCCAGCTTATTTCACTTAGCATAATGGTTCAAGTTTTATCCATGTTGTAGCATGTGTCAGAATAGCCTTCCCTTGTAAGGGTAAATAATATTCCATTATATGTTTATATTACATTTGGTTTATTCATTCATCCATCAGCGGACATTAAGGTTGCTTTCAGCTCTTGGCTATTGTAAATATTGCTGCTCTGAATATAAATGTGCAACTATCTCTTCAAGACTCTGCTTTCAATTCTTCTGGATCTATCCCCAGAAGTGGGATTGCTGGATCAGATGATATTTTTATTTTCATTTTTTTGAGGACCCACCATACTATTTTTTACAGTGGTAGTGACATTTTACATTCCTGACAATGCACATGGATTCCGGTTTCTCCACATCCTCATTAACACGTGTTTGAGACATCCTAATGGGTGTGAAGTGGTATTTCATGGTTATGATTTTGTATCTCCCTAATAATTAGTGATGTGGAACATCTTTTTCATATGCTTATTGGCCATTTGTATATCTTCTTTGGAGACATGTCAATTCAAATCCTTTGTCCATTTTTTAATCAGATTGTTCTTGCACTTGATTTTTGTATATTGAACTTACAGCTTACAACCTTGACAAACATTAATTCTAGTAGTTGTGGATTCTGTAGGATTTTCTAGATGGATAACTTGTTATCTATGTATACAGACAGTTTTATTTCTTTCTTTCTAATCTGAATGTCTTTTTATTTTCTAGCCTTATTGACCTAACTAGAATCTAGAGCACAATGTTGAACAGAATTGATGACAGTGGACAACTTTGCTTTGAAAAGGTCTCAAAGAAAAAGTATTGGTCTTTATTCATTAAGTATCATGTTAGTTGTAGATTTTTTTTTTAAAGTTTTTTCTTTTTAAAGATTTTATTTATTTTTTTGAGAGACAGAGAAAGTGAGAGCATGAGAGGAGAGAAGGCCAGAGGCAGAAGCAGACTCCCCGTGGAGCTGGGAGCCCGATGTGGGACTTGATCCCGGAACTCAAGGATCATGACCTGAGCCAGAGGCAGTTACTCAACCAACTGAGCCACCCAGGCGCCCTAGTTGTAGATTTTTAATAAATGCCCTTTATTGGTGTGAGAAAGCTTCCTCCTATTCTTAATTTGCTGAGAGTTTTCCCAGGGATAGATGTAGGATTTTATCAAATGCTTTTTCTGTATGTATTGAGATGATCGCATGATTTTTCTTTTTAGTCTGCTAATAAGATGAATTACATTGATTGACTTTCACATTAAACTGGCCTCACATTCCTGGGATAAATCCAATTGGTCATGATATTTTATCTGTTTTATGTACAGTTGTCAGATTCAATTCACTAAAAATTTTAAGAGAGTTTTTGGATCTCTGCCTCTTCATAAAGGGAATTCCTTTTCTAGTCTTTGGCATTAGAATGAGAGTAATCTGACCTCAGAAAATGAGTTTGGAAATATTCTCTTCCCTCGAATTTTATGGAAGAATTTATGTGGACTGGTTTTATTTATTTATTTATTAAATGTTTGGGGAAAAAAAATGTTTAGTAGAATTTACCAGTGAGACCAGATATGCCTGAAATATCTTTGGGGAAGGTTTTTAAACTATAAATTCTATCCCTTAAATAGAGGTCGGGTTATTCAAATGATCTATTCCTTCTTGTGTGACCTTTAATAGATTATGTCTTTCAATCCAAGCTGTCAAATATATTGGCCTATAGCTGTTCATAATTCTTTTGTTCTTTCAATGTGTGGAGGATGTGTGGTGATGTCTCCCTTTCATTTTTTATATTGTTAATTCAAGTTCTCTCCCTTTGTTTTGCTGGCCAGTCTTCTTAGAACTTAATGGTTTTTAAAAATCTTTTCAACAAGCTCTTAATTTTATTTTTTCTATTGTTTTTCTGTTTTCTATTTCATCAATTGCAGCTCTTTAATATTTCCTCCCTTTCGTCTGCAATGGAGGTTATTTGCTCTTTTTTTTTTTTTTTTCTAATTTCTTAATGTGGATGCCTTGTTAATTGATTTGAGACATCTCCTCTTTTTTTTTCTTTTTAAGATTTTGTTTATTTATTTTTCAGAGAGAGAGAGAGAGCATGCACAAGCAGGGGGAGTGGCATGCAGAGGGAGAAGCAGGCTCCCCACAGAGCAAGGAGCCCAACCTGGGACTTGATACCAGAACCTGGGATCATGATTTGAGTCGAGGGCAGACACTTAACTGACTGAGCCACCCAGGTGTCCCCATTTCTTCTCTTCTAATAGAATCATTTAATGCTCTAAAGTTCCTTCTTAGCTGGACTATACACATTTTGATATGTTTCTTTTCATCTTCATTCAACAAAACATTTTCTAACTTCTCTTATAATTTCTTCTTGGATCCATATGTTGGTTAATTGGCAAATATTTACTGATTTTCAAGATAAAAATCTGTATTAATATCCAGCTTAATTTTATTTTTATCAGAGGTTATACTTTGCATAGTTTTAATCCTCTTAGATTTACTGAAACTTGTTTTATAACCCAGAATATAGTCAATTTTGGTGACTATTTTGGGTGCACTAGCAGAGAATGTGCATTCTTCTGTGTTGGGTATGAAGTTCTACAAATCTCAAATAGTTAACAGTGTTTTCCAAGGATTACATATCATTACTCATTTTCTGTCTACTGCTTTTTATCAATTACTGATATAGGAGTGTTGAGATTTTTAACTATGATTGTAGATTTGTCTATCTTTTCATTTCTATCTGGTGGAAATACTTTACTTCAGTATTTTGAAGGTCTGCTATTAGTTTCATATATTGTTGACTCTCAAACAACACAGTTTGAACTGCATGGGTCCACTCATACATGAGTTTTGTTTTGTTTTGTTTTTTAAAAAAACGTTGGACAACTTTGGAGATTGGAGGATTGCACAGCTTAGAAATATTTAAAAAAATTAAGAAAAAGATATGTCATGAGTATATAAAACATAGGTTGATACTAGCCTGTAATTTACTATCATAAAATATATACAAATTATAAAAAGTTAAATTTCATCAAAACTTATGCACACCAACACTTACAGACCAAACATTGTGCCATTCAGTTGAGAGAAATGTAAACAAACATGAAGATGCCATATTAAATCATAACTGTATACAATTAACTGTAGCATGTACTGTACTATTGTAATAATTTTGTAGTCACCTCCTGTTGCTATTGGGAGCTCGAGTGTTGCAAGTATCCGCTTAAAATGCTGTGTGACGCTAATCATCTCCGTGTGAACAGTTTGTCTCTCCAGTAAATTTTGTATTGCAGTAAAAAGTGATTTCTTGTGGTTCTTGCATATTTCTCCCTTGCTCGGTACAATACGGTAAACTTTGAATAACACCATGGAATCCAGACAAAGGGCCACTTAGTGATGCTGGAAGTGCTCCCACAAAGCAGAGATAAGTCATGACACTACAAGAAAAGGTTGAATTGCTTGATATATATGGTAGATTGAGGTCTGCAGCTGCAATTTCTCACCATTTCAAGATAAATGAATTCAATGTAAGGACCACTATAGGAAAAGAGAAGGAAATTCATGAAGCCATTGCTGCAGCTATTCCAGGAGGCCAGAAATGCCTTGTCCTTTTACATTGAAAAGTGCGGCTTTTATGTTGGTGTGGAATTGTAAGAAAGGCAAACATATAGACTCTAATACGATTTGGGAAAAAAAAGGAAGTTATTATATGACAACTCAAAGCAAAAGGAAGGTGAAGGATCTAAAGCTTGAGAAGTTAATGCCAGCAAAGGATGGTTTGATATTTCCGAAGGAGGTCTGGCTTAAAATGTCAAACCCTTAATCCTTGAAGGGTAAAGATAAATACCAGCTGCCAGTCTTCTCGTTGTACAAAAAGGGCTGGACATTTTCTTGGTTGGTTCCACTGATGCTCTTCGTCCCTGAAATTAGAAAGTACCTTGCCAGTAGCGGGCTGACTTTTAAGGTCCTTTTGCTATTGGACAATGCCCCTATCCACTCAGAATCCCACTGAATTCAATACCAAAGGCATAGAAGTGGTCTACTTGCTAAAAAACACAACATTTCTAATTCAGTCTCTAGACTGGGGGCATAAAGACCATTGAGGCTTATTATTCTTGAAGAGGTACTATTGAAGTACTCTAGAAGAGGATTGTCAATACTCTAGAAGAGAACCTTGACAGAGAGATCATGAAAATCTGGAAGGATTACACCACTGAAGATGCTACTGTTGTTGTAGAAAAAGCTGTGAAAGTCATTAAGCCTGAAACAATAAGTTCCTGCTGGAGAAAACTGAGTCCAGATGTTGTGTTTGACAGCACAGAATTTACAACAGAGCCAATCAAGGAAATCATGAAAGAGATTGTGGATATGGCCAAAAATGTGGAGGTTGGGGATGGTGAAGTGTTTCAAGATATGGATCTTGGAGAAATTCAAGAGCTAATAGACACCACATTGGCAGAATGAACAGAAGATGACTTGATGGAGATGAGTGCTCCAACCAGTGCCAGACAATGAGGGAGGAGATGTCAAAGAAACACTGCCAGAAAACAAACTGACATTAGACAATTTGGCGGAAGCGTTCTGATTATTCCAATCTGCTTTTAATGTCTTCTATGGCACGGACCCTTCTATGGCACAGACTCTGAAATGAAAGCAAACAGTGGAAGAAGGGTTGGTATCTTATAGAAACTTTTTAGAGAAATAAAAGAGCAAAAGAGTCAGAAATTATGATATATTTCTGGAATGTGCCTGTCTGTCCTGCCTCCTTCCACATCCTCCATCTCTTCCATGTCTGCCACGTGAGACAGCAAAACCAAACCCTCCTCCTCCTCCTCCTCAGCCTACTCAACAAAAGATGATGAACGTGAAGGACTTTATGATGATCCATTTTCACTTAATAAATAGTAAATAAATAGATAGCACACAATCATCAGGCCATACAGTTAATAAACTTATCTGTTGTGTATGTGTCTTCATGTGAATTTCTAATAACTCTATAGCAAGAACTGTATGAGACCTTCTTGTGTCATCATCACCATTATCGCCAAAGTATTCATTGTGCAAAACATCAGGTGTGGGAGGCCTGGCTGGTTCAGTCAGTAGAGCATGTGACTCTTGATCTCAAGGTCATGAGTTTAAGCCTCAAGTTGGGAATAGAGTCTACTTAAATAAAAAAAAAAATATGTGCAAGACTTATATGGAAGTGGATAGCCTATCCTTATGTAGGCATAAGATGAGTGATAGTATAAAATTAATGATATGTTAGTTTGCTGTTTTATAATTTTACTTTCAAAGAATTACATCAGTATACAGCACACGTTTCTCTATTATAATTGAAGAATTATCAGCTTATCATCACAGGTAAGTGGTTTTTAAAAACTATAACAACATTCCTAATATTGTGTTATAAATATGTTGGTAATACTATACACCATAGAATTTGTACAATGAGTCATTCATTAATGTATAAGCTAGGGTACCATGAAGCAATTGGATTGATTACAGTAGGCTACCATAAAGCAATCATATTGCCACTTCTTTATTATCAATGAATGAACCGTTATCCTTGTAAATAAATATGAAATTGTTTTCACATTATCTTTTTATCATTGATGTCTAGTGTTAGGAATATGTATAACATCTACAGTGTTTTATATCATATAAGACAATATTGATGTAGGTACTGATAGACATAATCAGATGATGTAAGTTTTCAGCACCAATAAATACAGTATGGTATTATAAATGTACTTTTTCTTTATGATTTTCTAGCTTACCTTATTGTAAGAATACAGTGTATAACACACATAACATACAAAATATGTGTTAATAAACTTTATGTTATCAGCAAGGCTTCCAGTCAACAGAAGGCTATTAGTAGTTAAGTTTTTGGAGAGTCAAAAATTATACATGGACTTTTGACTGTGTTGGGGTTGTCAGCTCTAACCCTAGTGTTGCTCAGGAGTCAACAGTACATTGATGTTATGTTCTCTTGATGAATCAAGTCTTTTATCATTTTAAAATATCCTTTTTTATTCCTGGTAATATTCCCTGTTCTAAAATATACCTTTTCAAATATTAATATAGCTATTCCAGCATTCTTTTCATTAGTGTTTTCATGATGTATCTTTCCCCATTCTTTTAGTTTTATTAAAAATTTATTTCATCTATTTTATTTAAAGTTTATTCCTTATAGATATGACATATTTGGTTCATGCTTTTATCCAATCTGATAATCTGTACTTTTTAAATTTCTTTTTCTTTTTTTTTTTTTGAGGAATCTCTACACCCAACATGGGGCTCAAACTCATGATCCTGAGATCAAGAGTTGGATATTTTACTGAGCCAGCCCAGTACCCCAATGATCTATATCTTTTAATTGGATATTTATACCATTTATATCTAATATAACATAGTTGAGCTTAACATCTATCATTTACTATAGTTTTCTATTTGTCTCATCTGTTATTTCCTCCTTTTTTCTTATTTTCCTATCTTCTAGATTGCATCATTTTGTGAATTTACTTTATTTTCAGTATTAGCCTATTGGATATATCTTAATTTTTCATTATTATTATTATTTTTAGGGGTTGCACTGCATTTGCAATATGCATCTTTAGCTTATCTCAGTCTACCTTCAAATTGTATGCCACTGCATGGACATTGTAAAACTTTGCAACAGTTACTCCTATTTCCCCAGAAAACTGTACTATCCATTTTACTTCTATGTAAGTTTTAAACTCTACATATATGGTTATTAATTTGCCTTAAAAAAATATATATATAAAGAGATTTAAATGAATATATATGCTTATCCACGTGTTTTTTTTTCTTTTTTTATTTGACAGAGAAGATCACAAGTAGGCAGAAAGGCAGGCAGAGAGAGAGGGGGAAGCAGGCTCCCCACTGAGCAGAGAGCCCAATGTGGGGCTCGGTCCCAGGCCCCTGAGATCATGGCCTGAGCCGAAGGCAGAGACTTTAACCTACTGAGCAACCCAGGTACCCCTATCCACATGTCTCTCATTTACAGTACATTTAATACTTATCTATAAATCCAAATTTCCATGTAATAAAGGATATATCTTTTCCTCTTCTTTCTGAAGAAAATGTCAAGATTTCTGACAGTTTAGGTTAGCTAGGGATAAATTTGTCTTAGCTTTTTTTTTTTTGTCTGAAAAATCTCTATTTTACTCCATTTCTGTAAGATATTTTTGCTGAATAAAGAATTATAGATTGATTTTTTTTATCTTTCAGAAATCGAAGATATTTTTTCATTTTCATCTTGGTTGTATAGTTTCTAATGAGAAATCTGGTATACTTCTTTGTTGCTTCATATATCATGTGTCTTTCTTTTCTTGGCAACTGTTAAGATTTTTCTCTTTATCATTGGTTTTCAGCAATTTTACTAAAATATGCCTTGGTATTGTTGTGACTTTGTTTATTCTGCTTGGTGTTCATTGAACTCCTTGAACTTGTGGGTTTATAGTTTTTATTCGATTTGGGAATATTGCAGCCATTATTTCTTCAAAATCTCTCCCCCATCCCTAATATAGGTTTCATCCTAAGGAATAATATTAAGTCCTCCTGAGGACTCTATCTAAGCCCTTAAATGTTTAAAAGTTTTTCTAGGGGTGCCTGGGTGGTTCAGTCAGTTAAGCATCTGATTCTGGGTTTTGGCTTGGGTTGTGGTCTTAGGGTGGTGAAATTGAGCCCAGTGTTGGGGTCTGCTTAAGATTCTCTCCCTCTCCCTCTACTTCTCCCCCCTCATGCTCTCTCTGTCTCTCTCTCTGTCTCTTTCTCTCTCAAATAGAATAAGTAAATAAAATCTTTAAAAAAAAGAAAAGTTTTTCTATCCTGGCTTCTGGAAATAGGCACTATTTTTATCCATATGGAATATCCTGGGATATCCTGACTCTTTCCCCATTAGTTTCTTCTCAAAAATGTGCAAATCAATATTCATTCACAAATCAAAAGGACTCCTCTGTAGATACTGAGTTCTGTACATCTTTTTCCTTTCTGGTTCTCTGTCTTGCAAATGTTAGCTGTTTTGGTCTTCCTTAGTTCTGACATTAACTCCTCAACTCAGGAATATTGCTGAGCTCTGGGGTCCCCACTCTCTGTCCTATGGCCTGGAAACCTTCTCAAAGCAGTAGGTTGGAGCAATTATATGGCTCAACTTATTCAAGTCTCTTGTTTTAGTGATCAATGTCTTTTTTTTAATTTTAAGATTTATTTATTTGAGAGAGAAAGCATTAGCAGAGGGGTTGGGGACAGGTAGATGGAGAGGGAGAATCAGACTCCCAGTTGAATGCAGAGCCAGAAGCAAGGCTCAATCTCAGGATCCTGAGATCATACCCAAGCCAAAGTCAGACACTAAACTGACTAAGCCACTGAGGCACCCATCTTTTTTTTTCTCCAAGATTTTATTTATTTACTTAAGAGAGAGAGTGTGCACATGCATCCACAAGTGGGGAGAGGGGCAGAGTGAGAGGGAGAGAGAATCTCAAGCAGACTCATGCTGAGCATGGAGCCCAACAGTCCCACAACCCTGAAATCACGACCTGAGCTAAAATTGAGAGTTGGATACTTAACTGACTGAGCCACCCAGGCACCCCAGTGATTGCTATCTTATACTGCCTATTGTCCAATGTCTGAAAACCATTGTTTCATACATTTTGCCATGTTTTCTAGTTGTTTATGAGGGGAGGACAAAGCCAGTCAGTCCCCATTACTCAATCATGGTTAGAACAGAAGTTTTACCTGGAGAGTATTTAAAAATAGAAAGCCAAGTTCATCTCTCTATCAGAAACTCAGATTCAGTACGTTTGGGGTGGAATCCTGGAATCTTTACTTATTAAAAAGATTTTGATGTACACACAGTGTTGGAAACTATATCTTGATACCTTAGGCAAAGAATTGTTCAGACATTTTTCTATTTAGAAGGAAGGCCAGATCTTTTCTTTTCTTTTTTAAAGATTTTATTTATTTATTTAACAGAGAGAGATCACAAGTAGGTAGAGAGGCAGGCAGAGAGAGAGGAGGAAGCAGGCTCCCTGCTGAGCAGAGAGCCTGATTCGGGGCTCGATCCCAGGACCCTGAGATCATGACCTGAGCTGAAGGCAGAGGCTTTAACCCACTGAGCCACCCAGGCACTCAAGACCTTTTCAGTTTTAAAACTTTTCCTGGTTCTGAGTATGATGGGGTAGTTACAGCCAACCAATGATCCAATTTAAAACAATTAAGTGAGCAGATACAATAGAAGACATCTATATGGAGACATCAGTTAACAGCTGAGGCAACCAGGACTTAAGACAACACAATATTAAAGAATGGGAAACTACCCTCAGAGGTGACATGATATTCTCCAGCACCTTTTGTCCCTCAGGAAAACTCTGGGCATAAGACTAGTCTGAGTTTTGGAACAGAACCAAGAAAGTGGCCCTAAGAGGCAAAGACACCAGCAGGGATTTTGGCAGTTAACCAAGGTTGGAGAGACAAAAAATAAAGACCAGAGGGGCCAAATTCTCAGTGAGAAAGGAGAGGTGAATGAGCTGAATACTCTGATAGTTTCCCACGTGTCACTTGCCAAATTCTGAAGATGAATGGGAAAGAAAGCTAAGCTACTAAGCAGAAAATCTCTGAAAAGCAGAGTGGAGCTGTTTTTGTTTTTGTTTTTGTAGTCTCACAGTGCTGAGGAAATGAAGATTAGACTTCAGTATCCATGGGGGTCAAGGGTCCTAGGGAACACACAAGATTCTCGGTGGGAACACCTGGAAGGCTGTGCTACAGGAATAGCAACAAAAACGGTGGACTAAGCCTTGGCAAAACCCAACTTCAAGTTAGTTCAGTTCCTGATTGATTAAGGTGTTCAGCTCTAATTCTAACTACTTTGTAGAGGACAGAGTGAACCCTCTCTAAATGAAGATAATTTTATCCAGAGCCACTGTAATTTTTCACACTTGATGTGTGGCATTCTATTAAAAGTTACCAGGCAGGCCGAGAGCCAGTAAAAACAAAATGACCAAAAACCAATGGAAAGAATATACAATAGAAATAGACCCACAGGAGATCTAGCTATTATAATGATCAGAAAGAGATTTAAAATTGCTAGGATTGATATATCGAGAAAGTATAGGAAAAAGTGGAGAAAATAAATAAAAAGGGAATTTCTCCAAATGTATTGGATTTTATTTTTTTAAAAACCATATGAAAATTCTAGAACTTAAAAACAAAATTACCAATATTAAGAACTCAACAAACAGACTGAAGAGAAGAGAAGTACAAAGACAACCACATCTGGACATATGAGAGGAAAACTGTTGAAAACTAAAGAAAAAAATACTAAGAGGAGTTAGGGGAAAAAATACATCATTTTTCAAGAGTGACAAAGGAGTGATGGAAATTAGGGGGCAACTTCATATTTTTTAAAAGATTTTATTTATTTATTTGAGAGAGAGAGCAAGCATAAGCAGGGAGAGGGGCAGAGGGAGAGGGAGAAGCAGACTCCCTGCTGAGCAGGGAGCCCCATGGGGGGCTTGATCCTAGGACCCTGAGATCATGACCTGAGCCCAAGGCAGACACTTAATAACTCACTGAGCCACCCAGGCGTCCCTGGGGGACATCTTTAAAATGCTGAGGGAAAAAAATTACTAAACTAGAACTTCTATACCCAGCAAAAATATTAAGGATAAAAGGAAACTTTTAGGCAAACAGAAATTGAGAGAACTTGTCACCAGTTGACCTGCTCTTAATAGAGAAATTATTCAAAGAGAAAGGAAAAAATTCCAGTCAGAAGCACATAAATGCATATTGGAATAAGGTGTAACTTAAAGGATAAATATGTAGGTAAATATAATGAGTATTGATTGTACAGAAAAATGATTATAAAATCTTGTATGGCTTAAAATATATGCACAATTAAAATCCACAACAAAAATAAACACAAAAGGGGAAGGGGTAAGTGGGAGCATAGTATTTTGAGGTTTTGGCATTCTTGGGGAAGTGATAAAAGTAATCGTTTACATTAAAGTATAATAAGTCAAACAGTCATGTTATAATCTCTGACTTCTAAAAGAATGTATAGTTAAGAAGCTAATATAAGAAGTTAATGGCATAATGAAAATTTTTAATTCAAAAAAGGCAACAAAGAACAGAATAAGGGATATGAATAAGTGGGCAAAAAGAAATAAATAGTAAAATGGCATGTATATATCCAAATACAGCAGTAATTATACTAAATGTAAATGGACTAAAACTTGTCCTGTTG
Organism: Nasua narica; assembly: GCA_028533885.1. NCBI lineage: Eukaryota > Metazoa > Chordata > Mammalia > Carnivora > Procyonidae > Nasua > Nasua narica. Next base: position 118,270,145 of record CM052800.1, on the reverse strand, counting down.
AAACAAGGACAAAAGAGCCTTCCTATTTTCCACTTAGCTGAACTCTGCATAAAATGTAGTTAACAAATATAACTGAAAAGGCAGGGTCTCCTAGAGCAAAATGTGGAATGGATAAGTAACTTTCAGCTGCCGGTCCTCCAGAGCAGAATTCTGACTAAAATTTGAGGGAAGAAAAGCTGTCCTTTCATTGCTAGGGATTGTTTTTTAACATGCAAAAGATGAGGGCTTTGATCTTTGTTGCAAACCTTTTATTTTGAGAAGACCTCTGGAATGTGCCATTAAATTATGCAAATGTAAAGCAAAAACTCTCTATGAAAGTTGTTTGAAAAGCTAAACTGTGCTTTGTTGTTGCAAATTGTTTTAAATTCTTGCTACCATGAACTTAAACTCCAGCTTGTTCTTTTCACAGGAATGGCAATGGTTAGTTTTCTTCCAAATTATCAAAAAGCAAACACAACTCATCTCTGTATTATTTTTCTTTTTTTTCTTTTCTTTTTTTTTTTAAAGATTTTATTTATTTGTCAAAGAAAGAGAGAGCACAAGTAGGCAGAGAGGCAGGCAGAGGCAGAGGGAGAAGCAGGCTCCCCGCTGAGCGAGGAGCCCGATGCGGGACTCGATCCCAGGACCCTGGGATCATGACCTGAGCCAAAGGCAGTTGCCCAACCAACTGAGCCACCCAGGCATCCCTGTATTATTTTTCTTGTGAAGACCACATACTAGTCTCACATGAAGAACTCATTTTCTATCAATATAGAGAATATTGGAAAATTATTGGAAAATAAAAACCTTATTTTATTATTTTACGAGAATCCCCACTCTCCCACTGCGTTTTTTTCCCCTTCTGGATGTATTTCCATTACAAAAAGCTCCCATTTTACCTAAGCCTACATCTGTCTGATTCATCTAGGTTGGAAAATATCCTTTCTAACAGTTTGTATTCCCAAATTTCTCTCATCTGGGGATGTGGCTTGGACGTAAGTGATGAAGATTCAGTAAATCTCACCACACCACACTTATGTTATCAGTGTTAGTACTAGAATATAGAGTTGTTTAGATCATCATCTGAAGATATAAATTCCTATGTTATTACTAAATATCGTAGATGGTCTGTGGTATAGAACAATAAGGTTAAGGGTTAGAATGGAAAAAAGCTAAAGAGATAAACAAGGCAAGGCTGGTGTTGGGGTTAAAAATTCTTTTTCTTAGTGGCTGAGGAAATGTTCACTCACTAGGAACTTTTTTTTTTTTTTGAGTCTGTACCGCTCATACAAGACTATGCCACTGGAGATGCAGAGGCATTTCCAAAGAGCATATGTCTGGAAATGTATTTATAAAATGTATACAAGAGCAATATATCAAGTGCCAGAGGAATAGGGGAAATGGTCAATACTACAAAGTTCATAAAGAAAATACAAATCAAAGTTAAGGCAGTGAGTGAAGGGGTGGTCTTTAAGACGTAAAGCTGAGCTAAAATGAGGAGATGTTGGGGAGGATTGTCTGCATAGGGGCCGGGCTACATAAAGGTCCAGTAACAGGAAAACACTTCCACTAAAAATTATTAAGCATTTAATATGTCTTTTCGTTTGTCACTTACTGCAGGGGGAAAAAAAAGTACGATTCAATCTCTGCCTCAAGAAGTTTAAACTAGATGAGACACAAGACAAAGAAACATATATGTCACCAGTAGAAGATAGGCCACGAAAAGTGCCATTTCGTGGTTCAGATATCAATTCGGAAAAAAGCAATTCTGCACAGGGCATGGGTAAGACAGGCGGTGGAATAAAAGAGATCCAGGCTTCAAACTCAGATGTGTTCCACAAAAAAGCTGTGTGACCTTGTGCCAGTCACAGGATCCAAGTCTGCTGTTTCCTACAGAAATGGCTTGGTAAGGTCCAACAAGACTCTCCGTTGTGGGGAGGATGAAGTCATTGCGGTGAAAGGGCTTGATATGGGTGTCTAAGTTTCCACCCTTTCTCCCCTCCTCATAGCACCTACTCTTTTTCCTACAGTAGGGTAAGATGTGTGGGGTGCTAGTGAGAGCAAAAGGGAATGATAAAGGCAGGCAACTTCCTCCCGCTCTTTGTCCCCTCCCCACTCCCCCAGCTCCCCCAGCTCTCAACCTTGGTTCTGGGAGAGTCACTGTGGAAGTGGGGTGAGGGCACAGAAGTGGGGAGGGAGGATCTGCTAACCGTAAACAGACCTCATCAAGAGTTCAGATCTTCTGGCTACCGGATTTCCGTGCCACACGGAAGCCACCCCACCCATGCGCCTGTCCTCAGTTTCCCTAGCTGTGTAATGGGGATTCATTATCTACTCTTCCCGCTATCTGCCTGTCCTAACAGCGTGAGAAAGACGAGGAGAAACCCCCAGTTGTTGGCCTCCAAGCCCATCAGGTCCTCCTCCCACTTTGGCTTTGGCCTTTTGTACCGGCCCCACGTGACCTGCCCGGCTGGCTCTTCCCTCCTGTCCCGCCCCGCCCTCCGGCCTTTCCCGGCTCTCAGCGCAGCTCTTCCCGCTCCTCGCCCGCCACCCTTCGTGCTTCCCCTTCTCCCTCCCCCTCGCCTCCCTCCCAGGCTGTTCCCGCTCCCTCCCCCAGGCAGCCGTTCCCTCGCGACGCTTCCCCTCCCCCCGCGGCTGTTCCGCCGCCTCGCTCCCCTCCCCCCGGCCGGAGCTCACTGTCTCCAAGATGGCGGCCGTGTCAGTTTGGGGCATCTCCGCGGTCCGGCCCGGGGCCCCGGGATCCCGGCTCTCTTCCCCCCCGGTAAGTAGCCGAGGAGCCACCGGCGACGGTCCCTGGCCGTCGAGCCCGAGGCTGAGCCGCTCCGGGTCCCGCTTCGCCGCTTCGCGGGGTCGGCGGGCCGCTGCAGGCCCCGCCGCGGCCTGCGCCGCCTCCCGCTGCTCTGCGCCAGGCCTCGGGCTGGGGCGCCGAGGCCGCCCCCTCGCGCCCGGCCGGCGCCCGGCTCCCCCCGCCCCGCGGCCCGCGCGCCGCCCGCCGGCCCGGCTCTCGCGGGCCCAACGCCTCCGCCGCCCGTCCGTCCGCCCGCCCGCTCGCCGGGCCCAGCCCGGGGGAGCCGGCGGGTGGGCGGGCGGCGAGCGGCCCAGGCCTTGGAGCCTCAGGCTGGGCTGTGCCGGCGAGCCCGCTCTCCCTCGGGGGCGCGCCCACCGCCCCGGCCCCACCTGCGCCCGGCCGCTCGCCGCCCCAGGCCGGGCGCGGCCCCTTCTGCCCGCGCTCCCGGGCGCTCGCTCTCCGGCTCCGGCCGGGTTCGCGGAGATCCGAGCCGGGCTGAGGCGGCAAGTGGGGGTGACAGGCTGGCGGGTGTTGTGGTGCGGAGGAGGCAGCACGTGTGGTGTTGTGTCTGTCGGGCTGTCAGCCCCTGCGCTGGGAGGGGAGGCGGCAGGCTGCCTGTCAACCTTCGGCCGATTTGGACGGGAGCTGCGGGACCTGTCAGGCTCCTTGGGCAGCCTGCGTGCCACAAACGCCTCCTTTGAACCGGCCTCTGTGGAGCTTCGGATTTGGAGGACCCGGGAATGGGAGATACATTGCTCTTAACTCTTTCACGTGATTTCATTGTTAACTTAGTCCTACGGTTCTGTTTCCATCTAATGGGAACGGCGAAGCTACCCGTTGGCAAGCTGCAGGGTTGTGCAGTTTCAAGTTTTTAAAGTTTCTCGCTCTTTAAAAAGAGAGCGCGAAGATATGTTTGGGGGTGGGGAATGGAGGCCGGGGAAGGACTGTCGGAAGCAAGTTGTACTTTCCCTCTGGCCGCTGATGTACTTCCAGAGAGTTAAAGTTCAAGTCTGCAGGCGCTTTACCTTCACTTCGGAAGACCTGGAGACTGGTGAAAACCCTGGCCAGAGAGACAATGAGTAGCTGTCATTCATTCGTTTACCTGCGAGCATAATCAATTAGGACGTTCCCAGCTTCTTAAACTCAGATTGTAGCCTCTCATTTAGTTTAGCCTTAATGTCTATATAATGAACGTTCTTGGAGTAATAATACTATGATTTCTATCCTCTCGAGACTCTCACCAAAGTGAAGCATAGCTCTCTCAGGGGGGCTTCTTTTTAGTCAGCTAATTTAAAAATAAATCTTGGCTCAGGTTTGAGTGTTTACTTCAGCCTTTTCTTTCCTATTAGAGTTAATAGGACTGTAGCTTTCCTAATATCTGTTAGTTTTCCTTTTGATTTTAATGTCAGTCTTAATAATTGCTTCGGGAGCCATTTTTCTGTCATTGTTTATGTTGTAATGTAAATGCCCTTCAGAATAAGAGCAGACGTTCTAAAAAAAACCCTTAAGTTATATTTATTTTTTGGACGCAAAGAAGTTAATTTGATTTAGAATTAATTATTTTGGTGATTTTCAAAAAGACCTGTGTCTGCCAGATTCTTTTGTTTGAAAGAAGAATATTGACTTTGATCCTGGAGAGGGAATGTATTTATGTGCTTGTGTTTTACTCATTAATGTACATTTCAGGTCAGCAATTGAATCTATGAGATTCAAATTGAATCTATGAGATCTCTTTAAACCTGCCAACAGGCAACATAGTACATTTGATACGTAGTGTGTGCATTTTTGAACCCAGTGTTTCTGGGCCTTTCTCACTTCTACTTTCTCTATCTGTAGCCTGGTTATGAACGTTTTGACAGTTGTTTCTTCCTCCAGTATACTGAATATTAGTATTTTAGTTTGTTTTAGGAGAAGCTATCAGCATGTAATTCTTAAAATTTGAATGAATTTGGCCTTTTCTCCCTTGACTTTCAATATTATTTTTGTTTCCATTTGGAATGTTTACAGTAATATTGTACTTAGAATATGAACTTGATCTATGTGTAAATTGTATATTTTGTTTCTTTTAATATATGAAATAATTAAAATTTTCTCACTTTTTTTTTTTTTTTTTTGCCTAATTGTTTTTGTGCAGTTTGAACGTCTGGAATTTTGAAAGATGAAAGATTGACTCTTATTTTCATTGCAGGATTCTTTCTACTAATCCAGATACTTGTTGAAGTGCTGAATAGGTACTTGGGGAAAGATGTCAAGGAAGAGTTTCAGTTCATAGACTGGTGAGCAGAGATTATGGAGTACAGAATAGTCAACACCCTTCTCTCTGCTTAGTTGTAGCCTAAGGTCCTTCATAGTATAGCTCACCTTGTTTCCTCATTGTATCCTAATTATTCATTTTTTTTTTCTTTTTTTACCCCAGTGGCTTACATATATAATTGTTTTTGGAATGTTGATAGAAACTTGTTAAAACTCTACAGGTGCTCAGTAAACACTTGGTATTTGATTATTTTTAAAGACTAGGATATCGCAGTTACAGCTTATTTATGAAATGGTACTTGAAAGGAAACTGACCTTGTTTGTTTTTCAGGCATAAGATGCACGTTTTTCTGCTGGGAAGGAGATGTTCTTGAGTTCTTACAACTTTATGAAGAGACCTATGTGTGGTGCTATTGAGAAATTTATTGGGAAATTTAAAGACATTACAAATAACAGGTTGTTTTGGTTTCTCAAGTAAAAGTGAGGAGGCTCTCTGTTTTGTGAAAGGAGAAAGGACTCAGGCCAGAAAACTTGTATGCTATGGTTAACTGGTTCCCAGCCTCCGAGAATGTTGTTTTCCATGGTGTAAAACTTACTCAGCATCAGGATAAAGGATAACGACTCTATGGATATACAGAATCCTTCACCATGGTAAAACTCGCTAACCCGCTGTATACGGAGTGGATTTTAGAGGCCATCAAAAAAGTGAAGAAGCAAAAACAGCGTCCTTCAGAAGAAAGGATATGCAATGCAGTGTCTTCATCCCATGGCTTGGATCGTAAAACTGTTTTAGAACAATTGGAGTTGAGTGTTAAAGATGGAACAATTTTAAAAGTCTCCAATAAAGGACTCAATTCCTATAAAGATCCTGATAATCCTGGGCGAATAGCACTTCCTAAACCCCGGAACCATGGAAAATTGGATAATAAACAAAATGTAGATTGGAATAAACTGATCAAGCGGGCAGTTGAGGGCTTGGCAGAGTCCAGTGGCTCAACTTTGAAAAGCATTGAACGTTTTTTGAAAGGTCAGAAGGATGTGTCTGCATTATTTGGAGGCAGTGCTGCCTCCGGCTTTCACCAGCAGTTACGATTGGCTATTAAACGAGCCGTTGGCCACGGCAGACTCCTTAAAGATGGACCTCTTTATCGGCTCAACACTAAAGCAACCAGTGTGGATGGGAAAGAGAGTTGTGAGTCTCTTTCCTCTTTACCTCCAGTGTCACTCCTTCCACATGAAAAGGATAAGGTAAGGGTGGCATATGCATCAGTGTTCATAGGGGTGATGATATAGCATGCTACAAAGTCACATTTCTAAGAAGTTACATAGAAGTTACATTCAGGTTTTGCGGTTGGGGACTTAGGGAATGATCACCTCTGATTTTTTATTGGTGAGTTGTTAGAATTCAGTAGCTACCAGTTGTTCTTATACTTTGAAATATTTGACACATGAGTTTCAGACTGTATTGATGTACCTAAAAGAACATACTTAGATTAGAATTTAAAAATTAGAACATATTTAGATTAGCATTCAACTTTAAGGCTGTTCTAAGTTCTTAAAATATCTTACAGCTGGAAGTTGATGAGCACTTCTAAATGTTGGAGGCTTGGATTTGAAATAAGCAGGGGACTCTAAGAACCTCTTTCTCCTTTTTTTCTTTTTTTTTTTCCTTTTTTTCTTTTTGTTGCTCATTATCATTAGGCAGGAGTGAGACTGATTCTCCTGACCCATAATAGTAGCTAAGCAAATTTATCAGTTCTTATTCTGTTGTATTCTAATTTTCTGTCATGTAATCTTTGCATAGGATGAAGTCTTAAGTGTTGTTTCTGACAGGTCAGGAATAAAGTATCCTATACTCCTAAAGTTCTGTGGAGTTGTGAGTTTTGATACACAGTGGTATACCTTCCTGTGTTGTGTGTGTCATGCTGTTATTTTGTGCAGTTGAAAGAACACTTAGAAACAGCAAAATTTGGCCCTTAAAAAGATATTGGGGGATGAGGAGAATTTTGTTAGTAGCAGTTTTTTACATTGACCTAGTGTCTTAGCTGTAAATTTATTTCAGGTGTTCTGCATGTAGCTCTGGGGAGAGTGGTATTACTGATGCACACTAGTATACAATATAGTAAAATAATCTTTATCTTGCCTAAGATCAGGGAAGCTGGATAAGATTGTAGGGTAAGATTGTAAAGTTAACGTTGAATGTATTTTAAAATATTTGAGATTCAGTCTAAATTTATTACAGTTATAACCCACCTATAGATTTTTGTTTAAATAGCATTTGAAAATAAACAGGTTTTTTTTTTTATGAAGTTTTTAGAGATCTATTTTAGAGTTCAATTTTCCCTATGAGCTTTGAAATAGAAACACTGTGTTACTGTTATTACCCTTGAAATGATTCTGATAGAATGGTTCTTTGTCATTTGAGCATTTATTAAAAGTGTGGTATTAAAAACTCAAGGTGGACAAGTAACTAAAATACTTTATTCTGTAGTTCAGTGCTGTAGAACTCCTACCTTGTTTCTTGATCACATATGGCTGAAGTTAAAAGAAGTATAATGATTGATTCCTGAAATTGTTACCAAATGATCTATAGGTTAAACTACATGGAAACAGGAAATAATTTATAGTTTACAATGAATTCATTGTTCTATCTGTGAATTGAGTATTATAAATTCTTGTTAGAACACATGGGTGCTTGCTTTTATTATAGTTTTCCTTGCTTGAATTAGATATTTTAATTTTTAAAAATATTGGCTCTACATAAATGTCAGTTTTGCATATTTTTAAAAGGTAGCTAATATAGTACACTATAGGATGTATCTGAGTCCTGTCACTTAGGATTTTACTTTTGAAAGGGACCTTGAGAGCCATCTAACTGACAGTTCTTACTTTGCAGCTGATCTGAGACCTCTACATTAAAAAAAAACAAGTTTAGTCCAGTAGAGATTTGCTGGTTTATTTTGGTTAGAAGTATCTTTTTGGTTGTGTAACTGTAATATGTAGTGTTATTAACCAAAGCACCTAAATTTGGAGTATACATTTAGGAGAATTGAGTTTGATTTAATGGAGACTTCTATGTATGTGTACTGGTCTGAATTGAAAACTAATTTTATAGTATCTGTGAAATTAGAGTTGATGAAATTTGTTATATATTTTTAAATAGTCTTATTTTCAGTAGTGATTTTCCTGAGTGCTTCCCCCAAAGATAGGAAAAGCTCACATTTGAAATCGTAATACAGTGAGGAATTATTCCTTCTCCGAACAGATTATATGTTGCTCTTTATATTGTATTTTATCTACCTTCTTTCCTCTTTTTTAAATTGATTGACTTGCTATTATGAACCTAGATATTCTAAAAAAATTATCTAGAGAGTATTTGACAGTGATGGAGAAAGGAGAGTGTAGACCAGGAGTAGTTTAACTTTTAGGCCTTCATTAATTCAGCAAATGGTTATTGGGGGCCAGGCACTCTCCTTAGAACCCAAATGGCATTATTTCAAGTTCCTCTTTATTTTTATCTGTATCAATTTTAACTTGTATTTCTTTGGGATAGTAGCCTTTGGAAGGAACTGTAGAACTGTATGCTAGATTATCAACAACTGAGTAGTTTTTGCTACTTCTGGTGTGATCAGCTGTGTCGAAATACTGTATTTTTGAGTTTTTATGAACACACTTGAACTTAAGTGTGTTTTCACATTGATAAATAGTGAGGAAAATCCATGGGATACTATGATGTAAAAGTTTTATCCATGTTGTAAGGGAAATTTCTGAGCTAGCTTTAGTGTTGTGGTACTTCATGGTGAATTTGTTTAACTTGATGTGTTTACTATGTGCCAGGCATTACTTTAAAGCTGAACATATATTAACTTAGTTCATTCTCATACAACTCAATGAAGTACTGTTATCTTCCAGGTGAAGAAACTGAGGCATAAAAGAGGTTTAGTAATTTCTCCAAGTCACAGAGATATTATGTGGCAAAGCTAGGATTTGAACTTGGGCAGTCTGGCTCCAGTCTTTGTCACAGCTATACCTGCTGCCTCTTGGGAGTTGTTACATATAATTCCTGTCACTGCAGTCAAGTACACAGTTATAAATGCTCTTGGTGTTAACTTCACAGCACATTCTCTAATTATAAAAGGATACATTTCCCCCACCTCTACCCCTTTGTGTCTGCATAGATTGGATTTTGGATTTTAAAATTGGCTTTGAACCAGTGATAAGAATGTATCAGAAACAAGAGATTATGAAAAATCTAGTTTTGTATACCTGAGGTCCCTAAAATAATAGTTTTGTCTACATGACATTTTGTTTTATTTTTTTTCTTGAGGATGATAGATAATATCTGTTTTTTTTTTTTTTTTTCATTTTATCTGTTACTGAAGTTTTTTGATTTTCAGTCTGGGATTTGTTGCATGGCTGTAATGGAGTGCTTTATTTGGGAATTCAAAATGTTGCTTTCCCTTAACTTGTGGCATATAGGTGAGGGTGATAGTGTGAAACTGACTTAAATAACAGTTGGTCCCTTGCAAATTTCTTTCCTTTTCAAATGCAGATTTTACTGTAAGATAATTTGTTCATTTGTTTCATTTATTCATAGTCATTTGGCAAACATGTAAGTTGCCTACCATAACAATGAATTTGAAATTTAGGTCTTGTTGAGGATTAAGACGGAGAGAGGTGAAATATATATTTTTAAGGATTCTTTTTTGGTTTATAAAATGTAACTTTTAGTTTTTTACAGTCGTTGTTGTTCATAACAATTAAGTATAGTCAATTCCTGAGAAATAAATGTTTCTTGGGCGACGCTGTATTATTTGAGATTGTGATGGTTTGTATCTTTAGACACTGAGTATTGGAAGGAACCTTTTCAGGAATAATTTTCACCTTGATTTCAAACTTCTGTGTCCATGTTAACACAGAAAAATGTACTTGAATATATATATAGCTTATGTTACATATTACTAGTTCAGAAAACTGTACTCTTGTGATAATCAGCCACATCATTGAAGTGTTACTCTGTTGAGTAGTGTTCTGGAACAAAATTATAATTTGCCAAAGCATTACAGTTGGATAGGGTAGAGAAAGTATTGTCAACTAATGTTATTGTTTAGGTTATTACCCAGCTGGGTAACCTGGAGGAGAAAGATCAAGTGATAAATTTATAGTCTTTTAAAATAAGTTCTGTCTCAATACAGTAAACTCTTAGTAGAATCCAAATTATTTTTGTTACTGGAATTTGACATTTTAAATTCACAGAATAAGTGGGGCTTTGATGTAGAGATGTGAATTTAAATGGAAATATGTTTTCAAGTTACTGAGTTAAGAATAATAAAGTTTTGATTTTGCTATTTGAAAATGGCCTTTATAGTAAAATTGATGCTACATCATTTTTTGGAGAAGCTGGCTAGAAATAAAAATGTGTTACTAACAAGTTATTGAGGTAGATTAAATATAAATGCGGTTAGGAATTGACTTTGTCTCAGCAGACTTATTTAAAAACCCCAGAATTTTAAAAATAACTCAGGCAGAGATATATTTGTAATGCAATACAATCAACTATACAGGCAATTTTTGGTCTTCTAGTTAGCTTATGAGCTGTGTGTATTTTGGTTAATTTTCAGCCCATGACACACCCTGAAAGAAAATTTGAGCTACTGAAGCAAACTTTGGTTTGCCATTGCTAATCAAAACTTCTATACCCAGCCAGTGCACGCAGCCTAGACATTTTTCTTACACTTTTGACAGTAGTACCTTACTCTTTCTTGAACCAACTTCTAATAAATTGATGAAATAAAGGGAAGAAATTAATTAAGATGCCAGATACTATAAATTGCTTTGGGAATAGGGATGTAGAGGATGTAACCATCTTGACCTTTCTTTGCCCTTTATCAGTAGGCCAAGGGAATGTAAGCAGTTGCTTATAGAAACCTATTAATAGCTAACATTTGTTAAGGGCTAACACTGCTGAGTACTGTTCTGAGTGCTTTAACAAGTTTTCTCATTGAAGTCTCAGAATTTTACATGGTTAAATTTTATGGGTGTAGTATATTATATAATAGTTCCTTAATAACATTTAATAATACAGGTTTTCATTATGGTTTCTCATAAAACACCAAATAGAAAATGAATATATGCAAAATGCATTATCTTATCCATGCTGCCTGTTTTTTATTTAGTTCATCCTGACACATGGGCCAGTACTTTTTTGTGTTACATTTATCTTTAGTACGATGAAAGCAGATAGATAATAAGACTTTTTCTCTCCGTATGTAGAATATTGGAGAAATTGTATTTTCTACACTGACTTGGATCTTAGCTATGTAAGAGAACTGAATCTGGTTGCTAGATTGGTTAAAATAGAATTAAGAAGTTTGTTTGTTTGTAGTGAGCTGGCAAATGCTAAAATTACAATAATGACAATTTGGTGTTCTGATATAAACATTTTTAAAGAAACAAATGGATGTTTCATGTAGGAATTGTTAAGAGGCTCCTTTGGTAAAGTTGTTTACCAGTTGGCTACTCATGGGTGGAGTCAGTTCACAAAGGATCTGTGGCAGATGAATTAGACCTGTAGCGACTTCACCCTTCTGCTTTTCCCAGCTGGAGCAGGATTAGGACTCATTGAGCTGCAGCTGGTTCCCAGGAAAATCGAGGCTGTTTCTTCTGGTGTTTTCCTTTGACAGGAAAGTCATAGTTCCCAACAGATGGCTTTCATCAGCACTGTAAATAACTCTGTAAATTCAAGTCCAAAGAATTACTTTCAACTTCGTTAGGGAACAGGTGAAGAAACAGTTTGTAGTATGGCACTATTTGGTTAAGGGTTGAAATTAAGTATGGGGATTATAGTATTGTAGCATTTAGATTTGCAGGATGCCATTGTAGGTCAAAATAGTTTTTAATGCCAGCAATTAAAAAAAAAAAGACCTGCTAAGAAAAAATAAATTTGGCTGTGGTGTTGCGTAAGGTATGTTTTATATTTGGATTATATTATGCTTACAAAGTATAGATAAATTCTTTAAAAAAAGAATTGAATCTTAGGCATTTTATAGAATTTTGAGCAAGTAGCAATCTTGGATAACAATGTTTTTGATCTTATTTCACAAATAGAGAAATCGAGGGCCCAAGAGACTAAAGTGTCTTGTTCAGTGCCACACAGCAAGCTAATCTGGGAGAAAGTGGTCAGACCCTTCTCAGTTCTTTGCTTTTCGTCATTAAGCTGTAGTAGTACTGCTTAAAAGTATTAGAGAACAATGAGTATAAAATAATGTATTGCTTAATGAAAACCATAGAATAAACCCTGGGCTAGAGAATTTTGGTGGTTTTTATAACCACAGATATGTAAATCAGCTTGTTTCAGTGTTTGAAGATAGCTATATGTTCTTGAAAGTCGAAACAATTTTTTATTTTTTTTTGGAAAAGACTGCTTTCTTATGGCTCTAATTAGAGGAGTTACAAAGTTGTCTTATTTTTTTAGCTAAATATTAGAAGAACATGTTGAACTACCTTAGTGCTGGAAGGGAAAGTAAGTACTCCTTGAATTTTGAAAAAAAAAGATCTGCTTATAGTTAAGTCTGATTTTCAGAAAGTCTATAACATAGACCTCTGAGAGACTTGGATAATTGGTTGAAACTTAAAAAATTTAGGACTTAGGGGCGCCTGGGTGGCTCAGTTGGTTAAGTGTCTGCTTTCAGCTCAGAACATGATCCCAGGGTTCTGGGATCGAATCCCTCATTGGGCTCATTGCTCAGCGAGGAGCCTGCTTCTCTCTGCCTCTGCCTGCCACTCCACCTGCTCTCTCTCTGACAAATAAATAAAATCTTAAAAAAAATTAGCAACTGCATTAGAATAATGGCAAAAAAGGTTAAGATTGGGTACAGTTATTTATAAAATAATTGGGTGGTTTTAAGATTATTGGTAAGTGATATAGGAAGAAAATCTGGCAGCTAAAAAACTTAAAATCTTTGTGTGAAAGAAGACAGCTGATTCCTTTGCCATTTACCTTTTGTGCAGAAGAGGTAGATTCCGGGGGTGGGGCTGGGGTAGGGGTTGGTGGTATCATGCTTATATTATAGGCCGCTTTGTCGTCCAGGGAGTTGTGAACAGTAGTTGACCTGGAGAGCTGCTGTTAAGTGCTGGTTTTCAATTCTTTCTGCTTAGTAGAGTGCAGGTTTTTCTTTTTTCTTCATTGGCTACAGTGAAGCATTTAACTCCTGAGTTTTCTAGAACCTGTTACAGAACCCTTAGAAACATTATTATATTTTTTTGTGTGTTAAGTGTGATGCTGTGCTTTAAGATGGTTTTTCAGCTTTTCCACTGAGGACATCTTTAGGTATCTGATTTAGGAGTTGGATCCTCTTTTATCATTTTCTTGCTTTAGTTATTTCATTTCTTCTCAATGCCAATTTTTCTTTAAATCCATAACATAAATCTAAAGCCCTGTTTTTTCTAAAGCCGTGGTTATGGACACTATATCCACTTTAGACCAACCCAAGGAGCCTCAAAAAATAAACATCAAACCAGTTACATTAGAATCTAGCAGATACAGGGGGCCCAGATTTCAAGTTGTTTTGTTTTGTTTTGAAGTCTCCATGCTCATGGAATGTGTAGCAAGGGTTGAGAACTACTGCTCTAACAGAACTGGCTGAGGGATTCAGGGGACAGAAGCAGCTACTTTTTATCAAATCATTGCAATTCAGACAAATACATGAAACTACATATTTCACATCCACTCCCATGAGCGTACTTTGATTGAACCTAGGCCAGTGTACTCATGGAAAGCTAAATTTTGTTTTATCTTACTTCCTGACCATAACTGCCCTAATCTTCTGCCTTTCTCCCCTGCTCTTTTATCTCATCAGGGTCTCATATGGTATTATTTTGGAGAAGGTTCCATGTGTGAGTTTGATGGGTGCCCCTTTCCCCCCAATATAATGCTTTTCTTCTAATTGCTTGGCCTTATGGTTTATCACCTCAGTCACTTGCTTTACTCCTCTAATTGGCAAACCCCAACCTTGACATTAAGCCAACAATTTTTCTCTCCCTACTCCTATATGGGACTATTTATCATTTTGAAGAAGATTGCACAAACCATGTGGTGGGATGCCACTTACAAATTTGTGGCCTTTAATCAGTTCTGCTTTGGGATGTATGTCTGTGTCTTTCATCTGTCCTCTCTGCGGCAGTTCAGTATTTCCTCCAGCCCTTTCACTTTTCTCATTGTCAGCAGACACTCCCATATTCTGTTTCACAGCATAGAATCTCTCTGGCGATATGAGCTCATTCAGTTTATACCACCCTACACTAACCTAAATATGTCTGTACTTATTTTTGCCCCCTTTGCTGCCTTTTCAGAGGATATGAAAGAAAGTGTCTTGTCTAGAGCTCATCTCTCATTGTTTTCTCCTGTCTCAGGGGCCTTGTCTCATCAGTAATGTTCCCAGTCTTTCCTCTCTTTGCCCCTTAACATGGGGAAGTCTCTCCCATCAAGTTAGAATAAAAACAAACAAAAACCCTGCCCCAGAGCCTTCTGTCCATCTACACCCTATCTCCTTTCCTTCATTTTGAAACTTGTTAAAAAAACCTCTGTATTCATTCCATATCTGTTGCAATCTGCCCTTTGGTCTTAGAGCACCATTTGAAACAGTTCTTGTGTACAGTTTTCAGTCTTCCTTACCTGACTTTACAGCAGCATTTATGCTTGTTGACCATTTTCTCCTCTCTTGACCTTTGGGATAATTCTTTGCTAGGTGTCTTCCCTGTTCTCTGTCTTTCTGGTAATTCATTTTCAGTTTACTGGCTTTTTTCATCTTTTGCCTGAATTTTGTATGTTGGATTACCTAGGGTTCTGTTTTTTGTTTTTGTTTTTTTTTTTGTTATTTTTTGAGAGGGAAGGGTGGGGGGAGGGGCAAAGGGAGAATTTTTTTTTTTAAAGATTATTTGAGAGTGAGAGCATGTGCACTTGCAGGGGAGGGACAAAGAGGGAGAGAGGGGGAGAAAGAATCTCTCAAGTGGACTGGGAGCTGAGTGTGGAGCCCCGTGTGGGGCTTTATCCCACCATCCCCAGTTCATGAACTGAGCTGAAACTGAGAGCCGGGTGCTCAACTGACTGAGTCGCCCAGATGCCCCCACCTAAGATCCTGTTATTTGCTTACTTCTTTTTGTTTCAACCTTCTGAGTTCTCTCTAGACTTGACTTCCACTGTGCTAATGACTAAATTTATAATCCAAATCTCTCTTTTGAGCTCTGGGCTTGTATAGCTCACAGTATAGTGTCTTTTCTTAGTCACTTCAAATTCATAATGACCCAGATGGACTTCATCACCTCCTAAAGTGCTCTTTTGATTTCTTACTGTGGTATGAGACATTGCCATTGACTCTGATTCCAAAAAGACACTTTGGTGTTATCTTCTACACTTCACTTGTACTTATTTTGGATTCAGTTCTTGTCCATCCCCAATCTTTTCTACTGTAACACCTCTTTTAATTAAGTTCTCCACTCCAGCTGCTACTCTTAGTGAAGGTCCTTGTCATTTCTCTCCTGAGAACCTTAGTAGTTTCCTCACTGGTGTTCCTTCCTCCAGTATTATCTCCCTCCAGTTCATATTTTTGCCAATAATGATCCTATTAAGAAGTGATTAAGAACACAGGCTCAAGAACCAGACGATCTGGGTTTGCATCCCATATAGGCACCACTTGCTTTATGACTTTGGGTAATTTGCTTAATCTTTCTTAGCCACATTTCTTTCTATAAAATGGAGATGATACTGTGTGTATCTCAAAATGAAGTTTTGAAGATTTAATGAGTTAATGTACATCAGTGTTGTCTAATAGTGCTTTGTGTGATGATGGAATGAATGTTCAACATCTTTGCTCAGTACAGTAGCGAGTGGCCATAGGTGGCTCTTGAGCTCTTGAAATGTGGCTGGTTGATGAAGAACTGAATTTAATTTAATTGTAATTTAATTGAAATAGCCATATATGGCTAATAATTACTGGACAGTACAGAATGCATGAAATCCAGTGCTCTATAAATGTTAGCTGTTATTACCATCTTTCTAAAATTAAACCTACTCTTCTACTTAAAATCCTTCAGTGTTAAATTCTTTGGCATAATGTATGTAACTTTAACCCTATTTGCCCCATCATCCCGTTGCTGCAAACTTGTCTACTGCTACTTCTTTATATGCCCTCTGTGTTCTGCTATACTAGCGGTTTTCAAAGTGTTGCTCTGGGGACCAGAAGTAGCAGTAGTGTCACCTGAAAATGGTTGAAATGCAAATTCTTGGGCCATATTCCAGGCCTATTGAATCACAAACTGGTGGTAGGGTCCCCCAGCTCATATGTTAATAAGCCCCCCAAGTGATTCTGATACGTGCTAAGGTTTGAGACCCACTGCACATTCCAAACTACTTATAGTTTTTCAGATCCATCTTGTTTCTCTTGCTCCTGTTTTTCTTATATGTGGAATGATTATCCTTTCTCT
Organism: Nasua narica; assembly: GCA_028533885.1. Taxonomy (NCBI): domain Eukaryota; kingdom Metazoa; phylum Chordata; class Mammalia; order Carnivora; family Procyonidae; genus Nasua; species Nasua narica. Next base: position 118,253,623 of record CM052800.1, on the reverse strand, counting down.
TTTCTTCACCAGTTAGCACTTATTTAACCTTGCAGGCTTAGTTTAGGCATGTCCTCTTTCTATTTCTTTCTTCATTATTACTCATCGTGCTTCCAGGTTGACTTAGCTCTCTTCATGCCCCTGATATCCTATACATGCCTCCTTCATAGTCCATTTTACATTGTATTGTTGCTTTAGCCTGTCTCCCACTAGACAGTGAATTTAGGATCTTGTTTTTCATCTTTGTATCCCTGTCTATCTGGCACAATGTCTGGTATGCTTCGCAACTATTTATGGAACATTTTCAGGTGCCAGCACAGTGATTAAGTCCTGAGTAAAGGAGATAGTCTCTGTAATTAACGCACACTGTGATAAGTGCTCTGTTGGGGTAAAACCTAGTTTTGTAGAAATGCAGAGGGGGTGGGGAAAGTTAGGGAAGTCTTCTCAGAGGAAGTCACATGTGAGAGGTTTGTGAGGTGGGGAAGCAAATGGGTGGGGTGGGAAGGAGAGTGGTTCCTGTGGAGGGAACAGCATGTACAGAGGCCTAGAAGCAAAACATTGTAGGCTCATACAATACTAATTGTAGGCTCAATTAATAAATTTTTAATTGAGTATGAATAAAGAACCAAATCACATGTCTAACTTTTAGATCTTGGTTTTGGAGTTACTACTCTCCGCAGCAAATATTAGCATTTTATACATTTCTGCATTTTGTTAGCAGCTTTTTTTCTTTTTAAGATTTTATTTATTTGAGAGAGAGAGAGAGAAAGAGAGACAGAGTGTGTGCACAAGCAAGGGGAGGGGCAGAGGGAGAGGGAGAAGCAGACTCCCCGCTGAGCAGGGAGCCTGGCTGGGGCTCCATGACAGTGGGGGGCTCCATCCTTGGACTCTGGAATCTTCACTTGAAACGAGTAAAGGCAGACACTTAACCAACTGAGCCACCCAGGTATCCCTACATATGTAACTTTCAATAAAAACTTACCTTTCTTTGAATGCTTTAACAAGTGTGTTGGCTTTGTTATCTATTAACTTTGAAAGAATAATAAAAATACAGTTTTGTTTCTGATAACTTCAGTTAAACAGAGAACTCTTAACTTCAGTAAAGAAAGCTAGAGAAAGAAAAAGGAAAATAAAATATTTTTCTCTAAAACTTCATTTGGGTGGTAATAATTGTGTTTCTGAAGTGTTTCACAGGTTATAAAGAATTTTGCTTTCACATATGTCTTCTTTTGCTGTAACACTATTTGTAGTAAGGTAGGCAGTCAAGGTGTTATGATTGCCAGATTTTATGTATGCCAAATTATATGATTGGTTAAGGGAATAAATGGAATTACAGTCCTGGTGTCTTTCAAGCCGAATACTCCTTCTGCTGCATCAGGCTGCCCCTTGTTCATGAAAATGACAGGCATTAAAAAAGGGCTGTCCTTTACCATTTATTATGTACATCTGTTCAGCCATTTATCAGGTTATACGTGTTATTAATCTTTGTATCCAGGTCCTGACACTTTCTGAGATGCTCAGAAAATGTTTGTTGAGTTGAAACTGTCAGGCTTAAACTGAAGGGGAGATGATAAAAATCAGGTTGATTTTTTTTTTTTTTTTTAACTGCTAACTCTCTTTAAACTTAGAGGCTAAACCATTTATTCTCTCAAACTTTATAGCCTCTGTAGATTAAAAGGATAGAGTTTCAGATGTTTTCAGCAAATGTTTGACACCTTAGCTAAAAAGTACCATTTGCTACTTCCTTCAAGGTAATATTTGTTCTCTGTTACCCATAAAATATTTTTAAAACTTCAAGAAATTGTGTTTGCTCAATAGATAACATATTCATTAGTATGTAAAATTCAAAAAGTACGAAAAGAGTTCCATTAAAAGTATTCTTCTAATTCCTGTTCCCCAGGTAAGTAGTTCCCCTCCTACATGGCGGCCAGTGTGTTTGGTTTCTACCTTCCAGAGAGATTCTTTGTGTATATTTAAGTAATCACTTTTATATATGCATTTTCCGCCACAGTTGATAGCATACCTTCACATACTATTCTGCACCTTGCCTTGTTTTTCTCCCCACTCAGTAACCTCCTTTATGCGTTATTTTAGATTTGTAAGTTCCTAGAAGTGGAATAATTGGGTCAAAGAATGTGTATGCCTTTGTAATTTTGGTATTTCTAAATTTCTCTCCATAGAGATTTACCAGCAGTGTATTTTTTGCCTACACCCATTGCAACACAGTGTTACCAAACTTTTTGATCTTTGGCAGTCTGATAAATAAAAAATCATTATCCATTTTTGACTCTTATTTTTTGCTTCTCAGTGGAGTTTGTTCGTCTCTCCTACCTAGTGCCCAGAGACAACCTCTGATCTGTATTCTACTGCTAGTCTCTCTTAAGCCTGATTACCTAAAAGCATACAATTTTTAGATGTAATCAGAAATTTGTTGAGTTTCTTTTTAACGGTTATCATGTGGCTTGAGAAATATCTAGGTCTCTTTTGCTGGGTCTCCCTTGTAAGCCTATAATGACCTCTCTCTTGTAGTGGCCTATACTGTTAGGTTTCTGACCTGTAGAATGACCCTTCACCCACACTCCCAAATCTTAAGTTTGTTGCTTTTGTACTGATGGTGGGGAAACCCTATTCAATAGGTGATTTAATATGTTCTTGCTTGTCAGTCTTTTTAAATGGATGTTATGTAGTACTTGTATTTGAAAACATATAATTTTGAATGAATTTATGCTAGGTATTTAGGTCGCAATAACCCTTTAAGGAAGGTTGTCTACTTTATAGATGACCTAATGGCTTATAGAGGTCAAGTGATTTGCCCAAGGTTATAGAGCTAAAATTCACGTGCTAGAATGTACAGGCTAGTGGTAGTCAAAAGAAAAAAAACCACTATGAATTCAGAGTTGAGATAAACTGAAATTCTGGTAAGTTGGTGCAGTAGTTTAAAGTTCTTTGTGAATTATTACAAAAGTAATTCTGATTAGTTTGGGCTTCTATAAGAATATTTAAGAGCTACAGATCTCAGCCTCATCACTTGTTCGATCTTTAAGTTACTTTATCTTCTATAAGTGTCAGTTTCCTTTTTTGTAAGAGGGATAGTAATAGTACCGGAATTACCAAATTCATCAAGCATCAACCTTTTTTGAAGATTATTTTTAGCCCTAGGTGCAATGTTTTTTTAGCCTTTGCTTTCAAAAATAAATAGCAGGAGGTAGTGCTGACTTCCCTCTATTTTCTCCAGTAAACAAATCAATTTATTAACCCACAAAATATTGCCATCACATTTTGAAAAGTATTTGAAGTTTTCATGAACATGTATCAATTTTAATAGGATATAAAAACAGATATTTAGATATTTAAAAAGAGTTTTTCCATATACTCTATAATCCATTTAAATTAGGATGGACATTCTTTGGTCATATTCTTTTGGAATAGGCAAAATATTTGAATAGTCCCCACATTAGGTCCTATTTTTTAGTAACAGTGTTTCTCCCCCCACCCCAATAAAAGAACAAAAAAAAAGTACCCCTTTTGTCGAAGTTGTCAAATAGGTCTTTATTTTGTATCTTGAAGCTCAGGATTAAGGTAAGGATGAAGCCTTGGAACTGTTGTTTTTCCCCATGCAAAGTGGCCTAGCTCATGTTGGGAATCAAACGAAAAACTTTAATATAATTAAGTACCTCTTCTATAGTACTGTTCCTCAAATTTTTATCTGGGGAATCTTGTTAAAATACAGTTTTAGGTCTTTGGTGAGGCCCGAGATTTTGCATTTCTAACAAGCTCCTGAGTATTCCACTGCTGAACAGAATACACGTTGAGTAACAAGTTTCTGTAGGATTGAAGCTTTTTTACTCTTGACTGTCTTAAATCATATGCTTATTTTCAGACATGCACTCAGCAGATTTCCACAGAATATCTATTTCCCAGGTGCTATGCTAGGTACTGGGATTATATATAAGAGGGATGCTAGATATATACTCTGCTTTCAGTCAGGTAAGGAAGCCAAGGAAATAGCAATAAATTGTATGAGGTGGTGATGCCTAAGTCCAGGGAGCTCTGAGAATCTTAAGTACAAAAACTGTTTTTTTATTTTTATTTTTTTTAAGATTTTATTTTATTTACTTATTTGATTGAGAGGAAAGAGATCACAAGTAGGCAGAGAGGCAGGCAGAAAGAGAGGGGGAAGCAGGCTCCCTGCTGAGCAGAGAGCCGGATGTGGGGCTCTATCCCAGGACCCTAAGATCATGATCTGAGCTGAAGGCCAAGGCTTAACCCACTGAGCCACTCAGGCGCCCTGGGTTTTTTTTTTTTTTTAAAGATAAAGAAACTGATTTGTTCGATTTATTGACATGTAAATTCCCAATATAGTGGAGCTTTGATTGAATTGATTGTCAGTCTAAGATAGATGTTGGCAAACATTTTCTGTAAAGTGCCAGAGGGTAAATATTTTAGGTTCTGTGGGCCGTATAGTCTCTGATCTCACTTCTCAACTCTGTGAGGATCAACTATAGGCAATATGTAAACAAGTGTGTGTTCTAGTAGATTTTAATTACCTAACAGGTGGTGGGCTGGATTTGGTCTGTAGGCCATGGTTTGCCCACTCTTGCTCTAGAATAGCAGTGTTTTGACATTCAGTTTTGTGACATGTTGAAAATACTTTAAAGAAAGAAATGATTTAATTGAAAAATTAAGGTGGTTACCTCTAAAATAACATCACTGATTTATTTGCATTCAAATATGCTATAAACAAACATGTAAACAACATGAGTTGTTTACACAAGCATATATTGGAGATATTGAGGGTTCAGTTACAGACCATTGCAATAAAGCAAATATTGCAATAAAATGGGTCAAATGAATTTTTTGGTTTCCCAGTGCATATAAAAGCTACATTTACACTATACTGTGGTCTATTAAGTATGTGATTGTATTGCCTAAAAAATAGTATCTATCTTAATTTAAAAACAGCTTATTGGTAAAAAATGCTGTCATCTGAGCTTGGGTCATAATCACTGATCACAGATCATCATAATAAATAGAGTAATAATGAAAAAGTTTGAAATATTGTGAAAATTACCAAAATGTGACACAAAGAAATGAAATGAGCAGATACTGTTGGAAAAATGGCATCAATAGACTTGCTTAATACATGGTTGCTACAAATTTTCAATTTGTAAAAAACACAGTATCTGCAAAGCACTCAAAGCAAAAGCCCAATGAAAGAAGGTACACCTGTATATCAGGGGACTATATTGTATATGTGATAGTCATTTGTCGTATGTATCACTGGGAAAAAAGGTAAAGAGCTATTGCTTGAGAATTTTATTTATTTATTTATTTATTTATTTTTAAAGATTTTATTTACTTATTTGTCAGAGAGAGCGAGCACAAGCAGGGGGAGCGGCAGGCAGAGGGAGAAGCAGGCGCCTTGCTGAGCAGGGAGCCCAATGTGGGACTCAGTCCCAGGACCCTGGGATCATGACCTGAGGTGAAGGCAGACGCTTAACTAATGGAACCACCCAGGAGTCCCCTTGCTTGACAATTTTAGTTCATACTCCTAAAGAGCAGCACAAATGCCTGTTTTCTCCTTTTACTGTATGAGGAAAGGAGCCGTGACAGGTGGGGGTAGGGGTTGGGGATCTAAACATAACTATGCAGTGAAGCATTTCTGTAAATTGCTTTTTATGGTCAGTATTGAAAAATGCATAATACAGGAGCAGAAGAATACCAATATCCTTGGATACGCAAATCAGTTACCATCATTTAGGGTAGTAAATAGAATTTGGGATCTGGAGTTTGCTTTCTGGTTCACTACTTAATTAGTTGTGTGGTCCTAGGCAAAGTATTTAATTTCTTTGCCCCTCCATTTCTTCATGGGATCATGATACTGCTCACACTTTAAGATGTGATAAATACTGTATCTGATAACATTCAGTACATAGTAAGTACTAGCACCTAGTACATAGTAAGCTGTTGGTAAATGTAGACTGAAGTAATTTTCTGACCTCAGCAGAGATGGCGAGTAACTGTAGTCCTGACTGTAAATTAAGTAATCTTGATTTCTTTAAGATTGCTACCAGGAACAATTTTCTATAACATTATTATAGCTCCTTAGTAAACTAACTTGGATTTTTTTACAGAGCTTAGACTTTAAAATATTGTTAATCTCTTTGAGCTGCATTAGTAGAAGGAAAAGGTGATATTCACTACTGACGAGCGAATTATGTGTATAAAAAGTACGGGCACCTGACTGGCTCAGTTGATAGAGCGTGCAGCTCTTGATGTCAGGCTTGTGGGTTCGAGCACCACGTTGGGTGTAGAGATTACTTAAAAAATAAAATTTTTATATATATAAAGTAATTGCTGTTTAGCAACTTTGGTCATGCCATCTATGTCTGTCTCCCATTGCCTTATTTAGTTCACTTTTTTTGGCTACTGCAGTTGTCTTTAGGCTGGCTTCCCTTCATTCATCTAGTAAATATTTATTGATAACTGACATGTGGTAGGTAACTATTGTAAGTGCTGGGGATTTAGCAGTGAACCAAATGGATAAAAATGTCTGTCCTTATGGAGCTTTAGATTATCTAGCAGACTCCAGTCTTGACTTCTGGAACTTATCTCTATACTTTTATCTGATTACTCTCTCTAAAATATCATATCTTCCCTTTGTTTAGAATCCTCATGTCTCATGGATTTCTGTTGCCTTCTGGAAAAAGTTCAGGCTCCTTGCTATTATGCATTGTCATCTGTTGCCACACTTCTTAACCCTCTGCCTTCCAACATATTGCAGTTCCTTATAGGCACCACACTCTTGCTTTTCAGTTTTTATATGTGTGTATTTCTGCCTGGAATGTCATTCTTTCAGATGGTCCTCCAAACAAAAAAATAGCTGGTGCTCATCTTTTGAGCCTCCACTACCAGTACTGGCTTGGTGAGATGACTTTCTTTATGAATGTAACAAACGTATTCTCTTGGCATGTTAGGCATGCTGATGCTATGACATTTTTTTCCTCTGTACTATGGTAGTCTTATTTATCTGCCTCTCCTACTGACATTAAAGGCAAGAGCTGCTTTTTATTTCTTTCTCAGTGTCTGTCAAGGGGCCTGGCTCTTAGTTTGAAATATTCATTGAACAAATGAATAAAATGCCTGAACTTCTACTATCTCAGCACTGTCAGGCTGACTGTAGAATGTTGGGGGTTCATTCAGTAAACCTTTGAATTTGTGAAGTGTTTACTTTGTGCCATATAATGTAGATAAATAGATAACCTGTTCTCAGATTAGTCAACAGTAAGGCTGATGGCTTATTTTCATGACAGACCCTCCTTTTTATTACACACGCATGCACATGAGTGTGTGCACACATATTACTAATAAGTAGTCTCTATCAAGTATCCAAACAGTGCTGTTGTTATCTTTTTAATGAAGCAGTGTTTTAAACTATTGAAGACAGACATAAAAATGTGAGGATCTGCAAACCATTTTAGGATCATACAAGCAAGGGATATGAGTCCTGGTTTGTCAGAAAACCTTCTGTGGTCACCTTCTGGTACATCAAGAAGTTATTAGCATCCAGACTTGCAGAATAGGGGCAGTAACTTGGAAGAAAATTCTGGAGACCAGAGGGAAATAGTCTTTAAGAATTACTGCGTCACTGGTACCCTAGGTGATTGAAAGCACGACACTCTAAAAACAAGTGGAAAAACAACAACAAAAAATGAGCACTGACAGCTTTGAATAGAAAGTGATTCAGAAAAGATGAATTCTGAATTAAGAGATTTGAGAATACTTAATTTTGCTTACATTTTTCTTCTTTATATGCACAAGCTTGATATATGATAAAAATTGTCTAAGAGCACTTTCAATAAGTTTACTTTAAAAATTTAAGTAGTAAAAGCGTTTGGGGAGAAAAACTGGGAGAAAATGAAAGTATAGGGGTGCCTGGGTGGCTCAGTTGGTTAAGTATCCGTCTGCCTTTGGCTCAGGCCGTGATCCTGGGATGAAGCCCCCTGTTGGGCTCCCTGTTTACTGGGAGCCTGCTTTTGCCTTTCCCTCTGCTCTTCCCTTCTGCTCACGTGGTCTCTCTCTCAAATAAATAAAATCCTTAAAAAAAAAAAAAAAGAAAGAAAATGAAAGTTTAAGGAATGCTAATATTTTTTTGCACATCCCAGAGATCCGAAGTCATTTGGGTGGTTTAGTCATATGCAAAATATATTTTAAACAACTGTGTTTGCTCATTAAATCATTGTATTTAATGTCTTTAAAAATGTGAAGGCTTGTGTATGGAGTTATTAAATCACTGTATCATACACCTGAAACTAATATTATACTGTATGTTCTGTATGTTAACTAACTGGAATTTAAGTAAAAACTTAAAAAAAAAATGTTCACACTAGCCAAAAAAATTTTGAAGGCTTGTAAATCTTTTCTTCTCCCATTAAGAGTAAAGTTTTGACCTTATTTTTTTTTAAGATGTTATTTATTTATTTGAAAGAGAGAGAGAGATCACAAGTAGGCAGAGAGACAGACAGAGAGAGAGGGGGAAGCAGGCTCCCTGCTGAGCAGAGAGCCCAATGCAGGGCTCAATCCCAGGACCCCAAGATTGTGACCTGAGCCAAAGGCAGAGGCTTTAACCCACTGAACCACCCAGGCGCCCCAAGTTTTGACCTTTTTTTTTTTTTTTTAAAGATTTATTTATTTATTTGACAGAGACACAACGAGAGAGGGAACACAAGCAGAGGGAGTGGGAGAGGGAGAAGCAGGCTTCCGGGCGAGCAGGGAGCCCAATGTGGGGCTCGATCCCAGGACCCTGAGATCATGACCTGAGCCTAAGGTAGCCACTTAACGACTGAGCCACCCAGGCGGCCCCCAAGTTTTGACCTTTTAATGATACTCTTAGAGAAAATATTTTTGTCTCCCTACCCCCACCTTTTTAGTAGAGTTATCTACTTGTATATCTCCTATTTCACTAACACTCCCCGTTTTTAAAATAGTACATTATCATATTGCAGTTCTCTTTGACTCTTATTTTATGGTTTTTATTCTTTAAAATTGTATTTGTAACCATTAATCTCTCAATCTGTTATGTTTATAGAAATGTTAAAAGTGTTTTGTGTATTCATGCTGGTATTTTCAATTCAAGGGTATGCATATGTAAAAAAGATTGTTAAAATTTACCATATGTGTGTATTTGTTAAAAGAAAAGGTTTAATTAACCTTTGACTTATGATCCTTGATATTAATTTTTATTGCTCACTTTTAATACTGATTTTAAAACAGTAAGTAGGAGAGAGTTGTTTCCTAAATTACTTCCTTGGTACACCAGTTCCTCAATATGCGTTCAAAGAACAGAGGAATCCCCATCACAGTAAATTAAGGAAACAGTGTGTATTCATAGTTCACATAAGCATATTAAAAGAACTGTGGAATCCCCAACTCTGTGCCTTTTACATTTTGCTAACTGAACTTATTTGTATAAAGGAAGACCTTCACCCCCTTCTTTCACCTCTTAAATCTTAAGACCTGTTTTGGAAGCGGTGGTATTCTTTTTCTGGGGCTCTAATATTCTTTCAGAACTTAGCCTTTTGGTTGTCAATGCAGTTAGAGTCTTTGTGCTTTTTTGCATTTGCAATAAAATATCTGTGGGAGTTAACTTCAGGAGGAATAAAAGAGCCAGTCTGTTTCAACTGGAAAAGCCTGACTTTAGGGTCTGACTATGTATATCCACTAGTAAACTTCTTTGCTATTTTTTTAAATTAAAGATTTTATTTATTTTAGAGAGAGAAAGAGAGTGAGCAAGTGGGGGGAGGAGCAGAGGGAGAGGGACAAGCAGACTGAGCTTGGAGCCTTATGCAGGGCTTGATCTCATGACTCTGAGATCATGACCTAAGTTGAAATCAAGAGACAAATGCTCAACCAACTGAGCCACCCAGGCACCCCTTTGCTATTTTTTAATTCCTGTTTAAACAGCAGACTTGTTGACTGTTTGGATTATTGGAGTAGGAACACATACATCAGTTGTGAATTGGCATTGAAAGCTTTCTAGATCTACTAATTTAAAAGCACCTTGAAGATAAAATGTCTTTATATTGCTCACAGGCAAATACTGTTTTATGAGTGACAGTAATCTGTGTTTGAATTTAAGGCTAGGAGGGATTTATGTTCACTTACAGAGTGCCTCCTATGTATCCCACATTGTTAATCATCTGTAATTGGCCGTTAAATGCTATTGTGGTTATCTGGAAAGTTGTTTGTGTAGTTGCCTCCTGATTCATCTGTCCTCCTTGCTACTCAGCTCTGCTTTCCTCCAGCATATGGGGGCTGTGGATTACAGTCCTGCTCAGGGAGTAGAGGCTGCCAGCTTGAGAGTCAGGATTCTCATTTGTACAGCAGAGACACAAGGCCATGGCCCTGACCTCATTGGACAGATTATTTGTAGGTTTTGATATGTAAGTGATACATCAAAATTTTGGGTATATCTTTGTAGAGCATCTCTAACTTTGACTTTACATTTTCTAGCCTACTTTATTATGTTATTATTATATATTAATGTGTTCACTCATACTGTGGTTAAGCCATTTGAAATAGAATCTCGAGGCTTAAGGATGAGGAGTAGTGGAAGAATTATGAACAGTGATTCCTCAGCTTAAAGAGACCTAAACCTGTAGCCTAACCTAATTCTGAACTAAAAGTGAATCCTGACTAAAAGTGAATCACTGCACGTACCAAAATGTGTTACTGGATCACACATTGTTCCAGCTTCTGCTTCAGTTTCCATTTCTTTGTGTGTGGGGTTGCTTATCCTAATTGAATAACATCTATAGATTTCTTTGTCTTTTAATGTATATAGGTAGATTGATTTGCTAATCTTTTGCCTTCCCTGTCCCACTTTATCCTTTTCTTCTTTCTTTCCTTCTCTTGTCCTCCCATCTGTCCTTGCCTTATTGCTTTGATTTCTGTCCCACCCAAACAAAAACAGAAACTGATTTTGCTATGGATTTTAGTTATATTTGTTGATTTAACTTTGTATTTCTTAGAAAACTGGTAGCTTGAGACTTTTTCCGTTTGTGCTTTAAGAAAGAACATAGCCCCTAAATCTCAAGCCAAACATGTTTCTTTTTACTGGTATAATGCCTTCAGTTGATTTTTCTGTGGGGTTTTGCTCTGGAGACCTATAGCCTGGGTTAGGTGATTGTGAATAGTCTGTATTAGCTGATTACTGAGTAAATGGTCCAATGTTATATATGGAACAGTTTGGTAGGAAAACCAACTATAGCAAAGAGACTATATTGGCATATCTGACATCTCCCTCCTCCCCCCCTCTCTTTTTTTTTTTTTTTCATGTTACATTCAGTCCAGTAGCAAATCCTTATTGCTCTTCCCTTGGTTATTTATGGCCCCCAGCCAGATCTGGTCCCCACCTTTTTTGACACTGCCTGTGAGCTAAGTATTTTTTTTACATTTTTAAAAGATTGAAAAAATCAAAAGAATATTTCATATATGTGAAAATAATGTGTAATTCAAATTTCAGTATCCATGTAAAGTTTTATTTATTGGAGCACAGCCACACTTGTTCATGGCTTCTTTCACGCTTTACAGCAAAGTTGGATAGTTGCAACAGAGGCTTTATGGCCTGTAAAGCCTAAAATATTTACTACCTGACCCTTTGCAGAAGAAGTTGGCTAAACCCTACTGTAGAGGAAATGCAGAATCCATCCACTTCTCATTTCCTCTACTGCTACTATCTGGTTTAGACTTCATGACTAAACTATTGCTGTTGCCTTCTAATTATCATCTTGCATTTGTCTATGTCCCCTACATCTATACAGCCAGAGGATTGGTCTTTATAACAGGTAAGCCAAATTTTGTCACTGCTTTACTCAAAACCATTTAACAGTTTGCTGTCTTGTTCCAGAGTAAGTGTGAAAAGACTGTTTATAATGGCCTACAAAGCTCTCTAAGTCAGGGATTGGAAAACTTTTTCTTTAGTTTCTCTGCTGCAATAACGCAACTCTGCTGTTGTGTGAAAGCAGATAAGCGGTATGAAAACAAATTGACATGGCTATGTTCCAGTAGAACTTTATTTACAAAAACAGGTGGTAGGGTGCCGGGGTGGCTCAGTCAGTTAAGCGTCTGCCTTCGGCCCAGGCTGTAGTCTCAGGGTCGGGAGATCAAGTCCCACATTGGGCTCCCTGCTCAGTGGGGAGTCTGTTTCTCCCTCTACATCTCCTCTCGGCTTGGGATCTCCCTCTCTCTCACACCTTGTCTCTCTCAAATACATAACATCTTTTTTTTTTTTTTTTAGGATTTTATTTATTTGAGAGAGAGAATGAGAGAGAGAGAGACAGAGAGAGAGCGAGCATGAGAGGGAAGAAGATCAGAGGGAGAAGCAGACTCCCTGCTGAGCAGGGACTCGATTCTGGGACTCCAGGATCATGACCTGGACCGAAGGCAGTTGCTTAACCAACTAAGCCACACAGGCACCCCCAAATAAATAGCGTCTTAAAAAAACAAAAAACAAACAGGTGGGTAGGTTGGACTTGTCCTATAGATTGTAGTTTTCTGACTTCCGCCCTAGATAGTACCAAATCCTCCCCAAACCCTTTCCTTCCCATGTGTATGTACTTTGTGGTTTTACTTCCTGCTATTCTTTCTTCTACTATCCATCAGCTAGATTGATTTGTAGGAATATCACTGCCTCAGGGCATTTCGCATTTGCTGTTCCTTCTACTTGGAACACTTTTCCCCTAGATAGTCATTATCTATTGAATACCTCTTATGTAGCAGGTGCTGTCCTCAAATCTTGGAATATATCTGTGAACAAAACCTAAAATCCCTCATTATATGTAGTTTACATTCCTTTGTGTGTGTATATAGACAGTAAAAAAAAACCCACAGCAAACATAAATAGAAGATACAGTATTTTATGATATATGTGCAGTGGAAAAAATAGTGTGTGCTGAGAGAGGTCTCTTGGATAAAATGATATGTATGCAAAGAGTTGGGGGGGGGCGGGTATCTCCAAAGTAAATATTTGCGTGGCTTGTTTATCTTCCTGGCTGGCACATAGTGAGTATGCAGTAAGTATTTATGAAATGAATCAATCTAGGTGAACTGATAATCCCTAAACTTACTCTTTACTAGTGTATTTATAGCATGCTTATCACCACATCTATTTATTGCTTCTTAACAGAGATAGGTTATTGGGCAATAAATTTGGAAGCAAAAGAGGAAGTTCAGTGTCACTAAGTACTCTTCAAGATGATTTTGTTTCTATTCAGACCAAATGGATACTTAACCCATATTTAAGAAGATAGCCAGGAAGAAAAGTGATGTTGGGAAGTGATGGGAGAGAAGAAAAACATAGGCTGTACTTAAATATACATCTAGTCAAAGACATGGATGTCCAACTTCTGTTACCCATAATGGAGTCTACCCAAACGTTCCTCCCCTCATATGTCACTTTTCTCTGTTTCCCAATTAACAATATTCTCAAAACAATTGATTTAGGGCAGGGGTCAGCAAACTTGATCCAGCCTGGAGGCCAGATCTCCCGAAGACCTATTTTTTATGGACCTTCAGCCAGTTTTATATTTTAAAAGATTATTTAAAAAAACCCAAATAGATAATATGCTCTAACTGATGTGGACCTGATGTGGTCTTCAAAACCTAAAATATTAAAAAAAAAAAAACAAAAACCAAAAAACACCTAAAATATTTCCTTTTGACCTTCTACAGAAAGAGTTTTCCAGCCTCTTACAGTCACCTTCTTGGTTGTTTCCTGGAGAGAATGATACTTCTCTATGGTGGTCTTCATAAATAATAGAACTTTACAATTGGAACTTGTAATCCATCTCGTTTATTTTATAGGTTTCATTGAGACTAGAAAACTACATCAACTTTTGGGGGTCATACAGCTTTCTAGGTAGAGATCCTGAATCCCTAGCCCATTAGTTTTTATGTACTTTTTTTTACATCAGTGATGAGTGTGATACTCCCTCTTCTGTGATATCCTAGTAGGCAGACTGTCTTCTCTCAGCTTTAATTTTTTTTTTATCTGTAAAACAGAAATTGATAGTATAGGGTTTTTGTAATGATCAAATGAACTAATGCATATAAGGTACTAGTATATAGTTAAAAATGCTTCACAGATCATAGTTCTATTTTGTCACAGTGTTGCAAACAGATATCTGCTACCTAGGAATCACTGCTCCCCCCCCCCCACAGTTTTTAGGGGATAGGGTTAGAGAAGGAACATGTTTCTGTCATCTAGAATTTTCATTCAGATGTCCTTTGTGTCTTGAAAAGTAGTTAGAGATCTATTTCAGTAACATTGTACTTCATTGATTTTGGGGGGCTTAACCAGTTTTTAGAACATCATTAAAATGGGACACTTTGTTCCAAGTTGTAAACAACTGATTTACAAACAGAAAATTGGATCGCAGATTGAAGATTACTTTCCTTAAAAAGGTTAGGCAGAAAAGATTTTTGGTCATTTTGTTCTATGCATTTTTAGTGACTGAAATTGTGGGGAAGTGGAAAGGGAAAGATGGAGAGAAGAAAATGGAGCCCCTCTGGGAATTCAGTCTAGTGTTCCAAGGCAGTCTTGTTGACAAAAGTGGGCATGTTGATAAAAATGCTGGGTGGTTATTAAATTGTTCAGAATGTCACTTATGCATGGATTGGTGTTTATCTAGTCTGTGAGGGGTAAATGTGTTAGGAGTTTGGGAAGGCCATCATAATGTCCAGCTGTCTCCCTTCCCACCTTTCTAGGTGAAATAGAGTTCATAAATTAATATCAAGGACAATATGTCACAAAAGGGCTAGCACCCTTGGTTAAAATAGGAACAAAGGATCACATATCTGTTGTTTAAATGTTTATTGAATAAAAGAATGATTATGCGTGTGTATGTGAGCGTTTAAAAAAACAGTAAATGGGGCGTCTGGGTGGCTCAGTCAGTTAAGTGTCTACCTTTGGCTTGGATCATGATCTCAGGGGTCCTGGGATGGAGCCCTGCTTCTGGCTCTCTGCTCTGCAGGCAGTCTGCTTCTCCTTTTCACTCTCCCTCCGTTCTCTCTCTTTCGAATGAATGGATAAAGTCTTTAAAAAAATTTAAAAAAACCCCCCAATAAATGGTAGTTTACTTCCCTTTATAATGCTACATTTACTTATTTGTAAGTTTACACACAGTGATGTATTCTTCTTTTATTTTTTTTAAAGTTTATTTAAGTAATCTCTACACCCAGTAGCGGGGCCCAAACTCTCAAGCCCAAGATCAAGAGCTGCATACTCTACTGACAGCCAGCCAGGCACCCCAGTGATGTATTCTTTTTGATATAACCTAATGAGTTTTGACAAGTGCATAGGGTTATGTAACCACCACAGTTAAGATAAGAAAAAATTCCATTATCTCTTCCCAAAACCTTCCTTCATGCAAACCTTTCGTGGTCAGATCCACCCCTCCTCCCCCCAGTTGGCAAACTGTCGAGCCAGTGTTGTTCCTATAGTTTTGCATTTTCCAGACTATCATATAAATGAAATCATATATATAGCCTTTGGAGTCTGGGTTCTTTCATTTAGCATAATGCATTTGAGATTCATCCTTGTCATGTGTATCAATATTTTGTTCCTTTTTGTGGCTCAGTACTATTCCATTGTATGAACAAATCAGAGTTTATCTGTTCCTCTGTTGAAGGATGTTTGGGTTGATTTCAGTTTCTGGCAATTATGAATAAGGCTGCCATAAACATTCATATACAGGTTTTTGTGTATACATAATGTGTTAGTTTCTTGTGACTGCTGTAATAAATTGTCAACCTAGGTGCCTTAAAATAACAGACATTTATCGTCTCACACTGCTGGAGACCAGAAGTCCAAAATCAGCATTCCTGGGCTGGAATCAAGGTGTTGGCAGGGACGTGCTCCTTCAGAAGCTCTTCCAGCTCCTGGTGACTCCTGACACCCTTTGACTTATTGCTGCATCACTTTAGGCTCTGCCTCCATCTTCCCATTATGCCTTCTCCACTGTGTGTGTCAGACCTCCCTTTGTCTCTCTCTCATAAGGGTACTGTGATGGCATTTAGGGCCCACCTGATAATACAGGCTAATCTCTAATCCAAGACCTTATATAATCATATCTGCAGAGACCCTTGTCCAAATAAATTAACATTTACATGTTCTAAGGATTAGGAGCTGATATCTTTGAGGGCCATTATTCAGCCTACTACAATAGATTTTCATGTCACTTGAGTAAACACTCAGGAGGGGGATTGCTGGGTTATATATGGTAAGGGTATATATAATTTTATAAGAGAGTGCCAGACTGTTTTCCCTAGTGGCTATACTGTTTTGCATTCTTACCAGCAACATATGAGAGTTTCGTTTGCTTTGCATCCTTACTAGCACTTGGTATTACCATTTCTAAAAGTTATTTTAACAGGTATATAGTGGTATTTAATTATGATTTAATTTGCATTTCCCTAATGATTAGTCATGTTGAACATCTTTTCAAATGTGCTTATTTATATTTTTTTTGGTGAGTTGTCTGTTCATATATTTTTTCATTTTTAAAATTGGGTTGTTGTCTCTGTTGAGTTTGCTTGTTTTTTAAACACCTCTGTTCTTCCCAAGTTAGTCCAGGGCCTTAGGGAATTAGGAAGATGTTGGTTCTTTTGATCTTCTTATTTCTTATATTTTCTTGCGGCAAACTCATTTCCTTTTTGAATTTCTAAAACTGAGTAAATTAGACTTGAATTCCTTTTTGGCTCCTAATAGATTTACTCAATAAAGGAAATAGAATTTAAATCAGCAAGTAGTGGGTGTGTTAAGTCACGTCTGGGGTTGCAAGCAACTGAAACCCTTGAGTAAAAAATGATTTATGAATAGTGTATGTTACCAAACTGCAAGGAAGGACAGGGATGGAATTGGCTTTAGGGACAGCTGGAGGAAGGGTTAGATTATTGCTTGGTTTCTCTTTTCTTATTTCTGATTCTCTCTTTGAATTGATTACAATGTATCTTATTTCAGATTTTCTCCAAATGGTTGGGATCATGGTTGCTGGTGCCTTAGGACTGAGACCCTTCTAACTTCCTGACCCTAGAGGAAAAAAGGGATCTTTTCTTTTTTTTAAAGAAAATATTTTATTTATTTATTTGGGGGGAGAGAGCGAGCCCAGGAGCGAGTATGCATGGGGGAAGGGCCAAGGAGTTCAATCCCAGGACTCTGAGACCACGACCCAAGCCGAAGTCAGACGCCCAATTAACTGAGCCATCCAGGAGCCCCAAAAGGGATCATTTCAAATTTTGTTCAGAAAACCCCTGGGGTTTTCAGTTGAAGTCACATGCATATCACTAAGCAGTCACTCTGACCTAGTTGAACATCTCAACTCAAATTTGGTGCAAATAAAACAAACTCTTGATTTCTTCTTCTTTTTCCCCCATACCAGTAAATCCACCCCTTATCAAAGCCAGAAAACTTTTTGATTCTTCCTTGATATCCTTTAAGGAATAACCAGCCCTTTTCCATATCTAGACCATCACCCCTGCTTACTGTATTGTAACGACACTGCTCCTCTTAATTTCTTCATAAACCATGCTCATTCTCTTCTTGAGATCTTCGCACATGCTGTTCCTTCTGCATGCAGTGATTTACCCTTCTAGAGTCAAAGCTTCTCTTATATTAGGTTTTGACTTCAGTGTCATTTCAGAGAGGTTTTTTTTTTTTAAACATCTCTTTACAAGCTTTTTACTTGCTTCGAAGTACTGCTTAAAACAGCTGAGAGTCATTTTATCCATCTCCTTACTTGAATTTTGTCTTTTTACCACTAGCCTATATAAACTGCTTTAATGTAGGGACATTATCTTGTTTACCTTTGTAGCTACAGTTCTAGTACAGTATGGGGCAAATGGTAGGCCTGTAAAGGTTTTTGAATGAATGACTCAGAATGCATTTCTACAGTTGTCCCTGTTTAGATTTAGTGGCCTTGTGGGGTGGGGGTTGGTGGATAGACAGAAACACGATAGCCACTGTTAGAGGCTCCAAGTGAACCTACATTAAGATGCTACGCCTAATGCTTTTTTTACTCCTTGGAAATAATAATGATTAATTCTGGTATTAATCATTTATGCTTGTTATTATTTTTATTTGAATAGAAACGATTTGTAAGAGTTATCTGTAGGCATAGGTCTAAACTCAGTTTAAGATTTTTATTGAGAACAATAGCCAGTAGAGTCTGATTAGCACACTATTTCTAGCTACTTAATGCAGTGGACTGAGTGACATGTTGTGGGGCAGCCAGATGTTGTAAAGCAGTTTTCACGTTGCTCTATTATGGTTACCCTTGGGGGCTTCTGTTCAGCTTCTTGTATTGTCGTTTTCCAACACTTTCCTGCTGATTGTCTGTTTTTGTGTTATTCTCTTAACCAGCTGTGCGAAAGTCAAGACAGAGGGGTCTGGAGGTAAGAATGTTTGGATACATAGTAGAGTACTGTAGACGAGGGTGGGAATGACTGCCGAGTTAGTGTAGGTTAGGGTGATTATATAATTTGTCACCCAAACCAGGTCATTTTTGAAAGGGTGTTCCAGGAACAGGTGTAAACCTGGACTGCCCCCACGAATCCCTTTGAGGGGGAGGTGATGATCAGTTGCTGCAGGATAGGGTGCTGTGAGTCTGAGGGCTTTTGAATTGGGAAGAGACTTGCCTAAAGGTGTGTAGGAGGAAGCCAGGTACAGCTCTGTGCTTTTGTAAATCCTTTTGGGAACTGAATGTAAACAGAGCCAAGGGTTCTGTAGATCTGTCCTAATTAGCGAATGTAATTGCCTTATGCATAAGGTTAAAATCCACGAATCAGAACCTAATAATTCTCTTTTACTTTCCCATAGGAAACTAGTATTGTGTTTAGCTTTCATGTTCACTCAAAGAATATTTGGGTTGTCTGATCTGCAAGCTCTGGCCTACTGTCAATAGAAGGTTATTTGAGTGTTTTTTGGCTGGTGTTGAAAAATTTTCCCAGATAAATTCATACTGTCTTCCCATTTTGCCCCGTAGATAGTTGTAGTACACATTTGAAAATAGATTGGAAGGATGCACTTTGAAATTAGTTTTTAAGTCTTATTTATGTAAAGCACACTGAACTCTTATGTTAGGGAGATAGCAGAATTTTATAGTTAAGTATACACCACAGAATTTTGTTCTTGTTTTTTAAATTCCAGTCTGGGATTGTTAATAGGCACATTGTGATTGAGATTAATAGCTGTACCAGTATGTAGCAAGACTAATTCCATAAAGATAAATTTATTACTGCAGAATTGGGTTTATTATTTTTTTCCTTAGGTAAATGTGTTCTTTTTTTTTAAAATGAGACTTCTTTCTGTGCTTTTGGCAAGGATGCTAATTTCAAATGTTTTGAGGAACCAGAAAAAAACCTTAAAGGTTTTACAAAGAATGTAAAACACATACAAACATGTTAGTCATCTTAGGGCCATCTCATGTTACCTTTTCTATGAACACACTTTTGTTATACCTTTTCTGTATTTTATTTTTTTATCTCCCTTGCTAGGTTATATATACCTAGAATAGTGCTATCTATGGTTGTTCAGTAAGAATCACCGTTACTAAAAAAAAAAAAAAAAAAAAGAATCACCGTTACTGTGAAGTTTGCTGAGATAATAGCAGTAACTATAATATTTAAAAATTTTATTCCTTTGTAAAGTAACAGTACTTTTTTATGTTTTAATTATGGTTTCCATTTTATTTCATTTAATCAAGTCAGACAGATATAGTTACTGTAATCTCTGTTTTATGGAGGAAGAAAGAGAACCAGTATAGGTAACTGCTATGTGTTCAGCAAACAAAGTAAACCCTGAGAGCATTATATTAAAGGTGAGGGGTGATACATGATCTGAGGCACTTGGTATAAAAAGGAGTCATGCACAAGGTAGTATGCATGCAGAGTCATACACTATAGAGTTTATGTTAAAAGTTATTTTTCAAGGTAAAAAGTGCTGTGTAGGTATTGCTGTATTCACTTTTCATATTGTTTTATTCATCAAGTTTAAAACCTTTTAATCGGTTTTAAAAAGTCTTCCCTTTATATAGATTTTCTAGAACTGTGTCAATATAGTTGCCATTAGCCACATGTAGCTATTTATATAAATTACAATTTAAGAAAAATTAATTAAGCCACACTTCAAGTATGTGGTAGCTCACCGTGGCTAGCAGTTACCATATTGGACAGCACAGATAACAGAACATGTTTGTCCCCACAGAAAGTTCTGTTAAAATAACACTGTTCTTAAGGATCGTATTGAAGAAAATACCACTTGAGGACAGGTTTTATTTTTGTTTGTTAGGCTTTAGGATTTTTGTAGTTAAGAATGTTAACCTTAGATTACGTATCCTAATGAGAGGAGCTTTGTGATTTACTGTCTGTGGATCAAGCTTGTCGTGTTCAAACTCAGCCTAATCTTTTATTACTCTTTCTGGCTCTGCATAAATCAGTCATACTGGGTTGAGTGGTAATTTGGACTAAATAATACAAAATTTGCAAATATGTGTTTTAGGTTGTTAGTGGTTAATATCTTTTAAGCCTTAATGCTTAATATCATTTTCCTTATCAGTAGAATAAAGATAATGAGATAATGACTACATGGAATTTGGATTAATTGATTGGGGTTTATGAAGTTAAAAAGTTGAATCCTAATGAACCTTCTAGTCCCAGCAGAACTCTTTCCTCTCTTTGAAATTATTTCAACTTCAACTCTCCTCCTTTAGACTAAGCCCTTGAAATCAGGACTCACAGAGCAGTCTACACACTTGTTAAGTAGCTACTCTGGGCCAGTCACTGTGTTATCATTGCTTGCTAATTCATTTATGACTACCCTTAAATAGATTATGAGCTCCTTGAAAGTAGGAACCCCCCCTTTTTTTAATTTAAAACACCTGTAGTTGTAGAAATTAAGAAAAAAAGAGACTTTAGAAATAATCATGTCAAATAATTTTCATTTTACCTATGAAGAACCATGACAGGTTAAGTTACTTGCCCATCATTGGGGAACTAGGACTAGAGAATCTGGATAGCCTTCTATCAAGCCACCTCCTTAATAAGTTGATTGTTAAATTTAATTTCAAAGAAGTCCTAAGCACTACTGTCGCTTGAAGACTATTTTGTGTGTATAAACTATGTCAGTGTAGAACAAACTTATTTATGACTCCTGATTTCAACACATGATATTTCCTGTTTGTTTCTTATGACACATTCTTAGGGGCAGATTGTATGCTATTTTTGGAGAGGCAACATTTTGATCTTGAAAAAAGCATTTTTGGTTTTTAGACTAGAATAGATTGAGGAATAGATTGAGTGGTTTCTCAGGTTAAATAAATGCTCAGGGTCTGTATTTTCATGTACTGCATTTGGTAATAGTAACTTATATAATATGTCATGGGGTTGGAATGTCCATTTATAGAAACTACTAGTCTTGACTGTTTCTATGAGCTATGAATTTTAATCTCTATTTTTATATTCCAGTTCCAGTTTCAGTTTCAGTATTGCTGTTGTGTATGTCACACTCACAGGAGTGCTAAGAATAGCAAACTATTCTACTCCAGACAAGATTTACATTTCTGAGATACCTGAACTGTTTCTTAAAATTCATTTTCGTTCCACATAGTCATTGGCAAAGTGTCATCAGGTATTCATAAGGTAATTGTTATTTGACGTGATATTTTTGCTTTTCAGGAATATTATTGGTTTGTTTCTGTGGTAGCATTTGCTTGTGTGTAGTTGGGATGGACTAGACCAACTCAGGCTTTTTTACAGAATTCTTGTTGTTTCCCCACGGGGTTAGAATACCTTCCTGCCTCCTTCCTACCCCCAAGAACTGAAATCAATTTCGGAAGGGAGTCTTTGCTCATGAATCAAGACTTTAATTATAGGCTTTCTTGTTTCGAAAGGCAGTTTCCTTTTTCTGCAGTTGTTCTTTGGGTGGAGTGCATGTGCGCACGCGTGTGTGTGTGCGTGTGTGTGCGTGTGTCTGCTTGTAGCATTTGGATCTGTGCAGCACGTTGGCTTTCTAGACATCCTTTGTATAGTAACAGCATGTGCGGAGGGGCTGGCAGCCTGTAAAACAGTTTTTTCTCCTCTTCCCCCTCCTCTCAACCTCACTCCCTCCCTAGATCTGGTGACATTACATAGATAAATGTGCTGGCTAGGAAAACAGCAGAAGGAATTGAATGTCTGCCAAAAATTTGCAGCATGAAACCAAACTGGCTGCTTCAGCCTTGCTTTCCTGATCTCTTATTGTGTGTGTGCAGTCTACACTTGTCAGGGCTTTCCTCGTTGAGCGTTACGTCACTATGTTCTCCACCCTCGTTCTACTGTCTTTTCTTCTGAAAAGCTACTGTC
This sequence comes from Nasua narica, assembly GCA_028533885.1. Lineage (NCBI taxonomy): Eukaryota > Metazoa > Chordata > Mammalia > Carnivora > Procyonidae > Nasua > Nasua narica. The sequence goes on along the minus strand of CM052800.1, from coordinate 118,231,249 downwards.
CTCAGGCTTCAAACTTGTTAAACACTTAAGGCCTTATTTATACTGTTATGGTGGTAGTACTGAAGATGAAATATATTTAAGTTTGAAAGAGAAATTTTAATTTGACGTAATATTGACTTAGGGTATGTGTGTGTACGTGTGTGTATGTGTTTCTGGGCAATGTTAGGATAGTGTGGAGAAGATAAGGTACTGGTAACTACCTGAAATTACTATATTGCTTTTAAAAAATCTTTCTGTTATTCAGGAAGAGACATTTTCTCAAAGAACTTTGAAGACAGCTTAGAGAGGTACTGATTTTTAACTATTGCTCAGCATTGCAAATAGACATTTCTAGAACAAAAGTGATTTCATTTATTTAATGTATGTTGAATTAAAGAAGATAATATGAGATCTTTAAATTTGGGGTTCTTCAAGACTGCTGATACAGTTGAGTATCTAGACAGCGTCTGATTTCAGAGAAAAAAAATTACTTTTTATTCTTTAATTTGGTGAGACTACTTAAATCCAGGTCAAAAGAAAAGGTTTTGGCTATTAATTAAGGCTTTATAAAGCCCTTAAAAAAATAAGATGGGATCCTACTTCCTTTTTTCTGAATCTTTTAGACTTAATAGTTTAACAAAACGTAAATTTGAATAGGCTCATTTGGGCGCCTTTAACTACAGTATTCTCATTGCATTTGTTCCTTATCATGTGCTACTCTGGATTGCAATGTCTTTTTTATGCATATGTTTTATTTTTACAATTAGATTGTAAGACCCAGCAGCAGGGAGCCAGTTTTTGTTACATCTTGTTTCTCTGGCATCTGACTCAGTGTCCTTATGTATAAGAGATAGTATGGATAATTATATGTGGAGATAATATTGAGGATGAGAATAGGGTGAGGTGATTTCATTAGCCGACTTAGTCATCTAGGGCTCTCAAAACAGAATACCATGGAGTGGATGGCTTAAAAAATAAGGATTTTTTTCTTCTCACAGTTCTGGAGGCTAGAAGTCCAAGATCAGGGTGCTAGCACGATTAATTTCTCCTGAGCCATCTCTCCTTGTTTTATAGATGGCTACCTTTTTGCTGTGTTTCATATGACCTTTTCTCTGGGCACACAAATGTATCCCCATCCCCCAACCGTCTCTTCCTCCTCTTGTAATACACCAGGCCTCTAAGATTAGGGCCCCCACCCTTGTGACCTCACTTAAACTTAATTATTCCTTAAAAGACCTATCTCCAGATACAGTCACATTAAGGATTAGGGCTTCAACATAAGAATTCTGGGGGGGATACAATTCAGTCCATAACACTGGCCTGAAGATAGAGAGCAAAGTTACGGAACTATCAGATAACATATCAGTCATGTTATAGTAAGGAAAACAGAAACTATGAGAGAGTATAGTCCAGGGAATTGATAAAGCAGAGATTGGGAGAAGTGACAAGCAAAATGGGAACACTGAAGTGACACAGAGGTAATAACTTCCTTAAGCAGTTACTACCTCTAGAGCTGGAGGAAAAAGAAGGAGATTGGGGTTATTAGAACCTAGAGGCTTAGAGGAGGGGTCCCATGGAACTTGGATTCACATCTTTGAGGAGGTTTCACTGCTTGGTTGCTTTTAAAACCTTGGGATCCCACAAAGGTTGAGATGCAGGCCTCCAAGAGGAAATGTTGCTCTGCTGCTCCTGGTACTTCTGAGGGAGCATGATGAGGCTGCTTCTGAGAGAAATCAGTCTTCTGTAGGAAGCTGAAGACTGCAAACAAGTGCTGTTGCTGGGAAAAAGGACCCATGCTAGGGTGGCACTGGCAGGAAGAGCAAAAGCATCTGGAAGGAGCAAGTCCATTCTTTTGTCATATTTGCTTTCTTTCTTTTTTCTTTCATATGTACTTTCTTGTATCCTTCTAGTGCTCCCAGTTGGTGGAGCCTGATGGGAAGGTGGCTGACAGAGAAGAAATGACATATGCATTCTGAGCCTAGCACCACAAAGCAGAGTAAGGGCAAGCTTGGAATTGAGACAACAGCTTCATAGCTGGCACAGATATTATTGGTGGGAGTGCAGTCTTAGAGAGGCAATGTGTGTCAAAAGCCTTAGAAATGTGCACATCTTTGACCTAGCAATTCCAGTTCCAGAAATATATCCTAAGGAAATAATCCAAAAAGTGAGCAAAGATGTATGTACAGGGATATTTGATTATAGTATTCAATGTGATAAAAAATTAGAAGTATTGAATGTTTATCAATATGGGATTGGCTAAATATCTTACAACATGTAGTGAGATGTTATATGGCCATTAGAAAGATGATGTTGACTTGGATTTGTTGTTGTGGAAATAAATTTAACAAACTAGATTATACACTATATGTAGTTTGGACCTATTTATCTGTTTTGTTGTTTTTTTTTTTAACTATATATAGGAAAAGCTGAGAACTAGGGTGCCTGGGAGGCTCAGTCATTAAGCTAAGCCTTTGGCTCAGGTCATGATCCCAGGGTCCTGTGACAGAGCCCTGCATTGAGCTCCCTGCTCTGCAGGGAGCCTTGCTTCTCAACCTCTCCCCCTGTTTATGGTCCGTCTCTCTCTCCCCCGCCCTTTCTCTCTCTCAAATAAATAAATAAAAATCTTAAAAAAAAAAAAAAAAAAGAAAAGCTGAGAGTAGTGTACACAGGAGAGCACAGTCCCAGGTTGAAGAGTACAGGCTCTGGAGTCAGACAGACTAGGGTTTGTATGTAGGCTGTGCTACTTTTTATGATCTTGGGTAAATTAGTCTTTCTGGGCATCTGTTTTCTCGTCTGGAAAATGGTGATAAATAGTACATACCCCATAGGGCAGTTGTTAGGTCTAAAAGTGTTAATATTTGTAAAGCATGTATAACTGCTTCAAGTGCTCATTAATGTTAGGTGTGTTATAGGGGAGGAAGAGAAAGCTTAGGAGAGGAGTTTACTTTTTTCCCTTTATTATCTTTTTTTTTTTTTTTTCCCTACACTCAGCATGGAGCCCAATGTGGGGCTGGAACTCATGATCCTGAGATTCAGACCTGAGCTGAGATCAATAGTTGGAACTCAACCGAGCCACCCAGGCCCCCCTAATTATCTAATTTTTAAAAAGAGAATATCATGATTTTATAATTAGGATAGCCAGTAAAGCTTTTCTATCGTAACTGAAAATGATGAAGCTGGCTAAGATGTGTTAAGTATTCTTCGCTTACTTCTCGAAGTCCGAGAACTAACTTCAGGATTCTTTATAGGTAGGATAGCACTTCCCAGTGCAGCCTAGATGCAGCTGAGCCTAGATGCAGCCGTCTTTTGACAAGCTCCTTGTTTCTTGTGGGGCAACTTCATTTTTTTCTCAGTGAAGCCATAAGTGGCAGAACTTAGTCTGTCTCTGAGCCCTGCAGAGCTGATTCCTAGTGGCAGGCATACAAAGGACTTTGAGGGACAAGGTAAAATAACCTGGAGAAAAAGCATAAAATGTGATCTCTGAAGACAAGTGAATAGATTGGGAGTAGAGAAAGATAGTGTGAGAAAAGTAGTTTGGTATATATGATGGAAGTAATTGAATGCCAAGCTATAGGAATTGGCATTTAGGATATATGCTGTGTAAGTTTTGAGCCAGGATGGTTACTTGATTTTAAAAACAGTATTTTATGGGGATTAGTCTGGAAGCAATGTGCAGGAAAAAAAAAATCAAAGAAAGACTACAGAGAGTCAGTTCTTGTAGAAGATTGCATATGGTGATGTGACTTTGAATTAGGAAAGAGCCATAGGGATATAAAACAAACTAAAATAGAAAGTAAAGGACCACAAAGGAAAGGAGAAGCAGTAATAACTTGGCAGTATCTTATTTGGATGAATGAAGAGAATGATATATCACTGACAAACAGAAAGTGGAGCTTTCAAAGAACTGATGAATATGTGAAAGAAAGATAACTCTACAGTTTCTTAGCATAGAATTTAAGGTCAGCAAATAAACATATTGTTACTTTTGATGTCACCCCTGATTAGGAAAAAGAAAATTGTTATGGTATCTTGGTAGATGATTGCTTTCTTATTTAAATTTACAGTAGACGGTATACATGGTAAAAGTGTAAGCTGAAATTGATTATTACTGATCTAATTGTATCATTAACGTACTTCACTAATAATCTCATGTCTAGTTGTACAAGTCATTGAGTGAACTCATCAAAATAAAAATTCAATTTAGTACCTCTGCTAAAACTTTGTAATGGCTAATGGGTTATGTTGGAACTGATTAGAATTATAGAGGGTTACCTTATTGTAGACTATTAATAACAGAAAATAGACTCTTTTCCAGGCCACTCATATTGTTTTATTATTATATATATTTTACAACTATAGTTTTGAGGAAAAGATCTAAAAAATGTTTAATAAGCAACCATGGAGTGTTTGATAGTTTACGGGATGCTGACAAATTTAGAAAGATTAAATCCTACCCAAGGACAGTGTCTGTGAAGATTATTGCATCTTGGAGGAGAAGCTTTGAGTAAGAATTGATAAACCTTTTTTAGAGGTTTTTTTTTAAGAGGTTTTTAAAATGATTTTGTTGTATTTCAAGTTCAGTAAATGCTTATTTAGTACATAAAGCAAGAAGTGAAGTAAGAGGTCTAGGGTGATTTCTGCTTACTTAGCGCTGTCTTTTGGAAAAGATCAAGAAAAACTAAATTCTAAACTGTCAGATAGGATTTGGGAGGAGCAGGAGTTCATGCAAGACCTTTAGTAGTGAAAGCATGAACTGGATAAAACCCAGACGAGGGCTTGCTGGAAGAGAACACTGTATTAGGATGTTCAGCTTTCTCAACAAAGTACAAGTACCTTCCAACAAACCATTAGTTTCCTAAAGTGAGTTCTATGTGCCCGTTTGTTTCCCATATTATATTAGAAATAACTACTTGTGCAGATATCTTCTCAAAAGACTTACTTTTGAATTTTTTGGTGTGTAAGTGGATAATGTGAATAATATTTAATTGTTTTCTAATTATTTTATGTGGATTTTGTTTTGTATTTACTGACATTTATAAGTGCTTTGAAAATGTCAGTACTGCTGCTTTTTTATCTTGTCACATTTTTATGTTCTGTTACAATCCTTAACAAACTAGTAATACCTACCAGGCTTCTTATGCTTTGGATGGTATTTTGATAACCTCCTAATATTTGTTTTCCTTATACTCAGCCATTGAACATCACTTTGATTTCTTCCACTATATCATGCCTAAGAATAATTTTCTCCTTTCTAAGCTGAGACTTACCTCCTCTTTATCCTTTGGGTATTTATTATGTACAATAGAACCATTATCTTAGCTTTATTATACATAATAGAGTATTTCAGCAGTAGATCTTATCAACCAGTAAATGATATCTCAGCTGAAAATTATTAAAGTTACAAGTTCTGTGAAATAAATATCCATTGAAGAAAATGAGCTTGGCAGTTAAATTTACTTTACTTGATTGTAATGGTGGGAGAAGTAAGGGGGAGGATAAACAAATACCTTGGAACCACTAGAACAATTCAAAGGTAGGCAAGGCAGTAGCTTAAAGAAAAGTAAGAAAGTGAGTTAGGTGGTTAGATTTGAGAGAAGCTTTTGGTGTTTCATGGGGGATAACCTGGCTGGATCAGATATATAGCAGTCAGAAAGAGGTTTTAGTTTGTGACTGAGCAGTGCTTGATAGATAATAGATTTTAATTGTTAGACTTGTCTTACAAGAAAAATAAGGTATAAGGGTGAGCTATTTTTATGTAATGAGATTAAAAGATGAAACCAACTTTGATGTGGGTACAGTGAGAATAAAATGGCTAACATTTAATTTCAGTAGCCAGAATTTGTGATTAGTAATTAAAACTTTTTTCATTTGAGGGGGATTGAAACTGTATTTCTAAGTCTAATTAATTACTACATTCAAGGTTAACGTAATAAAGAGTTCCACAGGAACAGTTAAAAGACACAGGTTTTTAAGATGAAGACAAATTAGAAGTAGTTGCTTTTCACTGTGGGAGTTTTGACCTATTACCTAAATCATCTGATCTGTGAGACTGAAACATACCATTTAATTTTTTTATACTACTTAATTTTTTAGTTCTTTTTTTATTGTAACAATAACAGAATTTACCATTCTAAACATTTTTCCATGTATAATTCAGTGGCATTAAGTATATTCACAGTGCTTTGAAACCATTACCACTATCCATTTCCAGAACTTTTTCATCCTGTCAAAGTCTGTACTCATTAAGCAATAACTTACCCATTCTTCCCTTTCTTCCAGCTTCTGGTAACCTCTATTCTACATTCAGCCTGTATGCATTTAACTACTCTAGGTTCCTCATGTAAGTTGAATTATATAGTGTTTGTCTTTTGTGTCATACTACTTGATTTAAAAAAAAAAATGAGTTGGAGTAATTATATACGAACATAAGTTTTTAATAATGTTTCTATAATTCTTTATAGATATTTTATATTGAAGTCTAAGGAAGAATGTGACCATTATTGCTTAGTGCATCTTTGGATATTATAGGGAGTCTTATATGAGTTATGTACTTTCATACTTTTTTTTTTTTTTTTTAAGATTTTGTTTATTTATTTGACAGATCACAAGTAGGCAGAGAGGCAGGCAGAGAGAGAGAGAGGGGGAAGCAGGCTCCCTGTTGAGCAGAAAGCCCAATGCGGGGCTCCATCCCAGGACCCTGAGATCATGACCTGAGTGGAAGACAGAGGCTTTATCCACTGAGCCACCCAGGTGCCCCTACTTTCATACTCTTAATATTAACTATGTTAATTGGTCTTGGTAATTTCCAGTGGCCATAAAACTTGAGAAAATTTGTACCTTTAGGAAATCACACATCTTTATTGTCTGATATTTTATGAAATGATTTCTTAGAGGTTCCTGAAGTCGTAAGTCTAAGTTTATATGTGCAGTTTTTTCCCCTTGAAAATTCTGGTGGTCATAAATTCTAGAATTTATTCAGTTTAGTCTTGAGAGAACTAGAAATAATTACATAGAACAACACAGATTTTTTTTTTTTAACAAAACAGATTCTTGACTATTCTTTATGTCAGTGTTTAAGAACAGAGACAGGAAGATGGATTTGAGTTCTTCAGAAGATACTAGAAAATGGAGACAGTAACAAGTGGATAATGGTTTCAAAAAAATTAAAGACAAGTCTTTGGGGGAAAATGAAAATTGGACTTTCAGATTGGAATGCCTCAGATAATACAGAAATACTTAAGATAGTCTAAATGATTGTGTCTAAAAATTATTATTTTTATAGTGTAAATATCATTAGCAGAGATCATTGGGCAAAATTTTTGCTGTTTTTGTTTTTAAAAGCTATATCCAAAAGAAGTCAAATGCTACGCCACTGGTCGTTTACTTACCAGAGCATCTACTTTGTATTTGCCTCAATGCTGCCATCTGGTGATTATTATGGAGATCTCAGCATGGTGCTTAAGGCACCGTAAGGCAACAGATGACGACCCAAGGTGCATTCTAAGTGCCTGCTACCACAAGTCTCCCCACTGCTTTGGAGAAATTGAATGGAAGTGGATTACTGTGGCAGAAATTTTAATTTAGTTATTGAGTCCATGAAATTACTTTGTGAGATTGCTTTGTAAACAGTAAAGCATTTATGTATTATTAAGATGCACCCATATTTGATCAGGCTCCTGCAAACTCATTGTTCTAAGATAGTATTTTTATTATTATTTCTAGTTCTACAAGGTAATTTAATTAAAGTGTTGAGCACTTACTGGATGCATACTGTGTGTTAGGCACTATTCTTACTAGGTCCTAGTACTGTTCACAGTACTAGGAATACAGTTCTGAACAAACAGATGGAAATCAGAACCTTCATAGAGTTTATATTTAAAGGGGGCAAATAAGGTGTATATATATATACACACACAATATGTTAATTGGTGAAAAGGATTAAGGGGAAGAAATGAAGCAAGGAAGGGGGATATCAATTCTTGTTGTTGGCACGTTGTTTTGAAATGTTCGATGCAGTGGTCAAGGAAAGCCTTACTGAGGAAGGGACTTTTTTTTTTTATTTTTATTTTTATTATTATTATTATTATTTATTTATTTATTTGAGAGAGAGAGTGAGAGTGAGAGAGAGCATGAGAGGGGAGAAGGTCAGAGGGAGAAGCAGACTCCCCATGGAGCTGGGAGCCCGATGTGGGACTCGATCCCAGGACTCTGGGATCATGACCCGAGCCGAAGGCAGTTGCTTAACCAACTGAGCCACCCAGGCGCCCCAGGAAGGGACTTTTGATAAAAGATTGGAAGGATCTAGGGAAGAGCACTGTAGAGAGAGGGAAAGCAAATGCAAAGACGTGATTGGAACGTCTGACTTGTTCTAACAAGGAAGCTAGAGTAGAGTGTAAGAGTGGGAGAGCAGTAGAAGATGGGTCAGAGAGGTAATTGTGTATTTATATGTGGGGCTGCAGATCACATGGGACCTTGTAGTTCATTTGGCATTTAATCTAGGGTGAAAACCACTGGACTGGATGGAGGGTTTGGGGCAGCCTAGTGACGTGTTCTGATTTGCCTTTTAACAGGTTTACTCTGGCTCTTGTGTTTAATGGTGTGTAAAGTCATTTGCTACAAACTTTTTTTCTTGTTTTATTAGCTGTAGGAACAGGTTCACTTTATATAGGTAGGAAAACAGTAAGCTATAAGACTACGCTTGGACAGGACCGGGAACAGTTATTATATATGTTGCATATCTCTACACAGGTTTCTAAAAACTGTATTAATAAGTTATCAGTTGTTATTATCTTTGTGATAGAGAAAAATTGAAACCAGCTTGTAGAGTTTCACTTGGAAAATGTTACGAATGTCTCTTCACTGCCCTAGAATCACCTCAGTACATTTCAGGTTCAAATCTTACAGTAAACCCAATGTAGTTTTAGCCCTTTCTGACTTACTTTCCTGCTCATTAGTATTTTGGGAATGAAAATGATCTGGAGTTGTAATTTTTTACGCATTTAGCAATATTTAGGCACATTCTAAAACAAATCACACAGTTACTGATTAGCTGTGCTGTTTGATCAGAGAAAAACTCCTAGATTTGTACTGTATTGTAAAAACTCCTAAATGATTTATTTAAGTCACTTTTTTTGGCTTGTAATCTTATCAGCTAAAATGACTAATCCTCAGAGTATTATTATTCTTTCCCAAATTGCACTTTAAAAAGTACTCTGAAATTATCAAGATATAATTATTGCCAGTAGTAGTATTTCTCCGTGGATACATTTCTGTTTTGGTAGCTGAAAAAATTTATATTTGTGCTTGGTACTATGATTCCAAAGAGTAAACATCTTCAATGTGCAACGTTTAGGTTAAGGAAATTATAGCTGTGCTGCCCTGTGTTACCGAAAACTTTCTATGTAATTTGAGTCTGTTTGAACCAAAGTCCGTATTTGACCTACATATCTTTTCAGCCTGTCTGATTTTTAGTCTGTAACTATCAAAACTGAATCACTAAATCGTACACCTGAAACTATTACATTGTATGTTAACTATCAGAAATTTAAATAAAAACTTTAAAAATATATCAGTACTGTTTAAACTTAGGTAAGGTTATCATTAGCAAGTTGTTTTGTATAGTGAGTAGGCAAGGTCTAAGACTGTGGTTGTTTGATAAGTATCAGAATAATTGAATTAGACTATCTACACAGCTCTAAGTAATGAGGCAGCTAGTTTGTCTAAATTGCTTTCCTTCTCCCCCCACCAATTTTAATGAACAGATTTAAGTAACCTTAGTTATTTTGTTTTGGGATAGAAAAAAATCTAGCGATATGAAGCATTGATCATATGTAAAAATATTAACAGCAGTAATGTTACAGGGAATATACAGGAATTTATAGGGACAGTTTTGCTAAGGATTTCTTAGGTATGATTTTAAATAACATTTTCTGCCATTGGGAACTTTATTTTAGTTCTAGATGATAAGGACAAGTATTTGAAGACAGATTGCTACATAGTTTTAATTTTTGAAGACTGCATTTCCTATGCTGAAGAATAATGATGATTTGTTTTTTAGACTTTCTCTTTTCTTCATCTTGTGTGTTTACTTTTTTAAGTGTGATCTAATCTATCTCTGAAAGTAGGTAGATTAAGCAAGTACTTTGCTATTACTAATGTATGTTATTTATGATAACCGAGTTTGAATTATAATACCAGTCCTGTTCTGCCCTTTAGCTGCTGCTGCTTTTTTTTTTTTTAAAGAAACTAGATTTTGCTTTTTTTGTTTTTTAAGATTTTATTTACTTGACAGAGAGAGCACAAGCAATGGGAGTGGCAAGGAGAGGGAGAAGCGGGCTCCTTGCCCAGTAGGGAGCCCGACGTGGGGCTCATCCCAGAACCCCAAGATGATGACCTGAGCGGAAGGCAGACGCTTAACCAACTGAGTTACCCCGGCACCCCTACCCTTTAGTTTCTTATTATAATGTAGGCTTCTCCATCCCCACCACAACTGCAAGTTACACAGAATTCTTTATCTGAACACACCTTGTGCCTTTATTATTATTATTTTTTTAAAGATTTATTTATTTGAGGGGCGGAGGGAGAGGGAGAATCTTAAGCAGACCTTCCCACTGAATGCAGAGCCCAGTGTCAGGCTCTGTCTCATGAATCTGAGATCATGACCAGACACGTAACTGGCCGAGCCATCAGCGCACCCCCCCCAACTTATTCCTTTTTTAGACAGACTGCTGAAGTAATATAATGTACTTTAAGTGTGTGAAAGTGGTACCACTTGGTTGGCACTAGTAGGTCATTAAATTGAGTTATGTCCATATCCTACTAGTAGAGCTACTTTTCCATTTTCATATCCTATTTTAAAAAGGGTGGGGTGGGGAGAGACCCAAGAAGAAGAGCTAACACATTTCTTGGTCTTCATTGCCTCTAAGATGACTTTTGTTCCTTTACTGAACAAATTCTTCTGACATGAAGTTGTTCCCATCTACTAATATCATGATCTCTGCTTTTTTTAAAGTATGTGCTTGGGGGCGGGTTTCTGTCTTTCACCAGTGTTTTCTCTAAAACTTCAGAAGTTTTTGTTAAGCTTTCCTACTTTGGGCCTCAATCATCATTTTTACTGACTTGAACACATTTATATGAAAGTTGAGGCTTTAGTGGCCTTTTTCACGACTCTTCCCTCAAATTTCTATACTGGTGCTTACTAAATATTAAAGAATTCATGCGCATTTACGATTTGAGGCTTCCTTTATTAGCTAGGACTTTATAGTTAGGAAATCACAAATTCTAAAGTTTCCCTATGGACTCCAGTCTTCAGTCCTTTTGCTTCCTACTGACCTTTATTTTCAGTTTATCAGGATTCCCTTGGTACCTTAACTTCAAATGCTGTTTGTAAGCCCCCTTCTACTTATGCTGTCCAGCCTCAACTTTGTGGCCCACCATTTTAGTTGATCCTTCTTAAACAATGCAGCAGTCTGACCTCTGTGCAGTAGGCTCCCCAAAACTTAACTAAATAGCCTGCCGTTGACCTGAAGCCTTACCAATAACAAACATAAACAATTAATACATGTCTTGTTTGTTATATGTATTAATATACTCTATTCTTATAATTAAGCTAGTGAAACAGAAATCTTATTAACAAAGTCATAGGGAAGATAAAAAACACTTGAAGTAGTTTACTGTAAAAAATCTGCTTGTAAATGGACCTGGGTAGTTCAAACCTGTTGTTCAAAGGTCAACTGTGTTTGCATTTGCATTCTAGTAGATTTCACCCTTGTCTTGTCTCCTCAATGTACAGCTCTCTGATTTTGTCAGTCCAAGGCTTCAGAGATGTTAAGGAAAGTTGTATAACCATTTTGGTTGGAAATACTACAAATAGAACTCTCCAGGGGTGCCCAAGTGGCTCAGTGGGTTAAGGCCTCTGCCTTCAGCTCAGGTCATGATCTCGGGATCCTGGGATTGAGCCCTGCATCTGGCTCTCTGCTCGGCGGGGAGCCTGCTTCCCCCTCTCTCTCTGCCTGCCTCTCTGCCTACTTGTGATTTCTCTCTCTGTCAAATAAATAAATCAAATCTTTAAAAAAAAAAAAAAAAGAACTCTCCGATCTTAGCTGGGTGGTTAAGGCTGATTGACAGTTTTATTTTCCATCACTAATTGATTCTCTTTCATCTTCCACACAGAGACTTCCAGACATTTCTTGCTCTCTGTAAATACTCAAACCCATACCTATCTACTTCTGTTTAAGCAAGTGATATTATCTTCTATTTTAGTGAAGAGATGGAGGCCTTTTTGCAGGGATTCCATTGACTTTTCTCTCTTCTGTTTTGAATTTATTCTCTGTTAATACATATTTTTCTGATTCTTTCTTGCCTGAAAAATGTGTGTCCACCTTCCATTTTGATAGGAGAGTGTTTTCATTATCTTTGTTTTTAGACCCAGCCAATCTCACCTGTCAGTTTTCTCAGTCAGCTTTCACTTTCTTATGCTGTATATATCCAATTCCTGCCCCACTTCTGGCAGATGATTTTTATTTCCTATTTTCCAGAAATAATCAGGCTGTCAGAAATAAGCACCCTCAACATTTCCCTTTTCTTACCATCTCACCTACAAAAAATACGCATCTGCGTCATCCTATACTATAAAGTCCCTTTCCTTGCTTTAAAATGTATCCTTTTTCCCAAAACCAGTGTTATCCAGTAGAACGTTCTATAATGATGGGATTGTTCTATATTTGTGCTGTCCAGTACCATAATCACTAGCCACATGTGAATGTTGAGTACTTGAAAGGTAGCTAGTACAACAGAGGAATTACATTTGTTTTATTTCAAAATTTAAATAGCCACATGTTTTAGTGTTCACCATATTGAACAGTGCAGCTTTAAACCTTATTATATAGTATGTTCCTGTTATTTCTTGTTTCCTGAATCTCTTTGACCATGTCTGTCTTTTCCACATTTAAATAGGTTTTAGTCTTTCTTATCTTATATATGTAGAACACGTCAAAACCCATTGCCATTTTTTTAAAGCTATCTCCTGTCTGCTCTGTCCTTTCATGGCTGTTTGTTGGTTCCTGTGAGTTTAGTTCTTACCCTGTCACTGAAAAAGGCTACTATAATTGACATTTCCAACTATCTCTTAGTTGTACAATCCAGTAGGTATTTTATTTTCCCAACATTGATTGTTGGTCTTGTAATTCTGTGTCATCACTTCCTCTTATTTCTGTTTTCCCTCAGACTGGTTCTTTCTTGTCTCTTTTTCCCCCACACCCCCCATGCTTTTAAATGTTGATATTCTTCTGTCTTAGATTTTACATTAAATCTTACATTCTCTACTTTCCTCCCCCTTATTCTCTGTCCTTTACCACAATTTCACTCCTCCTCCTCACTGGGTGCTGTCAGTTAGCATGTTGCTGTCTTTTAAATCTCTCTAGCCTATTCTTTCTTCTAAGTTCCAAACTCCAATGTCCAAATCACTGTTGGTATTTCTTTCAGAATATTCCAAAGGTGACATTGTCCTACTCTGTAGATGTTCATTAGTTTGATAACTGTAATTAAAATAAACATACAGAAAAGTGCACAGATAGAAGTATGTACCTTAAATATTATTAACTTCCACATGAAACCATCATCCAGGTCAAGAAAAAGAACATTACCAGCACCTCAGAAGTCCCTTTCCAATTCACTACCTCTTCTTTTCTCTCTAAAGGTAACTGCTGTCTTGACTTACAATAATGTAGAACTGTTTTTGAACTTTATATAAATAAAATGATACAGTATGTATTCTTCCATGTCTGTTCTCTTGTTCAGTATTTTTGTGATAGTAATACAAGTTGTTGACTGTAATTTGTTTACATTCATTACAGTTTAATACTCTATGGATATAGCACAGTTTATCTGTGCACCCATTGCTAGTTGTTTGGGTAATTTATGTTTGAGTAAATTTTATGAATAATGCTGTTCTGATCATGTTTGTGCATATTTTATTGTACATATGTGTGGGTACTTCATTTGGTGGATATATAGCAAGGAGTGGAAGTGCTGGCTCATATGAGATGCCTGTTTTTAATTTTAGTAGATACTGGCAAATAGTTTTCAGAATAGTTTTGTCAGTTTATATTCTTGTCAGCAGTGTAAGAGTTCTGTTGTTCTACTTTCTTAACAACACTTACTGTTACCAATCTTTAGAATTCTAGCCATTGGAGATCTGCTTCCTTGATGGCTAATGAGGTTGAGCATCTTTTCTTATGTTCATTGGCCATTTATATTATTCACATATCTGCTGTTTTAAAGTGCCTTTTGGAGTTTTTTGCCTAGCTTTCTATTGAATTGTCTGTCTTCTCCATACTGACACATAAGAGTTCTGTGTATATTCTGGATATAAGCCATTTGTTAGTTAAATATGCTGTTAATAGCTTCCATTCAGTGGCTTGCCTGTTCACCAAGAGCTTACTTACTTGCCGTTTCTACTCCTCAGTGAAGTCTTAACTGACCTTACTCTCCTGTTCTTTTTCATATTCCCTTTCCCCCCCCAAATTTTTATTTAAATTCTAGTTAGGAAAGGATGTGGCCATCTTTACCAGAGTCACAATTATTAAGACAACTTCCAGCTATTCATCTTTCATTTAATCTCTTGGCTGAGGAATACTATTGATTTGCTTGTGTTGGACATTATTGATGTATCATCCAACTCTCTCAGTAATCCATTTTCCTTCCCAGGCAGTTTCCTCCAACAGCCACTTCAATATTGGTATTCTGATCTTAGGTCTCTTCTTTCTACCTGTTCTCCATGGGAGAACTCATCAACTTTGAAAGTCTTAATGCCATTTTGTAAGTATATGATTTCTAGATTTTTATTTCCAGACTAACCTTCCTCTTAACTTCAGATCCTGTATCGTAAAGTTCTTGGGCATTAATACGTGGGTGTTCTGTATGGCATTTTAAGCTCCGTAAGTCCCAAACTAAGTTCATTCCCCTCCTCCCAAGCGGGAATTCTGTATTTTGTTTGAACATCCCATCAGTGGGTCTCCTTGTCAAATACCTCCAGAAGAACTTGTCTGGGAAACCTTCCCTGATACCCTTTTCTCCTACTTGATTCCCTCCCTCCGTTGTTTCTCGTTGTAACACTTTTGTCACAGTACTGATGGACATTTTATCTGGGTTTTCTAGTGGACTAAAAAAATCTTGAGGGCTTCGTATCTATGTCCCACATAAATGGTTGAGATTTGACCGAGAGTGCCTCCAACTAAACGCATCTAACATCAACCTTAGCATCTCTTTGTTTTTCTCCGGCTTTTCTTCTTGCAGATGACCTAATGCTTCATAACACCTTTTCATTAAGTCAGTCATACATAGTTAACTCATTTTCTTTTCTATCAACTTTCATAACTACTTGATTTCTAAGTCCATAGCTATTTTTTTCTGTTCTTTTTTTTTTTAATCTTTGGTTCAGGTTAATATCTTGTCTTCACCAGACTATTGTAGTCATTGTTTAAATGTTCGCCATATCTTTAGGTTTTCCCCCATTTGTCTTTGATATTGCTACTGGATTTTTTTTTCAAATACAGGTGATCATCTCTTGATTCAATAGCCTTCTATTGTTCTCTTCTTGCGGGATTAAGTTCAACTTCTTTATAAGACTTTCAGGGGTAATCTTCACAAACTGATGTATCCACTTCCCCCACACTTATCACAGAAACCCAATCCTTTAAGCACTGGCTTTAGCAGACTGCACACTGAAGTTCATCTTGTTTATACTACTTAATAATACTGTCTTTCTCTTTGTCCTGTGGGCTGGAGGGGCAGGGGCAGTGCTGTAGAGGAACATAGAAACCTAGGTTTAAACCCAGCTTTAACAATTATTATCAATTGCCCTTGGACAGACTTCTTAAGATCCCATAGTATAGTACTAGTACTTAACACACATTATCTTCTTCTTTCAACCCTTCTCCTCCAAACCACAACTGAAATTTCTTTCTCATTTTTGTACAGAGCACTTACTGTTTGTCTCTTCTAGCACTTAATGTCTGCCACCTTATGTGGCAGATGCTTATTGATGCACATTTGTCACTTCTCCTACATGACATAACTTTTTAAGGACTGAGACTGTGATTTCTTATGCTTAATTCAGTTGAATTTCTTTAATTGTAGGTGAAAGATTTGCTTTGTTTAATCCATACTGTGTCATTTAGTTTCTAAGTGACCAATATAGTTGAGATATGATTTTTCGGACCAAAGTTGTCACTACAAGGACTGGTTGTAAAGGTCCAGCCAAAGCAGGTTTTGTAAAAACTCCCTTACTTATTTGGAAGTTTAGAAGAGTGATAACAGTTGTCTTAAGGTTACATATAAACCTTCATAGGAATTTAAAACTGTAATTTTAATGTCTTTGTATTAATACTAAAAGGAAGTACTCGTACCTGAGTGAATTGTTTTTTTCTTTATAGCCTGTTGCTGAACCTATCCCCATCTGTAGTTTCTGTCTTGGTACAAAAGAACAAAACCGAGAAAAGAAGCCAGAGGAACTCATCTCCTGTGCCGACTGTGGCAACAGTGGTATGTATTCCCCTGGATTCCTTCTGACATGTGCTTTCAGGCGAGAGGGAGGTGTATTTAACTGAGATGGTATCATTGATCCTTATAAAACTAATACTTTTTTTTTTATGTTTCTTTTTTCTCCTCAAGTATGTTTATTTTTTCAGTGTTACAAGATTATTTGTAAAACTAATACTTTAATTTGATTCCGGTTTAAGGTAACTGAGACAAGCTTCTAGACAAGAGAGGGATTTAAATATGTAGTTGAAATGTTTTAATGTTTTATTCAGTTAATTTAAATCAGGTCTTAGTTTTTTTGTTTGTTTGTTTTTTATAAAACTTTTTCCATAGATTATTTTTTCCTGTTTATCTTTATATTTGACTATCAAACATCTGTTCAAATCACAGCAATCAGTTTGAAATTATTACTTACTGGTTTCTTTAAAAAAAGATAATAAGATACTACTTATCTTTCTTGATTTATGCATCAGGCTTTATGAATAGAACCAGGATGATAAGAGATTTGTTTTTCTTGATAGAACTTACATATTCACATTGGGAAATGGGATGTTGACACTGCAATTTAGTGAGCTCTGTGAAATCCTGGGCTCTAAAAATGATTTTGCAAAGACTCTCCTAGTTTGTTAATTCCAGAGATATTCTTGGTCTACAATTTCAGAACCTAACAAGTTTTTGTAGGTAGGTCATATTAATAAACCAACATTACACATTATCTTTGATCATTGGCTTAATTTTCATTGTTTTAGATCTCTAACAATCATGATTTAGTTGAGAAACTAGAAACCACTCTAGATACTTCAAGAGGAAAGAAAATTAATACCAGGACCAGATGTTTGTGAAATTATTAGAACGGTTGAAGAGGAAAGCCCTAAGCTGGGCTTTAAGGACTGATTCTGGAATATCACAGAACTGATCCACCAGGGGAGTCACTTATATCTGCCTCCATTTGGAAGCGGTGGAAGCAGGAAGCCGCTGCAGGACTGTAGCTGAATTTGGATATTGAAAGGCTGAATTTGGCTATCGCCACGATTACTTCTGGATAGCCATAGAGGTGAAGAGTGGATGGGTATTGACATTTTCATGACTTTATCATTAGAAAACAGTAGCAAGAGAAAAGTGGTCTTTTTTTTCATTTCTCCCTTTCAAAGAATCACTCAAACACATCTAGTTGGTAGAATTAGTTCGTATCTAGAGCCTATCTGCAAAGGAATCCAGGAAGTATAGCTTTCAGGTTTTGGTTTTTATTTACAGAAGGCTTTTGAAGGCCGCAGCAAGAGATCTTGAGTGGTAGGTGACCATATCCAGCATAATATCACAAACCAAAATGAACTCTGGATGGATTTTACAGTTAAATATAAACCATAAAATCATAAAATATTGGACAAAAATATAGTGATATATCCTACATTACAGTGATTCTCCAAACTGTTTTCGTAGTAGAACCCTTAAAAAATCATATGGGACCCCAAGTATATAAAACAGATAAAAATAGATCTGCTCAGGTGAGATGGGAATAACATGGGGTGAGGGGGAGGGAGAGTTGTGCGATAGCCCTGCTTTGTAAATCACGTTATATTTGAGGTGGTCTCTGAGTTCTTCGCAATTTGAAAACAATAGAGGAAACTTTTAAAGAACCTTAGAATGAGTAACCATTGGTTATCTATTGCTGTAGAAATAAACTACTCCAAAATGTAGCAGCTAAAAAAGCAACATTTTTTAATTCATGTTCCTGTTGATTAGGAATTTGAGAGTGGCTTACCTGAGTGGTTTTGACTTGGGATCTTTCATGAGGTTGCAATCAAGATTTTAACTGGCACTCAGTTATCTGAAGGCTTCCATTCCATGATGACTGACTTAACCTGGCTGGCAACTTAATGCTACCTGTTGACAGGGAGCCTTAGTTCTTTGCCAAGTGGACTTTGTCATAGGGCTGCATGCGTGCAAACAGCATGACCGCTGGATTTCCCTAAGCAGGTGTCTGAGAGAGAGAGAGAGAGAGAGAGAGAGAGAGCGAGCGAGCGAGCAAGGTGGTACCTGCAATATCTTTTATTACCTAGCCTTAGACTGTCATTTCAGCACACAAATCAGCCCTATTTAGTGTGGGAGGGAACTACACAAGGTGTCAATTGGTATTCTTTCAGAAGGCAAGAAGAAGGAGGGCAGCTTGGAACCTGGCTATTACAATAGCCAAGAAAGAAAACTATGGATAGAGTCAAATATATGACAGTTGATAACTCTCCAGACTGAGAACTTAAATACCCAAAATTTTAAAAAAATTTAAAAATTGTTTGGGGAAAATAATTGTGTTAAATATGGTAAAAGGGCAAAAGCTGTAAAGTGTGAAGAGCATGTTTACATTTCTAGCACAAAGTCCAAAGGTCGGAGCCTATGAACAAGTAGTTTATATGAGAGAAAGTTACTTGTCGAACATACTAAGAAAACATTGTACCCAAGTAATAATAAGCATCCACACTAGTGCAGCAGTGAGGTATCATTTTATGGCTTTAATAATAATAAAATTTGAACAGTAGGAGAACCCAAACCTAGAGCTGATGAAATCGTGGTAAAACATTTGTACTTTGCTAGTAGCACTAAATATTTTATCAGAGGATTTGGAAACATGGTTTGGCAGTTTTTATCTACTTCTCAAGCTACAGAAATGTTTCTTTCATTTCACTTACCAACCCCACTTTCAGGAACTTATTTTAAGGAATTAATCTAAAAGAAGGAAATTCATTGTAGTGTTCTATTACGAGTAATGGTTTAAATAGTTAACAATAGGGAAATGGCCAGGGAGGTTATAGGGAATCAATTCAGTGGAATTATTCAGTTTAAGGAATATAAATATAACGTTTACTTGACTAAAAGGATGAAGAAAAGCAAAATGAGACTGCACATACCTTATAATTAAAACTGTGCAAGGGATTTTAGCAAGTCTTAAAAGGAAAAGTAGAACAGGGAATGTCTAATCTAGGAAAAAGATTATAAATGAGATTTTTACACTTTCTCATTTTCCTTTAATGCCAGTGATGTTTTGATAATAAATGTCATAGCATCTCAAAGAAGAGAAATTTATTTAGGAATAGAAAGGAGAGGAGAGAAAGTAATTTAATTAGCCCTTTCACCAAAGAAAAATAAATGTAACCAATTTTTAGAGGAAAGGGACAAATCTTTTCAGAGTTAGGGCAGATTTGCCTTCTTAAAATTCTGATAATCAAGTGGATAATGACTCTTAGAAGAGGAAAGTTTTTTTTCCTGTTACTGTTAATAGAAATAGAAATATTGCTTGGGTTTTAGCTTTTAGCTAAAGTAAACTCACTTTAAATGATCGGATTTAATAAAAATATATTTTAGTTATAAAAGTAATATGCTATTGTTTTAAAAATTGAGAGCACAGAGGGGCGTGAAGGGAAAGATGAAATCCTTCTCCTTCAAAATGTTTATAACTTCATATCCTAGGATATTACAGTAGCAAACAATTTTTGTGTATCCTTCCAGAAATGGCCTAAGCATGCTGTGTTATGTATTGGTATACATATAAGCATGTGTACTTATATAATGCTTTACTGCAAGCTTAATAAATGCTAGGAGTTTGTCAGGTTTTTTATAATCACATTGGGGTGGGGGTGGTTTACTGAGTACTATTTAGCATCAATAAAACTGAATAGGAATGCCAAGTCTTGATGAGATATGTCTGACAAGCTTCCAAGAGCATCTTTTCTTTGATACATATTTTGATTTAAGGTAATTGCCTTTCTGTATATCATTCCTTTAATAGAGTTACAAAATGATCATTGATTATTTCATTTGAGAATTTTCCCCTCTTTACTAGGTCATCCATCCTGTTTAAAGTTTTCCCCTGAACTAACGGTTAGAGTGAAGGCCTTACGGTGGCAGTGCATTGAGTGTAAAACGTGCAGCTCCTGTCGAGATCAAGGCAAAAATGCAGTGAGTATCTTTGCCTTACAACGTGAATATTTCGCTTAGAAGTAGAATGTACAACTGGTATTTTCCTCTAAGTATTGTTGGCTATTTTTCAGTCACCTGGTCCAGCAGAATTCGAAACAGGAATCTCTTTAAATTACATGTCATTAGTTTAGAATACTTACCCTTTGAGATTTGGATTCTTTCTAGGTGATTTCTAAAGCACCTTAATTGTATGTTGGCAGAGAGACTAAGCTACTTTAAAGAAATACTCCTTTTTTAAAAAAGAAAATATTTTATTTATTTATTTGACAGAGAGACAGTGAGAGAGGGAACACAAGCAGGGGGAGTGGGAGAGGGAGCAGCAGGCTTCCCACTAGCAGGGAGCCCAATGCGATACTGGACTCGATCCCAGGACCCTGGGATGATGACCTGAGCCAAAGGCAGACGCTTAATGACCGAGCCACCAGGCGCCCCTAAAGAAATACTCCTGAAATTTGTTTGAGTAGTGTGGAGGCATTCACTTAAGAATGGTCAGTTAGTATATTAACTACAAATCATCCTTTTCTCTTTTCCATTAGAAAACTAAAGTTAAAAAAAAAAACAAAACTAAAGTTAGCTTATATCTGGTTACTGGATAAACTTGGAAGTTATGAAACTGTAGTTCTTTATTAAAGGTTGGTTGAAGCAAAACTTGTGCTAACTCAGACTGTTCATTTACTCCGTTAATACAAATTAAGGAAACTTTTACTATTATGGTAGTTTGTCTCCTTTATGAGATCATTGAAGCTTCGTAGGTTTTATGAAGTTTTGTTTTTGTTTTTTCTGTTTCGCATGTTTTTGTTTCATAAGGTGAAGCAAAACTGTCCTTTCTCTTTTCTAGGATAACATGCTCTTTTGTGATTCCTGTGACCGAGGTTTTCACATGGAGTGTTGTGATCCACCACTCACCCGCATGCCGAAAGGTCAGAAATACTTTCTGAGATCAGACTGGCAATATAAAGGGCATGTTAGTGAAAGCACCTTTTATCTACTTTGGTAGATGAAAGAATGATTTTCATCTTTCTATTTGGGATTGTATAAGTAGGAAGAGAGCTGTCACCTTAAAGATGGGACAGTCTGTTGAGGCATCGTGACATTCTTATGTGTATGATTTATTGTTTTCCTCTATTTTCAATATTTAAGTATCCCTGGAGAGCAAAGTAGTTCATTTATGAACTAATATTTTCCAGTCCTATAGCTAGAGGACAGAGTACTTGCCTTACATAATATTTTGAAATACCTCTTTCTGTAAAGGAAGAAATGAAATTGTATTAGATCATGTTGATTATATTAGGGTTGATTATTTCACTGTTCATCACTTTTGAAAGGCCTACAGCTATTAGTCTCTAGTCAAAACTTAAAAAAATGTTTTAATAAAATAATTTGTAAAATAATTTTTGTGCCCTAACTCATAGGAGTACAGCTTAATGTTATTCTGTTCTTTTGACTCCTGTTCCTTGAAAGGTATTTGGTTGGAATACTACTGCCTATTGGTTGAGCTTCCATCTTACTATATGTTTAGATTTCTTAAAGAAAAAAAAAAAAGGTCCAGTTAGTCTCTCCTGCTTTTGCCTTACCACAGATTCCATTTTTAACTCTGATTTTGTGACTTAATAGGTTTCTTAAGTAAAATGCTTATGGGATATTTGATAATTTCTTCTTGGAAAAAATTTTCCTGTGGATGGAAAGGGACTGAACCTTAGGTATAGTCAAGTTATTCCACTTAGGATCCTACTCGAGTCCCTATTATGCCATTCTGTTGGTTGTTACCTTTTGAAAAGTCTTACTTAGATTTATATGTATTGGAAGAATAAATTCCCCCATTCCTACCTCTTCCATTTATTTGAAGTCTGGTCAAAGGCCTTCTGAGAATACTTCAAGATTAGGAAAGATTTTCTTAGGACTTCATTCCTGTGTATAGTGTTTACAAAAGAAATTTCATTGTAGCTTAAAGCAGGAATCATTTTATTTTGAAGTAATTGCAGACTTACAGAAAAGTGGTAAAAATATTGCAGCCATCACCAGCTTCTTCCAATGTTAACATCTTATAAAACCATAGTATAATTACTGAAACCAGGAAATTAACACTGATATGATACAATTAACTAATCTGTAGACCTTATTTGAATTTGTGGTCCAGAGTCCAGTCCTGGATTTCACATTGCATTTAATTGTCATATTTCCTTAGTCTCCTCCAGTCTGAATTAGTTCTTTAGACTGTCTTTCCTGACCTTGACACTTTTGAAGAAACTGGTCAGCTATTTTGTAGAAAGTTCTTAAATTCAAGTTTGTCTTTTTCTTTATCGTGATTAAATTAAGATTATGAAGTTTGAGAAGAACACCACAGAAGTAATATTGTACCCTTCTTAGTGCATTGTAGTGTGGGTGTATAGTATGAATATGTCTTATTACTGGTAATGTTAACTTTGATTATGGTAGAAAAACCTGACCTTAAAGTTACTCTTTTTCCTTATTGTATACTAACTTTAGCATCCATCAGTGATTCTTGTCTGCACAAATTTTACTTTGGTGTTTATATGATGATGGTTTTTTTTGCTTTTGTCATCCCTTCTACATTTATTAATTGGAATTCTGCTATAAGGAAGGGATCCCTTTTCCCATTTATTTGTCAATTACTGTATTATTAATGGACTCACAGATATTTTATATTATTCAGTGGGTTATAATCCATTGATATGATTTCTTTTTTTGCTCAGAATGACCCAGATTTGGCTATTGGGATCTCTTTCAAGTTGACTTCTGGGTCCTTCTGACATGCCTTCCTCATCTTTTGAGCACTTCTCCATTTCTGGGACCATAAGGTGCTCTAGGTTATCCAGTATTTTCCTTGCTCCAATCCTGGAATCAGTTATTACTCTATGGAAACCTGGCTTCTTTTCTTATAGGATGGTAATTGGGTGCCAGGGGTAGAGCAGGGCTTTTTAACTGAGGATCAGTGGACTTCAACCATATGTGGGCGTTAGGATACTTGTGAGTCTTTTCCAGTCGTTTGTAGAATTTTGTGTGTATATGTTTTCATGTTTATTTTCATGTTATTTAGGAGTCCTTGACCTAAGAGAAGTGAAGAACTCCTAGAGTATCTGAACTCTTTCCATGTATCTATGTCTATCGTGCTTTATGTGGAATATTATTTTTTTATAGGCATGTGGATATGTCAGATATGTCGACCTAGGAAAAAAGGACGGAAACTTCTACAGAAGAAGGCAGCACAGATAAAACGGCGCTATGCTAACCCAATCGGACGTCCGAAAAACAGGTTAAAGAAACAAAACACGGTGTAAGTTGTACTTGTGGCAAGGTGAGGGGAGAAAAGGATAGGGTCTTCTCTCTAGTGTAGGAGTCACTTGTTTGCTTTATGAAAAAAATTCCAGTTGTTACAACTGGCACTTTTATGTAATAATAATGGCTATACTTACTGAACTGTTAATAAAGTGCCAAGTTAGAATAAAGTCCCACGTGCCTTACAGTGTGTTACTCATTTAATTTTCCCAACAACCAAATGAAGTAGTATTGTTATCACTCTTATTTTTCAAAGGAGGAAACTACAACATAGAAAGATTAACTTGCACAGTTTATAGTAAGTGTTGCACTGGGGTTAAAACCCACAAGTAGTTTGGCACCAAAGTCTCACTCTTAAACACTGCCTTATATTGCTGCTCTTATGTAAACAAGAAAGAAAAAATTGTTATTACAGCATTTCGCAGATTCCTCTCCTGATGTGTCTCAGTAGTTTATATTATATGTACAAATCACTGGATAACTTTTGCTGTTGCAGTCATAGCCAAGTCCCATTTCTATGCCCTGATGTAAAATAATGTGTTTTTCATCTGTTAGCAGAACTCAGGGATATAATTATCCCTTGTGGACTAGGAAACTGGGCTATGTCTGGAGGATGTGGGGCAAGATTCAGTAGCTAATTCTTTTTTTTTGAGTGTCTATAGTAATTCCCTTTTGATGATATGTAAGATATCTTTAAGCCTATAAACCTGTGTTCTTATTTTTACCCACCTTTTCTACACTTTAGACTGCTTGAAAATAATAACTGAAAGGAATGGGCATTAGCAGCTTGAAATATACAACACCAGTATTGTAGTTCATATTTTAAATCTTAAGTCGGGCTTTAATTTTCCTAAAAGATGGTCTTTTGATTCCTGACTTTCAGAGAGTAACCCATCCTTGTGTTTGCAGGTAAAAGTATAACTCTGAATTGTTACAGAAATCATAGGACTTCATGTCTGGAAGGGTCTTAATTATTCTGTGGTCCAACTCTCATAGATGAACAAACTGGTGTTTAGACAGAATGTGATTTCTCGAAGGTGTACAGCTAAAAGGTGGCAGAGTTATGACTTAAACATGCCCTCTGACTCCCAACCTTAGAATTCTTTTTGCTATAAAATACTAGATTTTCCAGAAATATTATTTCTAATAACAATATTACTTCTCATTTCCCTAATACTCATGGTTTATGGAATATTCTTGACAATACGGTTTTTTAAATAAAGCTGTAGGTTATTTACTAATTACATGTTATATATTAAGTAGAAACCTCATAAAGATTTCTTTTTTAATAGTTACCCTTTTGCCTGTTTGATTTTTTTTAGATCAAAAGGTCCCTTCAGCAAAGTTCGAACTGGTCCAGGAAGGGGCCGGAAACGTAAAATCACCCTTTCCAGCCAATCAGCATCGTCATCAGAAGAAGGATATTTAGAACGAATAGATGGCTTGGACTTCTGCAGAGATAGCAGTGTCCCCTTGAAGTTCAACAAGAAAACCAAAGGGCTCATTGATGGCCTTACCAAATTCTTCACCCCTTCCCCTGATGGGCGGAAACCTCGAGGGGAAGTGGTAGACTACTCTGAGCAATATAGAATCAGGAAAAAGGGCAACAGAAAATCGAGCACTTCAGATTGGCCCACAGGTAAAAGTTCACTTAGAAGGAGGATGTATTCCCAAAGTGTAGTATTTGGAATAACACTAGTTATCTAGAATAGGTTTATATTTGATTATTATCTATGGTTATGGATTAGAAGAACAAATTAAAAGTACATATTTAGATTAAGGTGGTGACTATGGCAGGGATTGAGAGGCTGGAGATGAAGTTGCAAGAATGGACAAATAGGAGCTCTTAGTCAAAAGATGGTGTTTTTTTTGTTTTTTGTTTTGTTTTTTGGTAGAACCACAAAGAATCTTCCTATAGAAATTTAAGGTATGACCTTAAATCAAGGATATTTTTACATTTCATAAATTACAAAACAAATCATGTGATGAGCATCATGATGCTTACTTTATTTCCCGAAGGCAATTGGAAAGAGTGTGGGTGGATAAAATGCTGTTGAGCTAAGTGAGCATAGAGAAAAGACCAAAATATATGCGAGTATGATAAGGTCATTAATTTTTCTACTTCAAATCTTGGCAAATATAGTTGTAATATTTCATGAGTTATACTTTATAAGAGAAAAAGAGAGAGAACTATAGCTTTAGACCATTTACTTATGTATCAAGCTAACTTTCCTAGTTTTTATTTATTTATTTAAAATTCTGTTTATTGAAACTAAAAAAAAAATAATAATTCACCCATTTCTCTTACCCTCTACCTCCCACCTTTCTTCTGGAAAACCGCCAATCTGTTCTCCGTATCTATGCGTTTGGGGTGTGTGTGTAGGTTTATTTATGCTGAATAATATTATACACATACGCCACCGTTTCTTTAACCCATTGATGCATTAGGTTATTACATATCTTGACTATTGTAGATAATGCTACAGCGAACATGGGGGTGTATATCTTTTCAAATGAATGTTTTTGTTTTCTTTGGATATATACCCAGAAGTGGAATTGCTGGATTGTATGGCAGTTCTATTTTTAATTTTTTGAGGAACCTCTGTACTATCTTCTGTAGTGGCTGCACCAATATACATTCCCACCAGCAGTGCACAAAGGGAACCTCTTTTCTCCACATTCTTACCAACATTTGTAATTTCTAGTCTTTTTGATAATAGCCATCCTGACAGATATGAGGTGGTATCGCCCCGTGTTTTTGATTTGCATTTCATTTGCATTAATCATTTGATTAATGATGTAGAGCATCTTTCATGTACTTGTCCATTTTTATGGCTTTATTGGGAAAATGTCTGTTCACATCTTCTGCCCATTTTTAAGCGGATTGCTTGTTTTTTCGGTTTTTTTCGGGGCAGGGAAGGAGAGGGAGGGAGAGAGAGAGCGAGCGAGCATGAGGGAACGTGTGGGGGTGGGAAAGCAGAGGGAGAGAGAATCTTTTTTTTTTTTTTAAAGATTTTATTTATTTATTTATTAGAGAAAGAGAGAGAGTGAGAGAGAGCATGAGAAGGGAGAAGGTCAGAGTGAGAAGCGGACTCCCCGTGAAGCTGGGAGCCCGATGTGGGACTCGATCTCGGGACTCCGGGATCATGACCTGAGCCGAAGGCAGTCGCTCAACCAACTGAGCCACCCAGGCGCCCGGGAGAGAGAATCTTAAGCAGGCTCCGTGCCCAGCACAGAGGCCACCACAGGGCTAGATCTCACAACCCTGAGATCTTGACCTGAGCTGAAATCAAGACTCAGAGGCTTAATCGACTGAGCCACCCAGGAGCCTCATTTGTTTTTTGCTATTGGGTTGAATGAGTTCTTTTCTATATTTTGGATGTTGACCCCTTATTGGATATATGATTTGGATTTGTGAATGTTTTCTTACATTCAGTAGGTTGCCTTTTTATTTTGCTCTTGGTTTCCTTTGCTGTGCAGAAGCTTTTTAATTTGATATAGTCCCCTTGTTTGGTTTAGCTTTTGTTGCTTTTGGTTTCAGTATCAGATTTAAAAAATGATTATCAAAAACTATGTTGAGATTACCACCTATGTTTTCTTTTTTTTAAGATTTTATTTATTTGAGAGAGAGAGAACGAGCGAGTAAGAGACAGCATGAGAGGGGAGAAGGTCAGAGGGAAAAGCAGACTCCCTGTGGAGCTGGGAGCCCGATGCAGGACTTGATCCCAGGACTCCAGGATCATGACCTGAGCTCAAGGCAGTTGCTTTACCAACTGAGCCACCCAGGTGCCCCGCCTATGTTTTCTTCTAGGAGTTTTACAGTTTCAAGGTTTTTTTTTGTTTATTTGTTTTAAAGATTTTATTTATTTATTTGACAGAGAGATCACAGGTAGGCAGAGTGGCAGAGAGAGAGAGAGGAGGAAGCAGGCTCCCCGCCGAGCAGAAAGCCCGATGCAGGGCTCGATCCCAGGACCCTGAGATCATGACCCGAGCCAAAGGCAGAGGCTTTAACCCACTGAGCCACCCAAGCGCCCCTACAGTTTCAAGTTTTAAATTCAAGTCTTTAATCTATTTTGGTGTAATAGAATTGTGTGGTTTCATTCTTTCACATGTGGTTGTCCAGTTTTCCTACACTATTTATTGAAAAGGCAGTCTTTTCCCCCATTGTATGTTCTTGGCTCCTTTGTTGTAATTAATTTACTATATATGCATGGGTTTATTTATATGTGCTCTGTTCTGTGCACTGATCTCTGTGTCAGTTTTTATGCCAATACCATACTGTTTTAATAACTATAGATTTTTAATATAGTTTGAAATCAAGGAGCTTTAGTGTTTTCTCCTTTTTTCTCAAGATTGCTTTGGCTATTTGGGTTCTTTTGTGCTTGCATACAAATTTTTGGGTGTTTTCTTCCCCATTTTTTGAAATGTGAAAAATGCCGTTAGAATTTTAATGGGGATTGCATTGAATATATTCTTAACAGTATTAACAATATTCTTCCAACCCCCCATGAGCATGCAATATCCCTCCATTTATTTGTGACTTTAATTTCTTTCATTAATGTCATGTATATGTGTGTACACACACACACACACACACACACACACACACAGTGTTTTGTCTTCAATGTACAGGTGTTTCACCTGCTTGGTTAAATTTATTCCTCGGTATTTTACTCATTTTGGTGCAATTGTAAATGGGATTGTTTTCGTAATTTTTTTCTGGTATCTGGTAGTTCATTATTATTGTGTAGAAACAATTCAGATTTTTGTGTTTTGATTTTGTATCCTTCAAGTTTACTGAATTCATTTATTAGTTCTAACAGTTTTTTGGTGGAGTCTGTAGGGTTTTCTCTATATATTACGTCATCTGCAAATAGTGACAGTTTTACTTCTTCGTTTCTAACTTGGATACCTTTTATTTTTTTCCTTGCCTAATTGCTGTAGCTAGAACTTTCAATCTTATGTTGAATAAAAGTAGTGAGAATAGGTAGCCTTGTCGTATTCCTGATCTTAGAGAAAACTAG
This sequence comes from Nasua narica, assembly GCA_028533885.1. Lineage (NCBI taxonomy): Eukaryota > Metazoa > Chordata > Mammalia > Carnivora > Procyonidae > Nasua > Nasua narica. Next base: position 118,202,438 of record CM052800.1, on the reverse strand, counting down.
CTCTCAGCTTTTCACCGTTGAGTGTGATGTTAGCTGTGGGCTTGTCATATATGGCCTTTATTATATTGAGGTACGTTCTCTCTATACCTGCCTTGTTGAGAGTTTTTATCATAAATGGTTGTTGAATTTTGTCAAATGCCTTTTCTGCATATCTTGAAATGATCATCTGATTTTTATCTTTCATTTTGTTATTGTGGCGTAGCAACTGATTTGTGGATATTCAGCCATCCTTGAATCTCTGGAATAAATCCTGTTTGATCATGGTATATGACCCTTTTATTGTTGAAATCAGTTTGCTAATATTTTGTTGAGGATTTTTGCATCTATGTTCATTGGGGATATTGAGCTGTAATTTTCTTTTCTTGTGGTATCTTTGACTGTCATGGGTAATGCTGGCCTCAAAATAAGCTTCAAAGAGTTCTCTCTTCTGTTTTTTTGGAAGAGTTTAAGAAGGATTGGTACTAAGTGTCTTTTGAATATTTGGTGGAGTTCACCAGTGAAGCTTTTGTTTGTTGGGAAGTTTTTGATTGTTGATGGATTATTGGTCTGTTCACATTTTTCTATTTCATCATGATTCAGTCTTGGTAAGTTGTATGTTTCTAGGAATTTATCCATTTCCTCTAGATAGTCCAGTTTTTTGGGGTATAATTGTTCATAGTAGTCTTCTGTGATTTTTGTATTTCTCTGTAACCAGGTGTAACATCCCTACTTTTTATTCATTTCATACTTATTTTTCAGGCTAAGTTCCCTAGTTTTCAAAGTAGAAAAGATCTGTAGAGAAGACTTAATAGCATAGCAGGTAATTCAAGTCAGAGGAGAGAAATTTTGATTAGCTGACTTGATAATTAAAATTTAAACTATTCTCATTGCTCTTTAGTGCCTTGAGTTTACAGTCTTAACCCTGTGAAGGAAGTAGAAAAGTGAGTAAAGTAGAAGAATGAGAATGGACTCCTTTGGATCACAAGGGTCGAAGAGATATAGATATAGATACAGATATTCCTTTGAATGTCTTATTGGTGATTCTATTGACTGCTTCTTCATTCCTGCTTATATAAACGGTTGATTGGTCCAGCACAGGAGAGGAAATCCTCATCATTGTCAGGTCCCCCTTTTTATGCTGTATTGATTGATTTTCGCCAGAGGGGCAATCAACTAATTACTGTGTAAGCACTTAAGTACTTTTCATGTCTTTATCAGCCATGTACACTGTAGCTCCAGTCTGAGTACGTTTATCTAAGAAAATATGTAAGCCATTTAGGTCAGAGTTAGGAGGAAAGAATCTAAAGCAGATCCTAGTGAAAGGCATTTTTGAATTAACTGTTTCACTGGAGATGGATTATTACAAGAATCTCCTGGAAAGTTTTAGAACTAGAAATTATTAGAGAAAATGTGTTAAGTATATGGAGATTCAGTATTGACATTTGTGTGAGTTTTTGCTGTAATTGGCTTTGTAGCTGTCTTTATGAATTGTAGAGTTTAAGGAACAGTCTGCTCCATCTGATAGAATGCTCTTGAATGTGCTGCTAAATGTGTGCCTGTATCCATCTGTGTCATGCACTAGGGGGCATTAAAGTCACGTAGTATCTTCAGATCCAGATTTTTCAATTTGGGAATATTTTCAGCAGTGAGTCCTTGTCCTTATTCTTATACTAAGTGAAGAACAGACAGCCTATATGTCTATTTAATTTGAAAAAAATTGTCACAAATTGATCTTTTCTGCCATGCTCATACAAATAGAAAACTGGTCCATCATCAGCGGTGTCATCTTTAAGTGCAGAAGATAATGATCTACATAATCCCCAATACTCCTTTCATGAATTTCCTTGCCCATATGAGGAAGATACATCATTTACTGAATGATTATTATAATTTCTCATACTTACCCAAAGGATTATCTTCTGTGATCCTCAGATTTGTGGAGTTTTGCTTATTTAAAAGGGCACCCAGAATGTAAGGGGAGTATGGTAGCTTCGAAGGTTATCTTTTTGCTGAGAAAAGAATATACTGGCCTTATGAAGATCATAGGATCATTAAGATTTATAAAAGGAACAAATTTTCCATGTTTTGGTACCGTGTGATGAAAATCCTATCCTGCTGTAACATAAACTTCTTCCATACTACCAAAGACAGAAAAAGCAATGTTTGAATGTTGATATATTAAATTCATACTAAAAATTTCATATTCATATTATTTCAGAGTTTCATATTCCTTAGATCTTTTTGCTGTTTTGCTTTTGTATATATTATTATTCTTTTAAGTTTTTATTTAAATTACAGTTAACATACACAGTATAATACTGTGTAATATTTGTTTCAGGTGTACGGTATAGTGTTTCAACACTTCTATACATCACCTGATGCTCATCAAACTTTTGTATATATTATAATATATAGTTGTATATTATCTATTCACATATATGTGTATGTATATATTATATATATGTATGTATTAAAATATAGTGTATTAATGAAGTTGAAATGTAGTTATGTAATAATTTTAAGTTTTAGGACAGATCAGGTTTTCATTATAAGCAGATATAATATGTACATATTTATTACTGATCCATCTTTCTAGGTGTCAGTTTATTGCTGTCCTCTTCTCTTATAAAAATAATATTAAGGTCTTCAAACTGAAATAAAGGCTTTTGAAATATTTCCTAGTTCATATGTTAAACTAAGGATAATATTGGTAACATGTGAGCCCTTTTTTTATGTGCAGACAATCAGGATGGCTGGGATGGCAAACAAGAAAGTGAGGAACGGCTTTTTGGGAGCCAGGAAATCATGACTGAGAAAGATATGGAATTATTTCGTGATATCCAAGAACAAGCACTGCAGGTAAAGTTGGATATTCAGATTGGACAGATAATTTGGTCATGGACAAGAAACAGGATTAATTATCCTGGAGTAAAGCAGTAATAGCAATTCATTTATCTCTCTGATCTGCAAATAGATGTCATTTGTATACATAGTTCTGCCTGTTAACATATTCCTTTTAAACCCATTATGACTGCTTTGGTTTTGTAGATAAACAGGTTGCCTTTGGCTACCAGTATTTTTTTTTAATAAAGATATTATTTCTTTATTTGAGAGAGAGAAAGCACATGCACATATGAGTACGAGCCGGCAGGTGGGGCAGAGGGAGATGGAGAAGCAGACTACCCCCTGAACAGGGAGCACAATGTGGGGCTTGGTCCCAGGACCCTAGGATCATGAACTGAGCTGAAGGCAGATAGCTAACTGACTGTGTCACCTAGGTGCCCCTTGACTACGGTATTAAATGAGTTTGGTTTATTTATTTTCTCTCTTACGTATGAAAAAGAGTTTGGGATTTGACCAACCAAAAAACAAAAACCATGCTTTTTTCAAGTGATAAGACACCCATATTTATTACTACTAGAAATATTAAATGCTTTTGCCTTAATCCTTTGGGACATGTAGCAAGATATAAATGTATAGACAGAGAAACTTCAGATGCTAAAGATGCCAAAGTGAATGACAGGATTCCTTTTCTCAAGTATATTCTAGGAGAGACTTATAAGTAAATAATTTCAATCATGTGGAAGGTTTAATTGTAGGATACATAGTATTTTGGGAGAATAAGGAACAAGCATCTGTCTGTGCCTGGGGAGGTCAGAGAAGGATTCATTGAGGGAAAATACTATATGAGCTGGCCTTAGTGAATACGTACGTGTTTATCAGGATGACAAGGAATGGAGTCCCATAATCAGAAGGAAAAAAAGCACAAAGACTTGGAAATGGGGAAAAAATGCTTAATTGTGGGAGTAAATAAATTTTCACACAGGATAAAGAATATTAGGTATAGATAATAAGAGATGAGATAGGAAAAGCACAAGGGCTAGATCAGAAAGGCTCTTATAGATCATATTCATTTATCCTGTGTCTTTTTTTTCTTTGCCACCAACTCACTATGTTAGCCAAGTTGAGTTCTAGCTTGTCTTGAAAGTAAGTTTATAAGGCTGTTGCTGGGGATTCCTGTTGTATAGGTGACACTCTTTGGATTAAGAAACGCATTTGTGAATAGATTATGTAGGTCATCATGCAAGTATTTTGAAAAATAAAAACAACAGTATAAATAGCAAACATTTGCTGAGTATTCTACCATCTTATGATTTAACGAAGTATTGACTTTGAGTTAGCTAGATCTTGGTTCAATTTGTGGTTTGTCATTTACTGACTTCTACTTTGGGCAGTTTGTTTAACCGAGGAAGGTACGTTTCTTTTCCCACCAATAAGAAAAACAGTATTATGGATGCTATAGTAGAAATTTACATGGATTTCAGTGGAAATTCAAAGGAGGAAGTAGTTGTTCCTTTTTTGAGGAACTTTTTTTTTTCTAAGTTGCAGACATAATGGTAATGTCCTTTTATCCTACTCATTTGTGCATATTTCCTAAAAATAAGGATTTTCTTGCACATGATCATAGTACGATCGTAAAGTCGGGTATTAACACCAAGTATATTATCCGATCTGAAGATCTTATTCAAATTTTGTCAGTTGTACCAGTAATGTTCTTTTATGGCAAAAGAAAAAAATAGCTTGCCCTCGGTTGTTATCCAATCTAGGATAATGTGCTTTGTTTTTTGTTTTAGATTTTATTTATTTACTTGACAGAGACACAGTGAGAGAGGGAACACAAGCAGGGGGAGTGGAAGAGAGAGGAGCAGGCTTCCTGACAAGCAGGGAGCCTGATGCGGGGCTTGATCCCAGGACTCTGGGATCATGACCTGAGCCAAAGGCAGATGGTTAACATCTGAGCCACCTAGGTGCCCCAGATCATGTATTTTAATTGTCATTTCTCCTTGGTTTCCTTGAATCTGGAACAATTCTTTACTCTTTATCTTCGATGATTTTTGACATTTTTGAAGTGCACAGGTCATTTATTTCATAGACTGTCCATCACTTTGAGCTTGTTTTATGTTTCATCATGATTAGATTCAGATGATCCACTTTGGGAAGAAATACTATAGAGGTGATGTGTCCTCTGTGCATGATATCAGGAGGTATGTAGTGTTTATGTGTCCTGTTACAAGTGATGTTAACTCTGAACCCTTCGTTAAGGTGGAATTTCTTCTCTGTAAAATTATTTTCCTTCTGTAAGTATCTTCTGGCATTACATTTTGAAACCGTGTAAATACCCTGTTTCTCATCAAACTTCTTCCTGCTGGATTTAACATCCAATGGTGATTCTTGCCTGAAACTATTACTTTGTTGGTTGCTAAACCAGTGATTTTCTAATTCCATCATTTCTTTCATGAAGTTTATTAGCATTCTTCTGTAAGGAAGAGCCTTTTTTCTTCCTGTTTATTTATGCATTCCATGTAGACTTGAAGATTCTTTGAATTTTATGATTTTATGAAAGATTTTATGAATTATAATTTGTTGCTGTCGATATTTATTTTGATGCTTATATTGTTCCAGATTTGGGCAGAGGAGCCTCTTTAAGCCAGCTGCTATGTCCTTTTGACATGTTTCCCTGTCGTTTTTTTTTTTAACTTTGTCCAATTTATTCAACTCTTTAAAAATTGAGGTATAATTGACATATTCTGTTTCAGGTGTACAACATAATGATTTGATATTTGTGTATATCATCATCTTTACTTTTGACCACAGTGGTACATTTTTGGCTCTTACTGTTCTAGCTGTAGATACAGCCATTTCTCTAAGACTCCTTGGTTTCTTTTAGTGGAGAATGGGAGTAAATGGCAGTTTTGTCCTTTTACTTGTTCAGCTTGATTTTCTCTCTCTCTCTCTCTCTATTTCATACTCCATATTTAATCCATTAGCAAATTCTAATGGTTCTACCTTCAAAATATATCCAGAATATGACTACTACGTATTATTTCTACCTTTACTACCTTAGTCTAAGCCACCATTATCTCTTGTTTGGGCTGTTGTAATATCCCTAGACTAATCTCCTTGCTTCTACTTTTGTCCCTCACCCCAATCTCTAGTCTGTATTCTTTATACTGGGGCCGGAGTAAATATTTTTAAACTTAAGTTGGATCATACCACTCCTCTGCACAGAAAACCTTTAATGTCTTTCAGTCATGTTTAGAATTTTTAGTATATATGCGGCCAAAGCGAGCACTTGCTTAGAATTTTTAACAACCAAAGTCTTTATCCTTATCTTTAAGACCCAGTAGCATCTCGTGGCTGCCTTTATCTTTGGCTACTCCCCTTGTTCTGGCCCATGTTCACTTGACTCCAGCCACAGGACTCCTCTTTCTCAGACACATCGAGCACTCTCCTGCCTTGGAGCCTTTGTACTTACTGCTCCCTCTGTCTGGATTGCTCTTTCTTTAGTCTAGATGTCTGGTTGGCACGAGTTGGAATAATAGCGGTGTTAAGAGAAAGATTGACTAGAAAGAGTTAAAAGAGATGCTGAGCCTTGCTGAGGCCCAGTGGAGACAATATAAATTTGATTCAACAGTAATCTAGCTAACTGTGTGTTTCTCCCAGCATTTTATTAAACTTGTGGTTGTCCATGTGTGTATCTGGCACCAAAGAAACAAATAGCTAGACTTCTGAATTCTAAAGATTTTATTTATTTATTTATTTATTTGACAGAGAGGAGAGAGATCACAGGTAGGCAGAGAGGTAGGCAGAGAGAGAGAAGAACCAGGCTCCCCCCGAGCAGAAAACCCGATGCGGGGCTGGATCCTAGCACCCTGAGATCATGACCTGAGCTGAAGGCAGAGGCTTTAACCCACTGAGCCACCCAGGCGCCCCTAGACTTCTGAATTCTAATTTGTGCTTATTTTCATTGGCAGTGAACTAAAGTTCTTATGATGGTGGTATTTCTACATGAGGTTCTTTCATTAGTATTCATGTGCCTGGCATGGTATGAGAGCTATAGGGTGAACAAAAAGATATAGACTCTACTTTAATGAAGCTTTCGGTTTCATGAGCGAGACAATAAAACAGTAAACAGTCAATATAAACAGACATACAAATACGTCTTTAATTACAAACTGATAAGTAATAGGAAGAAAATAAGAATGCAGCAAGAAATTACAACAGGCGCTTCCTAATCTAGGTTTCTGGAAGTTGGGCTTCCTCTTTTAAGGAAGTAATAATTTACACAGAGACCTAAAAGTTGAGTAGAAGGTCAGCAAGTCAAAGAGCTAGAGAGAAGAATGTTCCAGACATAAGGGGACTGCCTGTGTAAATGTTTTGAGACATATAAGAACTTCATAAATTTGACGAACTGTAAGAAGACCAGTATAACTTGAGTACAATGAGAAAAAGAGTCACACAAGATGAAGCTGGAGAGAGAGGCTGAGGACATAAGTGAGGATTTGGGTTTTTATTGTAATTGTAGTAGGAAACCCATGAATGATTTTTAGCAAGGAAATAGCAGAATCAGATTTGCATTAAATTTTTTTTTTTCCTGGCCACTATATGAAGAATGGGTTAGAATTAGGCAAGAGTGGAATACAGAAACCCTATTTAGAGGCTTTTTCCACTGAAAATAAAAGAAGCCAGTAGCTTAGACTAGAGAGGTGGCAGTGGAAATGGGAGAGAAGTGGACGGATTTAGAATATATTGTAGAGATGGAATCAGCAGAACTTGGTGATAGATTTGATGTGTTTGAGGGAGTAAGAGAACACCAGGGTTGACTCTCAGGTTCTCTGACTTCATGGAATAGAGAAAGTGGTTGAAGCCAATTGGGAAAGTTACCGTTGGTTAGATTATATGATGTTTTGAAAGCATTTACAAAGATAATACATGAAGTAGTTTTTTTAGAAACTAGGTATGGCTTAGTAGAAGCTCGCTCAAAGTTTGTTTCAGAAATATTGCAGGAAGATTACAGGGTCTTCGGTGATCTTATAGCTGCACCAGTAAAAGATATGTGATACAGGAGTCAATTTTGGAATTCATCCAGCCAACAACCTGTCATTTATTCATGCCATCTTGGTTCTAGGAACTGTGCTAGGTGTAGAGGCAATGAGTAAGATACAGTTTTTATTCTCATAGAGCTTACCGTCTAGTAAGAAATGTGCCGAGAGGGGCACCTGGGGGCTCAGTGGGTTAAAGCCTCTGCCTTCGGCTCAGGTCATGATCTCAGGGTCCTGGGATTGAGCCCCGCATCGGACTCTCTGCTCAACAGGAAGCCTGCTTCCCCCTCTCTCTCTGCCTGTCTCTCTGCCTGCTTGTGATCTCTCTCTGTGTCAAATAAATAAATAAAAATCTTAAAAAAAAAGAGAACTCTTAAAACAAAACAAAAAAAAGAAATGTGCCAAGAAAAGCAAATCCAATATTTGCTCATAGTTATCTAATTGAGTCAAGAATTATTGAAATGTTTATTTAAAAAGGGCCATTTATTAATTGCTTTTGATTTTTTTTTAAATTTCAAAAGTAAGAATATCATTTATCTGGTGCCATGTTTCTGCATTAGCTATCCAGCGAATACGTTCACTTAAAAGAGCCACCTCTGAAAAGAAAAATAGAAGTAAGAGAAATTAGTAGTATAGGCTTTTGTTCTGGAATTTTTTTTCAACAGTAATATTACGGGCCTGGAGGAAATGGTTTTTCTTAAAAGTTCCATCACCAAAAAGAAGCATTTGTATTTAGCTCATCCCACTGGAACATAATAGCCTTTTTGAAATATATACAATGATTTTTACATAAAATATCACCAAATAGCATGTTGTATTTCCATACTAATTTTAACGCTTTCTAATTTTGAAGAATTTGATTGCTTTATTTATTTTTTTTTTGGTATGGTTGTAGAAAATTAACAAATAACAGAGCATTTTTAAACCTGCATGGACTGTTAAAATAATCTTTTTTTTTTTTACATAAAGAATTGAACAGTTCCATTAGAAATGGAATAAACTAGAGTCAGCAACTTTCCTAATCCTGTGAGGTAAAAATAGTTAATACCATTTACATATGAGGAAACCAAACATTTAGTTGCATGACTTTCCTGAAGTTACATAACTAGTAATGGCAGACGTGGGATTTGAACTCAGGCCTGTGTGGCTTCACATCTTATGCTCTTAATCACAATAACATCCTGCATTACCCTGTTAAAAAAAAAGTTACAGAGGCATCAAAATCATAAGGTATGTACTAAAGCCAAGTAGGGAAAAGTACATAGAAGATAAACAACAAACAGTGACATAAGAATACGAATTAATATAAGTCACTGCTTATTAAATGACACAGATGTTCCATTTGGTCAGAGTATATTAAGATTAGTAAAAGTTGGTATGATCTGAGATGATTACAGAAGCAGCAGGCATAAAGGATGATTCAGATTTAGGTAAATGAAGAGAATGAGGGCTTACCAGATAGGATAAATAACATTAAGTTGAGCTTTGAGGAATAAATGACAACTATAAATATGAGACACATTGTAATTTTTGGTCTATCAGATCATCAAATACTTGAGGGCCTAATATATGTAAGTCATATTGTGCAGATGATGTAGAAAACACAGTAGTTGCTCATAAAGGTGTCATAGTACAGGTAGTCCTTGCTTTGCATAGTACTGTGTTAATGGAAACATGTGCCTAGTAGAATCATGTCCTTTTTTTATACATATCTGTGGTGACTGGGATTTGATCTCAATTTAGATATTCATAAGTTTGAGTTAAAGGCACCATATAAAGTAAGAACTGCTTGTATTTAGTTTTGATAGATAAAACAGAGTGAATTTTTGTTGGGCAATGGTAAGAAATATATTGAATAACTAGTATAGGGCTGAATTTTGGAGGACTTTAAAAGCTAGTAGTGGAGGGGCACCTTGGTGGCTCAGTTGGTTAAGCATCTGCCTCTTGATTTCAGCTCAGGTTATGATCTCGGTTGTGAGATCGAGCTAGGTATGGAGTCTATTTAAGATGCTGTCTCCCTTTCCGTAACATACCATCCTCCCTTCTCTCTCTCTTTAAAAAAAAAAAAAAAAAGCTGGTAAGAGGACATTAGTCTTGGCATGCCAGGACTTAAAGGTATCCATGTGACTGCTGCTTTGTTGTTGGAATGATTTCTCTTTGGTACTGGTGAAATTAGAGATGGGGAGTGGGAGGTTGTTTTATTAGTGTCTTAGGCATTTACCCATTATTTACAAGTCACATATTAAAGGCTAGCTAAATGTATTTTGAGTTCATTCGTTTGACAGTTTAGCACAATTTTACTGAGTATTTATTAAGATAGTGGTTAAGAGCCTAGGTATTAGAAACAGCCTGCACAGGTTCATATCCCTGTTCTCCAGTTGAAGAGACATTTGTGAACAAAGCCATGTGGTTAGTAATAGATACCCTTTTACTGTGTGCCAGTACTACATATAGCATTATATATCAGTTTTTTAAATTCAGTTTTTTAAGATTTTATTTATTTTTGAGAGAGAGAGAGCTTGAGAGGGGGGAAGGTCAGAGGGAGAAGCAGACTCCCCGTGGAGCTGGGAGCCCGATGTGGGACTCGATCCCAGGACTCCGGTATTATGACCTGAGCCGAAGGCAGTTGCTTAACCAACTGAGCCATCCAGGCGCCCAGTTTTTTAAATTTAGTACAATCTTGTTCCTTGTTACTGTTTTACAGATGAAGAAATGAAGCCTTAGAAAGATAGTCTTACCTAGAGTCATATAGTTCTTAGTATCAGAATCAATATTTGAACCCATGCAGTCTGACTCCAGATCCTTAACTCTTAATTTCTATTTCATGGTATCATGCTACAGTAGTGATATACATAAGATGGAATGAGAATGAACAGGAAGGCTTCTGTCTAGGTATGGTAGGGGGTCTTTATAGGAGAGGTGATATTTGAGCAGGCTGTTGAGGGAATGAGTAAGAATTGATGATTGGGCAAGAAGAGGAAGGCATTTCAAAAAGAACAGTTTGGATTTGAGAAAGCTTATTGAACCCTTGGAGCTGCTTACAACTTGTTTGGCTGGAGTTCAAGTAAGAGATGAGATTGAAATGTAAGTATGGACCAGGTCACACAGGTCCCATGGTAGATGTTAAGAAGTTTGTACTCTATTTTTTAGTTACAGGAGTTCTTTCAAGCAGTTAAATAGTTCTTGAGGAGCTGTTGAAGACTTCAAAAAGAGTGACATAGTTGTATTTTTACTTAGAAACTCAGCTCTGGTGGGCGCCTGGGTGGCTCAGTTGGTTAAGCAACTGCCTTCCGCTCAGATCATGATCCCAGAGTCCTGGGATCGAGTCCCCACATCGGGCTCCCAGTTCCACGGGGAGTCTGCTTCTCCCTCTGACGTTCTCCCTTCTCATTCTCTCTCTCACTGTCTCTATCTCAAATAAATAAATAAAAAAATTAAAAAAAAAAAAAAAAAGAAACTCAGCTTTGGTGATACAATGATCAGTGGATTGAATAAGACCTGAACAAGGACATCTACCAGTCCAATGATTACAGTAATCAGAATGAAAAGTGACTAGGACCCAAATGAAGGTGGAGGAGACACGATAGGCAAAGATTTTGAGAAAGATTTAGGGTTGAATGGGAAAGAAAGGGTATTGGAAGTTGGGGTTCAAGGAGAGAGCACAACCAGATAAATCTCCCGGTTTTCTTCTGTTTTGAGTAGGTGATACTAAATGTGAAAAAAAAGAGGAACTTTTTTGATAGAAGGAGAGACCTTGCTTACATAAATTGGGGGCTTGTATGAAATCTAAAATGGAGGACTTCTGTAGACTATTGTATATATAGATATGCAGATCAGGAGGGTTTTAGGTAGGAGATATGCTGGGTTATCAGCACATAGGTGGTAGATGAAACTATGTAGGTAGCAGCTGAGGTTGTTATCATAGATAAAATTTAACAATAAATATTGCTAAGTACAGGTTACCATCTGCCAGGTGCTGGAGATACAACATGAACAAAACAGATTTTTTTTAAATCCTCCTTAGGAGCTTACAGTTTAGTTGGGTTGGAGCTAGATTAAAGTAAATGGTATACCAAGTGATAGTGTTATGGAGAAAAAGCAAGGGAGGGAGAGAGAATTCAGAAGCAAAGGATGGATTTGTGCAATTTTAAATTGTTGAGTTAGGAATTGTCTGACATTTAACAGAAACCTGAAGGAGGTAGGAGAATGAACCATGTGAGTATCAGGGGGAATAACATTCCAGACAGGGGAACAGAAATGCAAAGGCCCTGAATTGGGATTTGTATATGGCATGGTCAAGGAAACAAAAAGAAGGCCTGTGTGGTTTGAGCCAAGTAAGTATGAGGTAGAATAGAAATTAGGTGATGAGAAGATATTGGGCGGTCAGATATGATAGGGTTTTCTAGGTCATTATGAAGACTGTGGCTTTTACTCTAAGTGAGATAGCAATCCTTGGAGGATTTTGAGTAGAAGAATGACTTAAGTTTGAACAGGATTACTCTGGCTTCTGTGTAGTTTGAAGTGGAAATACAAAAACAAGAAGGAAACTTAGGAGGCTATTAGAATTATCCAAGTAGAAGGTACATTGGTTTGGAACATAATGTTAGGGGTAGGATTGGAATTCTGATGTTTTGAAGGTGGTAGACCATTAGGATATGCTGATGGATTGGATGGTGAAATAAGGAATTAAGGAGGAGCAGGTTTGAGGAAAAAAAGATCAGGAGTTTGATTTTGAACACGTTAAACTTAAGATTCTTATAAGGCATTCAGGAGAGGAGATGTCAAGTAGACAGTGGGATATATGTTTCTAGAGTTCAAAGCGTAGGTCTGGGCTGAAAATTTATATGTAGAACTTATCAGTAAGTTGCTGGTACTAAAAGGAAGGAGACTAGATGAGGTCACCAAAGGAAAGGACAGAGCTCTAAGGCGTCCTGAGGTACTCCAACTTTTAGAAATTGGAGGAAGGAGAAGGAATGGTCAGTGGAGGAGGAAAATCTTGGAGATATTGGTTCCTTACAAATGAAGTGAAAAAAAATTTCAAGAAGGAGGAATTGAAAATTTTGCAGATAAGTCAAATAAATTGAGGACTGAAAATTGACCATCAGATTTAGTAACATGGAGGTGAACTTCAGAAGCAGTTTCCATGAGGGAAGGGGAAGATGAATATATAATTGGAGTTCATTCAAAAAGGAATGGAAGAAGAGAACTTGGTTATAGAAGTAATATGGGGCTACTCTTTTGAGGTAATTTGCAATGAAGGGGAAGAGAGAAAGACAACAGTTGGATGAAGATGTGAGGGCAAAAGAATGTACCCATTTTTTTTTAATATGGAAGAAATAAGTAACAGTTGTTTATATGCTGATAGGAATGATCTAGTGGAGAGAAACCTGATGATGCAAAAGAGGGAAGGGAAAATTGTCCAATATGCAAGTGGAGGCACTGACTTTAGATGGAAGCACAGACAGTAGAGCTATAGTATTAAGGAACGATGGGCTCTGTGGGCACAGAGGGTAGACGTGCAGATGTGGCTTTGGAAAGCTGTGGGAGTTCTCTTTTGACTGCTTCTTAGTTTTCTAGTGTAGTAGAAAGCAAAGGCATTGACTGAAAATGAAGATGAGCTAAGAGGTGTTGGAGACTTGAGGGGATAGGAGAAAGTATGAAGTAATTTTTGAGAAAAATGGGAGAGTGAATGGAGTTAGACAGGCATCAAAGGTTCCATTTGAGGTTGGTAATTAAGAATTACAAATTGAGAACAGTCAGCGTAATTCTGTGTTTTTCTCTAACCATATTCAGATGTTGGATTATGTGGAGACGTGAATTTAACCAGAGTTGGGATTTTTGTTGTTGCATTGGGAGAAAAGCAGGGAAGATAAAGATATATACAAAGATGAGGGACAGTAAAAGACCTTGGAATCTAAGATGATTAGGACAAAAGAGGGCATACGGAGAGAGAAAAACTGGTAGGGTCACTGGATTAGAGGTCCTATGGAGAGAAAGGATAATACAGCTGAAGATAAAATCCTAGACTTTATCAGTATGTAATGATAAAGCAAAGGAGATATCTGAGTGTAGATGAACAAAAAAGACATTGGGGAAGAAAGAGACAGGAAGTAGTCTGTAATCACATCTACAATTCTGAGATCCACACTCCTGAAAACTTAGTAAAAAACTACTGTGGTAAAATAAAAATAACATAAAATGTACCATGTTAACTGTTTTTAAGAATATGGTCACATGAGGTACGGGTACACATTGTTGTGCAACCATCATCACCATCCATCTCCGGAATTTTTTTGTCTTCCCAAACTGAAACTCTATACCCATTATACCATAATTTCCCTTTTCTCCTTCTCCTAGCCCCTGGCAATCACTATTCTACTTTTTGTCTTTGAATTTAACTCCTATAAGTAGGCCTCAGTGGAATCATAAATTATTTGCCCTTTTGTGTCTGGCTTACTTTAATTAGCATAACTTCTTTAAGGTTCATCCAGGTTCATTCAAAATTCCTTTACCAGAATTTATAGATATATGTATCACTTGGTATATATACCATGAATGTTTATCCATTCATCTGACGGACGCTTAAGTTGCTTTTATGTTTTGGCTATGCTGCTACGAAAATGAGTGGGCAAATACCTGTTTTGAGTCCCTGCTTTCAATTCTTTTATATATTGTTGGTTCATATGGAAATTGTTTAATTTTTTGAGGAACTGCCAAACTGTTTTCCACAGTGCCTGCACATTTTACATTTTCACCAGCACCGCTCAAGGATTCCAATTTTTGCACATCCTCTCCAAATGCTTGTTATTCTGTTTTTTTTTTTTTAAGTTTTTATTTATTTATTTGACAGAGAGGAGAGAGATGACAAGTAGGCAGAGAGGCAGGCAGAGAGAGAGGGGGAAGCAGGCTTCCTGCTGAGCAGAGAGCCCGATGCGGGGCTGGATCCCAGCACCCTGAGATCATGACCTGAGCCAAAGGCAGAGGCTTTAACCCACTGAGCCACCCAGGCGCCCCAGTTCTTTTAGTCTTTTTTTTCCCCCCAAATTTGTTTATTTTAATTTTTCAGTGTTACAAGATTGATTGTTCATGCACCACGCCCAGTGCTCCATGCAGTACGTGCCCCTCTCGATACCCACCACCAGGCTGTTATTCTGTTTTTTAAGAATACCCATCCTAATAGGTGTGGAGTGGTATATCTCATTGTGGTTTGCATTTGCATTTTCCTAATGATTAGTGATTTCTTTTCATGTGCTTATTGGCCATCTGTATATCTTCTTTGGAGAGTGAAAAAAGTATATATAACTTATATTACAGTAAGATCTCACTTACCTAAACAGAATTGTTGGCAAACCGTGGTATGAACTGATATGAGACTATATATATTCTTTGTTTATCCCATTTAATATGAATATTCATATGCTCTGCTAAAGAAATATTAGTGTATCTGATTATTTAATAGCCCCAAATCCTACCGGGGCTGTTGATTTTAGATATGTAATACTTCGCTTACATCAGAAAAAATCCAAGATTCCAAAGCACATTCTGTTTGAAGGGTTTTGGATAAGAGTCTGTGAACCTGTAGCTTCACTTCTTAGGAAAACTAAATTCCAGTTCAAAAAAACTTAAAACTTTTGAAATTTAGAACATTAATCGAGGTGGTACATACTTCATATCTCACCACTCCCATTTTGTTCTTTTCTTTTTTTTTTTTTTTCACTGTTGATATCCCTTTCCTGAAATTTTTGCCTCTTAACTTCTCTGAGCCTTTTTCCCCATCTGTGAAGTGGGCATACTGTTTTCTACTTTGAGGAACGGACTTTCTACTTTGAGGAATGGCGTAGAGTGTGGGACAGTATTGACACCACAAATGCTGATTGCTTTTATTTAAGTTCAGGCTCCTTCCATTTTGGAGTATGTGAACTCATTCTTACATCGCTCTTTCATCATGCAACTTCTAATCCCTAATGAACAGGATTATTATTTTTTTTTTAAGATTTTATTTATTTATTTATTAGGAAAGAGAGAGAGTGAGAGAGAGCAGGTCAGAGTGAGAAGCGGACTCCCCATGGAGCTGGGAGCCCGATGTGGGACTCGATCCCGGGACTGCGGGATCATGACCTGAGCCGAACGCAGTCGCTCAACCAACTGCGCCACCCAGGGGCCCCCCAGGATTATTTTTTATTACAGTGTTTCTATAGGAAAATGTTCAAATACCAGAAAGACTTCTCTTTTCCCTACACTTCACATTCTCATACTAATAATAAGGGTACACTCCCGCTCTCCACTCCCACTTCAAAATGCCATTCCTCCATGGGGAATGGAAAGGAAGGTTGAGGAGGAGCCATCTGATGGAAGGCAAGAGGAAGAGAGCGCAACTATATCTCTATCAGTTGTAGATCAGTTGTAATTCTCAGGTTTGTACCAGATCTGGACTTGGAGGGTCCTGCAAGAGTTGCTTCTGTATATTGGAAATTAGAATTAGAGTCATTTGGTGGAGGTGGAGTTTTTGCAGAAGAGTAATAATCTTTTTTTATAAACTGCTAGTAATAAAAGTTTTATTATCTAGAATGGGCATATTTAAACTTACTTTTTGGTTTAGCCCAATTACTAGTGCATTTAGTGCCCCCCCTTACTTTCTTAGATTGACAGGTCTGTTCTGACTTGGAATATATGTCATCTTTTCAAGATGTTGGCATATTCTAATGAAAAGGAGGCACAAAGTGGCAGAGTTCTAGTTGAAAAAAATGTGTGTGTGTGTATGTTTTAGGATTTTATTTATTTAGGAGAGAGAGAGAGAGAACAAGGTGGGGGAGAGGGACAGAGGGAGAGAGAGATGGAGAAGCAGACTCCCTGTTGAGCAGGGAGCCCATTATGGGGCTTGATCCCAGGACTCTGGGATCATGGCCTAAGCTGAAGGCAGATGCTTAACCCATTGAGCCACCCAGGTGCCCGTGTTCTTGATTATATTAGATAGCTGCTGCTTTAAAAGCTGCATGTTTAATGAGAGAGTATTTTGGCTGAAATTTAAAAATAAACCTAGCAAAACCTCGTCATTCAGATTTTTAAAAAAATTTATTTATTTGAGACAGACTGAGAGAGAGAAAGCACACAAGCAAGCAGGTAGGGGCGCAGCAGAGACAGAGGGAGAAGCAGACTCCCTGCCAAGCAAGGAACCTGCCATGGGACTTGATCCCAGGACTTTGAGATCACCATCTGAGCTGAAGGCAGACACTTAACTGAGCCACTCTGGTGCCCCGTCATTCAGATTTGACAGTTTGATTTTGGCAAGGACTGAGTTAATGAGTGGTTTGGATGCAGCTGTTGCTTCCTCACTGCAGAGAGCCTTTGTTAACTTGTAAACCTTAGTAAACGGAAATACACAGGCTCTTGAGGCTCTCATAAGGGAGTTGGAGATGGTGGTGGAGGAGAGAGGTGGATGAGCGCATGTGCCAGCCATTTCACAGTGCAAAAAGGTGAGGATAGGTAAACGCAGTGGGGAAGTCTGCCGTGAATCTGGTTTTACAGACTGTCTTAGTTGCGGTGATGTGCAAACAGTTATACTGGAACTGGATATCTACTTTTACATCGGGCATCCGCCTGGAAGAGCGCCAGACAGCTGAGGGGAAAGCTCTCAAACAACAGGCAGTGCCTCCACAGGTGCATCTTTTCAGCTCTGTGCTTTGTATTTGATCCTTGGCTCAGAAAGTTGTTTTCTGATATTTGGTTATTCTGATACTTTCTATTCTATTGTTCTTGTTATTTTGAGCTTTGAAGGTAGGTTAAGAGATGGCTACTCTATAAATTAGAATACTTGATTCTCGAATGTAGTTTAAAGAACAGTGTTTTCAAAGCCTTTTTACAAAGTTTCAATTTGGTTTTGAGAAATGAAAAAATCTTATTTGAACCTTGTCTTGTGTGTGTTTGTTTTTAATGATTTTTGCATTTGGAAGAGCCCCCAGTACTCCTTGGTGTCATAACACAACTGATCCAACTGAAAATGATTGTCTTTTGTTTTGAGATGTCTAAGGAAGAGGTTGAGGTTTTTCCTGGCTGTATTCCAGTATGAAACCTGAGATAAGTCCCTTGGCCTTTTTATAAAAGAATGGTTAGAAAGGCCAGGGAGAGTTCTCCTATTAGTTGTAGTAAAGAGGCTTCTTCCTTAAATGAATTTACATAAAACAGTGAATAGAATAAAAATATCTTTTCTGTTTTGTTACTGTGTGGCTGTGTGTATGTATCTGTGAACTCCATCAAGAGACTTTTAATAAATTTCTCTGGCTTTGAAAGGGTAAAGTTGAAGGATAATATTGGTTATTCTTTTGATGTAAGGTTATTAATAATGTGATTAGGCTAAATTTTAACCCTTTTTCTTAAGTCAATGTTAATGCTAAATTTTTTTTAAAAGATTTTATTTATTTGTTTGTTTATTTATTTAAAGGGGAGTGGGGGAGGAGGCAGAGGGGAAGGGAGTGGGACAAGCAGACTCTGAGCTGAATATGGAGCCCTATGTGGAGCTCAGTCCCATAACCCAGGATCATGACCTGAGCTGAAACCAAGAGTGGACACTTAACCAGCTGCGCTACTCAGGCACCCCAGTGCTGTCTTTTTTTTTTTTTTTTTTAAGATTTTATCCATTTATTTGACAGAGAGAGAGACCACAAGTAAGCAGAGAGGCAGGCAGAGAGAGAGAAGGAAGCAGGCCCCCCGCCGAGCAGAGAGCCCGATGCGGGGCTCGATCCCAGGACCCTGAGTCCACGACCCGAGCCAAAGGCAGAGGCCCCAACCCACCAAGCCACCCAGGCGCCCCCCCCCCCAGTGCTAAGTCTTAAATGAATGTTTATAGAATATCCATTATAATATATTACAATATATCCAATAATTTATGCAATATATTATATACATTATATTCTCACCCATATACATATATGTCTGTGTGAATCTATTACTCTATTGGTTGTAGAGCAAATCAAATTGCTCTTGAATATAAGGTTTTAAAACCTAATCTTTGTAGTCATCAGCAGCAGCTTACATTTAAATTGCTGGTGTGGACGTCATAAAGGCTTTACAAATTATTCTTCTTTTAGATAATGTAGTTCAGGTTATTGCAGAGATGGGGGCATTGAGATTATTTTCATTATAAACAGAAGGTAGATAAAAGAGATAACAGTATGTGTGTAACAACATTTTGTTGTTGATTAAATCTTTTTTTAAAAAAAGTTTATTTATTTATTTGATAGAGATCACAAGTAGGCAGAGAGGCAGGCAGAGTGAGAGGGGAAGCAGGCTCCCCGCCGAGCAGAGAGCCTGATGCAGGACTCGATCTCAGGACCCTGATATCATGACCTGAGCTGAAGGCAGAGGCTTTAACCCACTGAGCCACCTAGGTGCCCCTGTTGTTGACTAAATCTATAAAGAGCTACTAATGAAGGGAATTTTAGGGGCAGTGTAAAATGAATTGAAGACTCTTGATACTTGTTTTGTCATATTCCTTTAATATTACATACTTTCCCAAACCAGAAAGTCACTCTTTTCTTTTCTCTATGTGCTCATGTGTTTAGCGGGTCATTTCTGTTGTCTGGTGAGGCACTGTGTGTATGACATTGGCAAGTGTTCAAAGCTCCTTCTCTTCCCTTGTTAAAAATTATTTTTTGTCTTATATCCCCAAATGCCAGCAGCTTCTCCTCAACAACTAAGTCATAAGGGAGTGAGTTTAATTGCAGAAAATATTTGCAGTCTTATTAAATATGGAAAATGCAATGACACCAGTTGCATTTGGTTCTAAAAGATTTATTAGCATTTTTGTTCTCCTTCCGAATACCCTGTTTACAAAAAAATAATACAGCTTATTTCAAAACTTGTTAGTTTGTTCCTGGCTTTTTTTTGTTCTTCTGTGGAATCCCAAGAAGACAACATTTAATTTCAGCTTTTTAAAGTATCTATCTTAGTAGATTTTATTTAGCTGACTTTTGTGATGTATTTTTTGACTGCACAGAAAGTTGGAGTGACCGGTCCCCCTGATCCACAAGTCCGCTGTCCCTCTGTCATTGAGTTTGGGAAGTATGAAATTCACACCTGGTACTCCTCCCCATATCCTCAAGAATACTCAAGGTATGTTTTGAGAGACCCTTTACCTTCTGTTTTTAGATTCATAGAACTCATAACACTAGATCTTGGGGACCTTTTAGTCTGCTCATCTTCCTGTATTTGAGGAAACCGGTGGCTTTTAAATGTCCACAGTAAGAGCATATTTTGGCAGCCACTTAATCCCAGTTGGCTTTAGATCTTCTTTCCTGTAACCTGTCCAAAAGCTGTTATTTAAAATTGGAAACCTGACACATGGTCAGAACAAGGGGAACATTTTTTCTTTAAGAGAAATTTGTCTTCATACTTAACACTACTTAAAGTGTAAATAAAGTTTCATTGAGTAGCCTTTTATCTAAGTTTTTATAATTTAATGAACTTAGTGAATGGTTTGTTTTCCCAGGAATAATTGGACAAATGGTATGCGATAATATTACATGTAAGTAGCTTGGGTTTCCAGACATAAAAAGTAATCAGTCACCAGCTTTTTGGGGTGAGGCAACATTTTTAGTAAGGCCATATTGGTTTCATGACTCAGTGCTGACATTTATAAGCTGTATAACTTTAGAAGTTACCCAGCTAGCCTGTACCTCAGTTTCCTCATCTGCAAAATGAGGGTAAAAATAATATTCACCTCATAGGCTTTATTGTGAACATTAAAACATGAGTTAAAACATGTAAATCATTTAGAAGCTGATAAGTGCTCAATAATGTCAGATATTTTTTCCCTTTAGGGTTGAAATTAAAAGAGTTGAAAAATAAGTTTTGTTCAAAAAAAATAAACTTCGAAGTATAGCAGTCATATTAATGTTCTCTTTAATTTGTAAACTGTTTATGCCTCAGGTTTCCCGTTTAGCAGAATGTTGTAAGGAGTAATACATACTCTGTGAGTTAAACACAGAGTTCAGAATACTTCAGAATACTTCTCATTATGTGGCTTTTTACCTATCTAGTAATATTCCTAGTCCAAAATGTTAGCACAGGTCCTTATAATATTAATTTATTTAGTGTTTTACAGCATAAAGAGTGCTTTAACCTGGTTTATTTTCAGAAGCTGGGAATAGGCTAGTATATTTGTTTAAAAAAAAAAACACCTAAAACTCAGTATTGTTTTTACTTTTTCTTTCCACATAATTTGATAACTGTCTGGTTTCCTAATGTAAGCAGAAGTAGGAAAAAAAAAGGTGTGAGAATGTTATTTGGACACAGACCTCAGCAAAAAAATTAGAGAAAGCAAAACTTCAGGAGGCTAACACACAAGCAATTGAGAGCCAATTATTTTAGGGTTAGTTAGCCCTAGATACTGTGTTAGATGTGTAAGGCAGCACTCTGTTTATATCATGGAATAACAAAAATTAGCATGAGTTTGTTAAAACAAGATTACATGATATGCGATTATATATTTATATATGTTAAAAGAGGGCAGGAAATTCCTCAACTACTTAGAGAACTCAGGTACTCAAGGCAATTCCTCAAGAGTTCTGGATATTCAGAGAATTACAGGACCAAGAAAACCTGTGGCCTTACTTTGTTAATGACTATTATTCTGCACTAAATTACTTCTAAGTTATTTTCTTAATAAAAGTTTTGAACCCTTATTAAAAAATTCAAAATCCCAAATCATGCAAGAACAGAACAATTGCAGCAAATAAAAAAGAAAAGATCCCAAAAGGAAAATCTTTTGTGCATTATTTCCCATAATATCCAGATATTTGTGTGTGCATTGTATATTAAGTAATCTTGCATCTCTGACCTAAAAAACAAAGTGAAACAACAGCAGTGAAGCCAATAATTTTGCTTCATTTGGAGCAGTGTGATTAAGTCTTAGCCATTGAATATTATAAACCAGAGTTTTAACCCTGAGTTTCTCCAGCAGAGCCATGTGATGCTCATAGATGGCAGACAGGTTCTTAGAGAACCTCCTAAAACATGACGTAGATGGGATGAAGGCAAGAGTAACTGTGATCATGGGATATCCTACTCCTGAGCTGTTTAGAACTTCTTAATAACCTTTTGCAAGGAGATCATACTGAAATCCTAAAGGATGAGTTCCATGTAATTAAGGAGCTTGGGAGGTTTCCTCTCCCTTTGGTCCTGTTCCTGACTTGATTTGCTGCAGAGATTATGTACAGCCCAGTTACTAAAGACCAGGATCCTTAAGGTCTTTGGGTGACTGTTAAATGATGAAATAAAATGAATGAAAGGAGAATAAAACTATTCATAGTATTAATCATAAATTAATAGTAGCTTTAGTTACCATCATTGAGCTTGGTACTGAACTAAAAATCTCTGGAATAATTCTGTTAGAGGTAGATATTACTACCTTCATTTTCCAGATCAGGGCCCACCAAACATATTCAAGACCATACAGTTTATAAGTGGCAGGACCAGGATTTAATCTCCCTTTTCTTTTACCACATAGCCATACCCTTTAACCACCAAGCTTGCATTACTCCATATAGCATCTGTATCTATATTGATCTCGCATGGCTTTTACTGTAATCTCTGATTTAAGTAATATTTGATAGAATTTTTGTTGTTGTATTAAAATTTTACTACAAGTAGACCTATTATAAAGACTACACAAATTGCTACTATCTTGAGCAATGTTCAGAAGCCAATACATACCATACGAGTACCTGGGAAGAATATCTCCATCATCCTAGAAGAGAAGAAATACTTCTAAAGAGCAGTTGTGGCCCCGTCCTGACTTCACATGTTAGGGTATTAGCA
Organism: Nasua narica; assembly: GCA_028533885.1. Classification (NCBI taxonomy): domain Eukaryota; kingdom Metazoa; phylum Chordata; class Mammalia; order Carnivora; family Procyonidae; genus Nasua; species Nasua narica. Next base: position 118,179,762 of record CM052800.1, on the reverse strand, counting down.
GAGTGGCTGACTCTGAGTGGCTGACTCGAGAATCAATTCCAGTTATGGAAGCGACACCCTATGATGCAGCAAGGCCTAGGTGCTCTATCAGGAAGACAATGACAAAAAGCAGCAGTATTCTTTAGGACTAAGAATACTCATATTCTCTGTGACATACTTCATTGCATGTGATCTGATGTTCTTTCTCTATGATGTATTTTTTCAGTGAAAGAACTTCAGCCATATGTACTGTTATTAAAACATTTTGTTTTTCTAAGAGTCTTATCAGATGATTCCCTTTAGACTAACAGTGTCATCCCAGTGGGCTTGGTTATAATAAAGAGGCTTTATTTTAAAATGTTTTCAGCAATAACTGAATTGGAATCAAGTAGATTATGATGCTTGCTTTTACTTTGTTATTTTTGAGATACTAAAATTTGCCGAAGTTTTTTTTTTTTTAAAGATTTTATTTATTTATTTGAGATAGAGACCGTGAGAGAGGGCATGAGAGGGGAGAAGGTCAGAGGGAGAAGCAGACTCCCCGTGAAGCTGGGAGCCGGACGTAGGACTTGATCCTAGGACTCCGGGATCATGATCTGAGCCGAAGGCAGTTGCTTAACCAACTGAGCCACCCACGTGCCCGCCGAAGTTTTTTTTTTAATCAAGAAGATATCATACACCTTGCTATTCCAAGGGAATAGCGTGAACTTATAATTTACCAGATAAGATTTGGCTGTAATTTTTTTTATAGATTTCATTCCTTCTTAGGTTTTCTTGAACAATTTGCTTACTGTGAGAGCTTTAAAAATTAGACCTTCTTTCATAGACCTTATGAAATAAGTCGTACTTTATTTTCATGTCTTTGTACCAAAACCTAAAAGTTAAATTGAATACTTTTAACGTTGGCATTTATCTTTAGCACAGTCTGGAAAGTTTAGTGGTCTGTCACTCCTTCCTCCCTTCCTTTTCTCCCAGGAAGGGAGAAACAAACCTTTTGTTTACGTTCCTCAGATTCACATCATAGGGAATATTTAGTTGTAATGTTTAGTTGAATCTGGAAACTGTAATTCCCAGATTCTTTTTTTTTTTTTTAAGATTTTATTTATTTGATAGAGAGAGAAACAGCACGAAAGGGAACACAAGCAGGAGGAGTGGGAGAGGGAGAAGCAGGCTTCCCGCTGAGCAAGGAGCCTCATGGGAAGGGGGCTCAATCCCCGGGGCTCAATCCGAGAACCCTGGGATCATGACCTGAGTTGAGGGCAGATGCTTAACAACTTAGCCACCCAGGTGCCCCCACAGATTCTTTCTTATCTTTGTGTTGCAGCAAGTTAAAATTCCTCATTGAGAATTTTGCATAGGTAAATAAAGGTAAGGTAGTTAGAAGAAGGAGGATGCCATCAGTTACCCAGGGAGAACCTCCTTCTACCTTCCTTTTCAGAAGAAGAAATTACTCAAAATCCACATATTCAGGAAAATAGTCTGGCAGTTGTGGGTCAGCTCTGAGACTCAGTTAGTATATCTAGTGCCCACATTAGATGATGAAGTTTATAATTGGCGCCATTTCATTTTGAGATTTTTTTTAATTCTGGTGGTAAAGAAGGAAGAAGCTATCTAGTCTATAGGTAGACTGCCATTCTCTGAGTAGTGGAATTTGAGGCAACATACAAAGGAAATAAGCAGAGTCACCTAGGAAACCTTTCTTTTTGGTGCTGTTGGCTCCTGTTTCTTGACTTCAGTTTGCAATGGCAATTATTTGTTTTACTCAGTACTTTATTTTGGAATGACTTTTGTACTAATGACATAATTTCAGGTTTTATTGATTTGTCTAATATGAGAGATTTTGGAAACCAGTATTAGATATTGTAGACACTTAGAAATATTATACCTCAGCAGTTCCCTGGAAGCTTTTAATGTGCTGTGAATGACAGTTTTAAAAGCAAGCTATGAGGTTGTATAGGAAGGATGAATACACGTTGTAAACCTCCAGGGGAGAAGGAAAAAAGTCACATACATGCCTTTTCCCACCCTTATTTGAGCATGAGACACTTACTGCATACCGGACTAGCGCTCCATGAATATACCTTGGCAAAGGCCTCAGTTGAATGTTAAATGTGTTCAGATAAAATATAATTATGTTTTAAAAGTGGCTTCCAAAGTAGTACTTGAAAAAGTAGTGTGGTCTTCACACTTAAATTAGACATTTTTGTGTGTTAATCTACTTTTCTTTAATTCCAGTGTAATCTTTTTAAAGCCTTAACTATCCAAACTGATAGCAACTAAATTAATGCGGTTTATTAAAATTTCCTTCAGTTTCAGTACTTATTTATTTGAGAACAAATGCAGTCATGTATTTGGATTATAGTTTTTGTCATCCTATCTAGTATTTTTGTATATGCAGATTTCCATTACTTTATGAACTGATCCAATCACTTTATTGCCTTACCGCCTCATAAAAGGGACATTGTAAAGAAGTCCTATTAAATTACTGCTAAAATAACATGACTATTGCATAAATATAAATTAATAACAGAATATCTGAAAGAATAATTTTAACTTTTATTTCATTTGTTGAATGATAGACTTTTAAGTTGCAGGATATAATGAGATTTAACCAGAGGGAAAGCCAGAATTTCAGGGGTAGAAGGAAGGAGGTAGTATAGTATGTCCTAACTTGAAAAGACATAGTTTTATACTTAAAAAGATGTATAAAGTCTGCTTTTATAATACCCACTTTATATCCATTTTACTCAGCACTTTCTACCTAGTGCACCTAGCACAAGGTCTGATGCAGTAGTACCATTGACCCTTGAACTATATTGCAGTTAGGGGTACCACCTCCCCATGCAGTCAGAAATCCATGTATAACTTCTGACTCCCCCAAAACTTAATGAATACTCTACTGTTGACCAGAAGCCTTACTAATAGCATAAACAGTCAAGTGACGCATATTTTGTGTTACATGTACTATATATTATATTCTTACAATAAAGTAAGCTTAGAAGAAAATGTTATTAAGAAAATCATAAAGAAGAGAAAATACATTTATACTACTGTGCTGTATTTACCAAGAAAAATCCACGTATGAGTGGACCCACACAGTCCAAACCCATGTTGTTCCGAAAAAAAATGGAAGAATGATCAAATAAAGGAATTTATACCTTGACAAAATCTTCTTCACTTACTGGGATGTTCTGAAAGTAGGCTTTATTTTCTCCTTAGTAGAGATTATCAAGGAGGGAAGAAAATGAGATTTTCACTCTCTGCCAAGTGGGTAACTTTTTAAAAGCCTGGGAAGTATTAGTCTAATAGGAAGATCACCAAATTGGGTATCTTTACTTCTCACCCTTGCCCTCCTTGTTAATTAGTTGGATGCCGTTAATCAAATTAGTTTATCTTTATAGTTTGTTTTCTCTCTTTCGCTTGATTAATGGGGATGACAATACATTGTCCACCTTTTTACTTGAGAAGTAATGAGAGTCAAAAAGGATAGTTGTCAAAGTTTACAGTCTTATAAAAAGCCCTGTCTTTTTTTGTTTAATTATTATTTACAGGCTGCCTAAATTGTATCTTTGTGAATTCTGTCTAAAATATATGAAAAGTAGAACTATTCTCCAGCAGCACATGAAGAAATGTGGTTGGTTCCATCCTCCTGCCAATGAGATTTACAGAAAAAATAATATTTCTGTCTTTGAGGTAAAGTAGATGTTTTATAGTTGTCTTCCTTTCATTTCAAATGTAGTGCCACCTATACTGTGTCCAATTGTACTTGGGTTTTTTTTAAATATCATTTTACTGTTGTACTCATGATTGAGTCCAGTAATTCAGCTATGATGATGAGAAGCAGAATTAGGCCAATCCAAATGGTACCAAGGTCACACAAGCTTGATCTCAGAATAAATTATTCTGTATTTCAGGATTCCACTTGATATAAAATGCCAACTGATTGTTTATGTTTAGATGTGATAAAATTGTGTCTTAGACTCTATGAAATAGTATTTAAGTGAAAAAATTTCTCTTGTTCTACTTAAAGGAATATTTTGTAGAGGTATAATTAATAACCATAGTAAACCTTATTTTGTAAAGATACAAAATTATATTTTTTTCACTTCATAAGGGTATGACTTGGGCTGTGTCTGTGATTCTGCGTTGTTAAGTCATGGGCTTCTAGCTTCTTGATCCTCAGTTCTGTGGTGTCATTGCCAGGTGTTAATTGAGTACCTGCCATGTATTCAATTCTGTTAATGACTGTGATGATAGGATTTCAGATTGTCGGGATCTGCTCAGTCTCTTAACTTTCTTGAATTTCCCTACACCTTCATTTTAGGTGAGCAGTAGTGGAGCTCTTCACCTTGGGGGGAGGAGAAAGGGGGTGGTTGACAATACTGTTTCAGAATATTCAAGAGCAAACTGTTTCTCACCTTAAGTATGTATTGGTGTGTATTTTAAAAGAAGTAATATTAAGTTACTGGAATTGTTGAGGACATTTCTGTCCTGAAATGTCAATGTCTTGGGGCTTAATGTGGGCATCCATTGGCATTTGCATAAAAGAGCAAGCTCTGGCAACTCCCAACAACACAGGTCGTGTCAGGAGAAATACCCTGTAATGCTCCAGATCTTGGCCAACCCGATTCCAAGAAATACCTCATTTGCCAGGTTCCTACCTAGGGAACCTGCTTGGTGCCTCTGGCAATAGTTAATATTCCTTAAAATAGCTTTGTTTGGGGGTAAATCTGATCATGGTGGTCAAACTGCATTGCTTCTGGCTGTTGGCATAGATTGGACTATAGTTACACCTTGTTTCACTTAACAAATGCATTTTAGAAGAGGTTACTTTTAGATCTTTTGTTGAATTACTTTAGAAAGTGAATCAGATCAGCTTGCCATCTGAGGGATTTCTGCAGCCAATCTTGTTATAAAAGCAAAAAGTGCTATTTTTAAAAGGGTTATTTCCCTGTCTAGCTAATTGTACTTTGTTGAAGTACAATATTTTTATATGTTTAGTTGTCTTAAAACAGCAAGTACCCTAATTCTGCTGTTGAAAGGATAGTTTCCAGGTTCTGATCACCGACAGCATCTCTTAGGCTAGATTATGGATACTCAGAGATAATTGTAAACTAGAACTAAAGAGCCACTTTCCTGATTGTTTTGTTCTATTATTTTCCTCCAGGTTGATGGGAATGTGAGTACCATTTATTGTCAGAACCTGTGTCTCTTGGCAAAGTTGTTTCTTGACCACAAAACACTCTATTATGACGTGGAGCCATTTCTTTTTTATGTACTAACACAGAATGATGTCAAGGGCTGCCACCTTGTTGGCTACTTTTCTAAAGTAAGTATATCAGCTTAAATTTTGTTTGAATTTACAGGGGAATCTGAAACAATCTTTGTCAGTTCTCACTAGGAGACACTACACAATGCAGCACCTTCTGGGTACCATCTAACTTTTTGGAAAGGAAAATAGACGGAACATTCAGAAACGTACCAAATGCTCAAAGGTGCTTAGTAAAATTCAACAGACTGTACTCTCCTAGGAATATGAACTGCCGTTTATACTCAAGAGGAAAAGTTTTTAAATGACTTCTATTCCCACGGTAGTGATAGATAGAACTTGTGAAATAAACACAGTCATTACTTCTCTGAGCTTTTTCTCAGTTTAAATCTTCTCTTCCTAGTTTAAATTTGAAGAATAGAAATAAGAATGAGACGCCATTTTTATTCAAGATATTTTCCATCCTTCCTATAATTTTCCATTCTCTTGGGGAGAACAAAAGGTGTTTTTTGTAGTCAAACAACATAAAAGATGTACTTTTACTTAAGTAAGCCTGATAAAAGTAAGTGATAAAATCTTAAGTGTATGAAATAGTTAAGTGGAAGTACCAGCTTTCTGTTAGTTGGCTGTTTCAGAAGTTAAGTATAATTTTATATATATTACCTGATTTTTAAAAGTGTCTATACCCAACAGTTTGAGATTGTTTTTGTGAAGTTAGGTACAACCGATGGGAAGATGGGACAGCCCTGTGTAGCACCAGAGCAGGAAAAAAGAGAATCTTTGAAGTGACAGATGAATTTTCCCGTTTCTGGAGTGCCATACTGACTCATCATTTATAGCTTTGCAGATTGATTGGGAGTCAGATTCCTCTGCTCGTCGTAGGCAATGGCATACTGTTTTTGAGTTGCACATGGTTTAGATGGCATAATTTTATTTTATTCTTCCTCTCCTGGGAAGGTTGCTTTGTGAGTAATGGCAATGACTTAACATTGTCCTGTCTCCTCCCAGTGGGGTATTTTTTTTCTTGATGCGCATGCTATTCTCATAGGACCAGGGCTTTGGTTCTGATTGTTAGTCTTTGTTTCTTAATAATTAGCATTGTTATTCAGTCTTACTTGCATGTTGTTTTAAAATTTTCTTTACCAGGAAAAGCACTGCCAACAGAAGTACAACGTTTCCTGTATAATGATTCTTCCCCAATACCAGCGTAAGGGCTATGGCAGGTTTCTCATCGATTTCAGTAAGGATTATAATAATATAATTTTTCATTATCTCTTCTTGTGGACCTTCTGTATATATATATTTTTAGAGACTTGCAGATATTTATTGGTTGTTAGTATCTGTCATACTGCCGTATGGGACTATAAAACCTCAAGTCATGAATTTTTCTTCTTTTGACTGGACATGAAATATTTTAAACTAGCTTACACCAAATACCAACTTTGTGTGATCTGTTGCAAACACTTTGAATTTTCAACTCTTAATTTACAGGTGGAACTTACTTTTATGGTAATTCTAACTCACAGCAATACTCAGTATGTTGTATAACTACTTAAGTTAGTACAGTAAAGAAGTACAGCACTCGCCTTACTTTTGTTACCTAATTATCTGAGAAAATGTGTACATCATTTTTTAGTTACGGGCTCTATCTAGTGGTTAAAACACGCAGTGCACCTTAAAAAAAATCTTAAATGGCATAGGAAATAATTTAATCTGACTTGAAAGTGAAACAGCTCTAAAAAGTCATTGTAGAATTTGAATTTTGTTTTACATGTTGAGAGTCTTGCTTAGAAAGTATGTATTTACAATAAATTTTATGTTGATCATAACAGTGATTTTTGAGGGAATATTTTGATACAGGCAGTTCTTCTAAATATCAGATGATTATATCACGACTGTTAAGAATTTAATTCTCAGATGGACCAGTTCAGCTTATTCTGGTTGGCCTTAGACCATACTCCTGACCATATTTTATTGGAAGTACATGCGACTGATTATTTTGTACATTTTGTTGGCCTTCTTAGATTAGTAGTAGAGAATGTAACTCAGATTATTTCCTGTAATATCAATAAATCATTTTGAAATAGGACTCATGTTTGGATGTGTTATGCCATTTATGCCATTAAGTAGCAAAGTTAGGGAAAAATATTTTATTATACTAATTAGTTACACTTTTGTGATATACAACCCGCAATCTGCGATTATAGTATTTGTTTTCATTTGCTTTTCCTAATGTAATCTATTTTCCCACATTACCATTCACAGACTGGTTTTAGTAGTATCCTTTGATGACAAAAAACTGCCTTTCTTCTGCCATCTCCGTTGCTGATGCTCTCTTAGAATTTATACCTGTCTCTTCCTGTTCTTGAGAGTGCTGCTCTAGACAGGGGGACACATAGCATCATACACGCACAGGGACACCCTCACGCTGACATCCTTGCTCACTAAGAGTTAGGGTGAGAGGTCATTGTGAGGAGAGCTTTGGCTGAAGTGAGAAATTATCATCTGATTCACTCACGGAAGAACCAGTCTTAACAGATACGATCGCCTAAAAATGAAGGCATTCTTTTGTATTATTCAACAATTCAGGTATGGCTGTTGCCATCTGGTGGTCCAGATAAAACATGCAAGGGCGGTTTTCCACACATAAAATAAAAAGCATTATTGCCTTAATCTTATTAATGCAACATGTTAATATGACGTCCTCTGATTCTTTTTAACAATTTGAATATTTTAACAATGTGATTTATAGTAAGTATAGACAAAGTAATACTAACCTAATGTTCAATATATACAAATTACACAATCTTGGGCAAATTTGTGTTGAATAATTTTTCAGTTTTGTTCTATACTACTTAGATTGGTTGTGGAAGAGGGAATTGTTATTTTGGTGAATTAGCCTATTTTAGGCTCTCTGACATATTTGTGATTCGGGGGTTTCTTTAGGTTATTTGTTATCAAAGCGTGAAGGCCAAGCAGGGTCTCCAGAGAAACCATTATCCGATCTAGGTCGTCTTTCCTACATGGCTTATTGGAAAAGTGTAATATTGGAGTGCCTTTATCATCAAAATGACAAACAAATCAGCATTAAGAAGTTAAGCAAGTTGACTGGAATTTGCCCTCAAGACATTACTTCCACACTCCACCACCTACGAATGCTGGACTTCCGTAGTGACCAGTGAGTATCACATCCCTTTGTAGACTTTCAAAAGATAATTAGGTGGAGGTGTTTGGATCAGGCAGCCAGATTATCAGTGAAGGGACATAAACTAATATAAGTGGTGCATTTGGTGATCCTGAGACATCATTTTTGTTTCTTTTTTTTTTAAGATTTTATTTATTTAATTTGACAGAGAGAGATCACAGGCAGAGAGGCAGGCAGAGAGAGAGGAGGAAGCAGGCTCCCTGCCGAGCAGAGAGCCCGATGCGGGGCTGGATCCCAGCACCCTGAGATCATGACCTGAGCCGAAGGCAGAGGCTTTAACCCACTGAGCCACCCAGGCGTCCCACGTTTCTGTGATATTTGATACCATTGACCACATTTTTTTAAAAACTGCTTTTTCTGATCTTCCTTGTAACTTTTGGACCTAAGCTGTAGAAGCTTTTCTTTTCTAATGTTGAGAGCTCCTTCACAATACAAGAAGTAATAACTTTAGAAATAATTTCTAATAAAATATACCCATGATTTATTTCCATATAAAATGGTACAAAGTAAAATACAGGTCAAAGGAAGATTAGCTCACCCTTTTATCTAGAGAGGTCAGGAAAAGATCACAGAGAAAGGAAGAAGGCATCGGGCTAGAAAGATGGAGGATAGGAGATAGGATACAGGAGAGTAGCAGCAATTCCAGAGGAGGGAAGTGTGAGACAGTGAATGGTCAACATCACTTCATCCATTGTTCTCGTTGAGTGTGAAGTAGCTGTCCAACTTCGTATTTCTTAGCTATCTCATATGGGGGCATATTTCTGTATTTCATGCTCCCAAGTGGGCTGTTTTTGAAGCATTTGTCATCATCTCCAGTGTTTTCTAGGGGTTATAGCTCCGTATTTTTTGTTAGGTACTCCTTGTATGTCGTTGATTGCTATAAACTTTGCTCTGGTTCCAGATTTGTGATAATCCGCCGGGAAAAACTTATCCAGGATCACATGGCAAAGCTTCAGCTGAATTTGCGACCTGTAGATGTAGATCCAGAATGTTTGCGCTGGACTCCTGTCATAGTCTCCAATTCTGTTGTCTCAGAGGAGGAAGAAGAGGAGGCTGAGGAAGGAGAAAATGAAGAGCCGCAGTGCCAGGAAAGAGAATTAGAGACGAGTGTAAGGGCATGAGTAGTCTCTGTTTTTGATGACAGAGGGCTCTATTTTTGGTTTTCATGAGTATTTGTGATAATGTGTTACAGTATCTTAAACCAACATAGTCAATTCACTTTAGAATTTCAGCTGATTTCAGGAAGACTGGCTTTTGTTTACTTATTTGTATATTTTTCAGCCTTGGAACATTAGGAGACCTTCAAATTTGTTACAGAGTGTTACTTAAAACTAAGAATTCCTTACCAGGGTGCTGATAAACAGCTAAATTTTAAGCTGTGTGGTAGTAATTGAGGAATCTGAATTTAATTCTGACCATTGTTAAAAATGAAATGAAGATCCCTTTTCCTTAAAATAAAACATTAAGGAAATAATGTAAACGTGTATGTTTTCTGGTAGAGCACTAACTAATTCAGTAGGTAAACAAATGTCTTTAGCCCATTAAAAGGTTAATGAGGGAGTACGACATTGTATAGTATAGTGTTCAGTATTTTTCTTCATGTGATGGATATCTTTCTCTGTTCTCTTTTTAAGCTGTCCTTTCATCCTTTAAAAATCTATGTCCTCCTTTGAAAACGGAAACAGTTTCACACCCGTTTAATGTAATTTAATTTTCAAAATGAAGTTAAATATTCAGAATAAAAATAAATCAAAATAATTACATTTCTTTCTTTTTTTTTCAAACACCCCTTTTCTCTTGCCCATGCCCCAGAGCCCATCTCCTCTTCTGTTTATAAGTTTTATTGCTAAGCAATTTGGTAAATTGTATCACTTAACCTTTATAAGAACAATGCTGTTCACTTTGTTTTTTGAAGGTGGGTTGCCTAGTGGCTAAGAGCACTAGCTCTTGGGTCAGACTGCCTGGGTTTAGATCCCAGCTTCCACATTTGCTATTGTGTGTCCTAGGGCAAGTTACTTGTATTTTTTGTGCCTCACTTACCTCATTTGTAAAATGAAGATATAATAACACTTCATATAATTGTAAGGATTAAATGAATCTTATAAAGCATTTAAAGCAGTGCCTAACACATGAGAAATATGATAGCTATTAAATAATACTTTTCTTTTTTAAAGCTTTGTTTTCTTATCTCTGTATTTAAGAGCTCAGATAGGAGGTATAATCAAATAAAACTGCAAAATTAATCAGCATGGTTTTATTTTCTGAAATCAGGTGGGAAAGTCTGCATCTCGAGAGAACAAAGAACAAGATTCTTATTCTTCAATAGAAAGTGAAAAGAAACCAGAAGTCACGGCCCCAGCCAGTTCTGCCCGTCTGAACAAACAAGTCCTTCCCCGTGATAGTCTTCCTGCAAATAATCAGACATCCCGGAGAGGCCGCTGGGGGAGGAAGAACAGAAAAAGCCAGGAACGTTTTGGTGATAAAGATTCTAAACTGCTCTTGGAAGAGACATCAACTCCTCAGGAACAATATGGAGAATGTGAGGAAAAATCAGAAACCTCCCAAGAACGATATACTGAAAGTGAGGAGCAGTTGGCAGCCTCTGAGGAGAAGCCAAGCCAGGATGGGAAGCCAGACATTCCCAAAAGAAGACTAAGTGAGGGGGTTGAGCTCTGGCGAGGACAGCTGAAGAAGAGCCCCGAGGCGCTGAAGTGTAGATTGCCCGAAGGCAACGACAGACTGCCCCGGCGCTACAGCGATGGTGACAGGGCTCTCCTCAGAGGCTTCAGTGAGAGTAGCGAGGAGGAAGAAGAGCCAGAAAGCCCTCGGTCCAGCTCCCCACCAATTCTTACAAAGCCCACATTGAAGAGAAAAGTAAGACTTTTCTTTTGCCTTGTTTCTTTTGACTTGTCTGTTCTTTCCCCAGGTGCAGCTTCTCATGGGCATCTGTCTGCCCTGGAGTTCTGAGAAGTAAATATAGAAATTGTTAGTGTGTTTTTTAGGCTTTATGTCTCAGTCTGTTGTAGCTTACGATCTTCCCAGTGAACATTGGAGACGCGGATATGGCTTCTGGGGTTCATGGGAATGGGCGCAGACGTCATAAGCTTACTTCAGGACTGCCAAACTGTTCAGCTGGCTGGTTTGATGTTGTAATCATGACTTTCAGGGATTTGTCAAGTATTTTAAAAGGACATATAGATTAGAAATGTTTATGTTAGAAAAGGAGAAAAGTATCTGACAGCTTGCTGGACAGCGGTGCCCTCTCCTGTCAGGCTGCTCAGAGAGGCTGTTCGTCTTGGGTGGGGGTGGGACTTTTTCCCTGTGCTCTCTTCTCCTGTCTCCATCTCTCCCTTCTTTCAGTGGTTTGTCTTAACCTGGGTTTAAAAATATTTTCTCAACTTTATCTTGTCATCTTGCAAGGTTTGAATGATAGCCCATTTATAAATCTGTTGTGATGATGATAATGAGTTCTGGCAACCCGTGTACCAGAACTGTCCCAGGCTGTGGAGTGAACTGTAAGCGTTGCCACCAGCCAGCCAGACTGAGCTCAGCCCCCTGGATGAGCCACCCTGTAGTAGTGGGGTGACAGCTTTCATCCAAAGCAGTGAAATTGTTCCTTTCCTTAGCAGAACCTAAGGGGGGGGGGGAAGCAGGGCTATATATAAAAAAATAAGCTTTTAATTTTAGAACAGTCAGATTTATGCAGTTATTGCAGAGAAAGTACAGAGAGTTCCTGTATTCCTTACAGACTGTTTGCCGTATTGTTAACCTCTTAACATTGGTATAGTACTTTTGTCACAAATAGTGAACTAGTATTTTATTAACTCGAGTTCATACTCTTTAGATCTCCTCAGTTTTCCCGTATATCCTTTTTCTGTTCCAGGACTTCATCCAGCACAGCACATTACACTTAGTAGTCATGCCTCTTTGGCCCCTCTTGGTGGTGATAGTTTCTCAGACTCCTTGTTTTTGATGACCTTTACAGTTTGAGGAGTACTGGCGAGGTATTTTAGAATGTGCCTCAGGATGTTAGAATGGGGTAATATGTTTTTGGGAAGAAGCCCACAGAGGTTCAGTGTCATTCTTATCACATCATATAGAGGGTGTCTGGTCTATATGTATGTATACACACACACACCGAACACAAGAGTATTACTGTCAGTATGACTTTTCATTTTGATATCAGCCTTGATCAACAAGTTTGAGGTTGTGTTTGTCGGGTTTCTCCACTGTAAATTAGTTACTCCTTCTCCCCCCTTTTCCATACCGTACTCATTGGAAGGTAGTTGCTGCCAGCAGCCCACACTCCAGGTATGGAGAGTTATACTCTGTTCCTTAGGAGCGGAATATCTGTGTTAATTATTTGCAATTCTGCTTGGAGATTTCTTCGTTCCCACCCATCTCTTTATTTGTTCAAGCATTTATTTATACCAGCATAGACTCAAGATATTTACTTTATACTTTGAGTTCTAACCCAGCAGTATCACTTGATTTAATTCGTTGCTCAAATTGGTCCGGCTTTGGCCATTAGGAGTCTTTAAGTTTTGCTCCCATGTCCCTTTAACTTAATACGTACCATCATCATTGTAAGGGCTTTTTGTTTTGTTTTGAGAACTTCCTTACTTTCTAGTACCACAGGATATTCTCGGTTCATCTTGTATATTTCATGTCCCAATCCTAGAGTTAGCCATTTTTCCGAAGAGCATAGTTAAACATGTTTAACCTGGTTTGAAAATTGTACTCTCAACTAAAAGGACTAGTAAATTTAAATTTGAAGTGGAGAAAAACTCAATACTGGCTCACTCTGCCATTCATTACGTGGTCATGAAGAATGTATCTTTGCCATTCCAGGCTTATGTTGCCTATTTATAAGACAAAATCATGCTATTTCCCTGTGTAAACAAGAGAAAATTGTAACAGGCAGTGAGATTATGCACAAAATAATTGAAGTTCTTAAAGAAATTCTCTTGACTGGAAGTCAGAGACTATATTTTATAACCATTTCTATACGGACTGGCTATGTGACCTTAAGCAAGCCCTGTCACCTTTCTTACCTCTATAGAATGAGGGGATTGGATTAGATCATTTCTGGTGCATCATCTTTATCATTTTGTTGTATCTACTATGAACTATGAGGCAAAGTGGTTTTTTTTCTCTTGAGGTAAAGAGATGTTAGAGGATTAGCTTCTGTGTCATTTCAGTATTGAAATAGGCATTTCCCTAGAGTGCTAAACGTAATGCAACTATTGATAAGGAAATTATAATATCTGCTCTTTGGGCATGCCTTTTACAAAGTTGTATTCAATTATCTAACATCTTTCTGTGATAACTTTATGTCTGGTATTTTGCTGTAGTATTTTGAAATAATACTCAAAATGTCTCTTGGCAAACAGTATACCCATTTTATATATGCTTACTCTGTTAGATTCAAAAACTGTTCATTATGTTATTAATAGAAATAATAGTATTCTTTATGTAAATAAAATACTTTCTTCCTCTTTTAAATAGAAACCAATTCTTCACCGAAGGAGGAGAGTCCGAAAGCGCAAACACCACAATAGCAGTGTGGTCACAGAAACTATTTCTGAGACCACAGAAGTGTTAGATGAGCCTTTTGAAGACTCTGACTCTGAGAGGCCAATGCCAAGATTAGAACCCACATTTGAGATTGAGGAAGAGGAAGAGGAAGAGGATGAAAGTGAACTCTTCTCTAGAGGATACTTCCATCGTCTCTCCTCACAAGATGTGCTCAGGTGTCGGTCCTCTTCTAAGAGGAAATCTAAAGATGAAGATGACGATGAAGAGTCAGATGATGCTGATGGTATGTTTGACGGAGCGCTTGCTTATGGTAGTTTTATTGTTTTTAAAGAACCAGGCTGCAAGTCAGAGCTTCAGACCCTTCCACCAAAAGGCTGAAAAAGCTACTCTCCCCACCAAGCAAGTCAAGGACGGCCAATTTGGTAACCTCTCAGAATTTGTGTCAAGTATACTCACCCCCATTTTCTCATTGAGCCCTCTGTCCTTTTAAAAAAGTTTTTTTCTAGTTTCCCCTTCAACACAGGACCTATTTTTGCCTCTGCAGAAAATATCTTGCTGTTAGGAAATTATTATTTTTGGCCGAATCCTTTCTCAGCCATTATCTGAATCTTTAGTAAATGGATGGATTGGACTTAGCATCAGGAAGATATTGAAGTAATAACACTTTACTAGAAAGTACACTCTGTGTACTTACCTGTTTTTCTAATTGTGGTATGCTGAGTGCTTAAAATAGGGACTTGGTAAATATTGCTAAATGGATACGTGCTAGGAAGATGGTTCTTAAATAAGATCAGATTCATATAAATTGGACTTGCTTCACATCTGTTGAGGAATCCCTCTGAATCATATCTCTAATGTGCCTTTCTCTGCGAGTAGTAAATTTCTAATAAAAATGGTAACAGTGCCTCAGGGTTGGTTAAATTTTATGGCATAGTGCAGAATCCAGTGATTTACTTTTAAAATAGCCTTGTCATTTAGAAATAAAGAAACTGGGGCTAATACATGTGCTGGGTCACAGACTAGTCATTTACATCCTACCCTAAAGTTTCTGCGGTGGTGCAGAAGATGCTGCCTGCACCTGCAGTGTTTGCCTTAATTTGGGCAGGGGTAGAGGGTGTCCAAGCTGAGCTTGTTTTTACTTTGCTGGGTGAATTTGAAGTAATCTAGTCATCCACTCTTGGTGGAATTAACAGCATTTATTTGTTAATTGAGCTTTTCATTCTTCCTTAAAAAACAAATTTGCTCAATTTTATATCTAGTAGAAACTTGGATTTTCTCCGTTTTCACATTTTTATATAAGAAATACTTGTAATATAGTGATGAGATGACTGAGTGCTTTGCTTTGCTGTGAATGATTTTCTGAAGTTTTATAACAAACTGTGTTATACTTTGAGGTATATAACTAGGAAACAAAGATTTTTTGTGCAAATTTGGCCCTTCAGTAAAATTCTTTCTTGGATCATTGTAGACTAAAATAATATCCCCTGTTTAAATTCTTGTTGACTTGGACAAATTTTCTTTGATGCAGCCATTTCCTTTATTTTCACATTATTATTGCCAGCTGTGCCTTTTTAGCTTATCCCTCGAAATCCTGTTCTCACCTGGGTGTTCTTCCCTTTAAAAATTAATGGGAAAGGGCGCCTGGGTGGCTCAGTTGGTTGGGCGACTGCCTTTGGCTCAGGTCATGATCCTGGGGTCCTGGGATCGAGTTCCGCATTGGGCTCCCGGCTCCGCGGGGAGTCTGCTTCTCCCTCTGACCTTCTCTCTTCTCATGCTCTCTCTCACTGTCTCTATCTCAAATAGATAAAATCTTTTAAAAAAAAATTAATGGGAAATGTGAATGTACTTAATGCCACACCACACTGGACACCTAAACATGGTTGAAGTGGTACATTTTTTGCTACACGAAGTTTACTACAATCTTTAAAAATAGGAAAAAAAGTAATGGGGAGAAAATAACGCAGACGTCAAATTTCTTTCTAATAAATCTTTGTCATTGGGGCTTTCACTTTTTCTTCAGGTCAGTATTTGTTTAGGACTAAATGCCTTGCAGCTGTTCCCATACAAACACATTGAGCAGTTATTCATGTAGAATTGCTCAGTCATGGCTGGGGGCAATTAACTCATGATATTACTTGAAGTAATAAGAAAACCAGAGAGAGAATATGAATTGCAAACAGGAAAAAAAAAAAAGAAGAAATGAGCTGATTTGTGACTTAGTAAAGACTGCTTGTTGGAGTAGTTGTAATCACAGCCCAACATTTGCATCGTTACACAGCTTGTCTCCATTTTCAAAAAAAACTGGAGAAAACTGACCTGTAGACTAACTTCCTTTTGAGCAGTGCAGTTGGGGATGATAAACCTGAACTGGTTTTAAGTAGTGGGGGGCAGAGAGCATTGACCAGAGTTCTTTCCTTGTTCTGCCAGCCCACTGTGTGGCTTCAGAAGAGGTCCTTATTAGGTTTCTCCTTTAGATTCTTAACTTGAAAGTGAAGGTAATCAGGAGTTTGTGATGATTAAAAAAACCATTTCTGTTGCACATTGTGGTCTCAGAAAAAGGCACTGCTACAAATACAAAGTCTTGTAACTTTTTTTAACTGTGTGGTTTTGTTTTTTTAATCCCTCCTGTATAGACACTCCTATCCTAAAGCCAGTATCGCTCTTGAGAAAATGTGATGTGAAGGATTCTCAACTTGAGCCAGATACATCCACACCTATGAAAAAGAAAAAGGGATGGCCCAAAGGCAAAAGCCGTAAACCAATCCACTGGAAGAAAAGACCTGGCCGCAAACCGGGATTTAAGTTGAATCGGGAAATCATACCCGTTTCTACTCAAGAATGCGTTGTTGACCCCATTGTGCCCATTCCTAAACCGGGACGTAAACCCAAACTTCAAGAGAATGAAGAAACTGTCGAACCAAAAGAAGACTTGCCTTTAACTGAAGAAAGGAAGGAAGAGGAGGAGATGCACGTGGAAGCAGAAGAGATTGAAGAGGGAGAAGAAGAAGATACAACCGGCAGTGAAGTTAGAGCAGCGTCTCCAGTGGATAGCAACAGTCCTGAGACAGAAGCGAAAGAAGCCGAGATCGAAGAGGAGGAAGAGAAGCCCCGTGTTTTAGAAGAGCAGAGGCAGTCGGAAGAGGAGCAGCAAGAACTGGAAGAACAGGAGCAAGAGGAAGAGGATGAAGTGGCTGTAGAAGAGGCAAACCAGAATGAGGACCACGATGCAGATGATGAGGATGATGGCCATCTGGAATCGACCAAGAAAAAGGAGCTAGAGGAGCAGCCTGTTAGGGAAGACGTCAAGGAGGAGCCCGGTGGTCAGGAGTCTTTTTTAGATACTAATATGCCGAGCAGTAGGGAGAACAGGAAGGATAAAGATGAAACAGAACCAGATTCTGAAGAGGAACAGACTTCGCACGAAACATCCATGGTATCAGAGCATATGCCAGGGTCTGAGGATGATCATGAGGAAGATTCAAACTCTAAGGAAGAATTAATTGAGCTGAAAGAGGAAGAAGAGATTCCTCACAGTGAACTGGATCTGGAAACCGTGCAAGCAGTGCAGTCTTTGACTCAAGAAGAGAGTAACGAGCACGAGGGAGCCTACCAGGACTGTGAGGAGACTCTGGCAGCCTGTCAGACCCTGCAGAGTTACACCCAGGCCGACGAAGACCCTCAGATGTCCATGGTTGAAGACTGCCATGCCTCGGAACATAATAGTCCCATATCTTCTGTTCAGTCCCATCCCAGCCAGTCGGTCCGGTCGGTCAGTAGTCCCAACGTGCCTGCCCTCGAGAGTGGTTACACCCAGATCAGCCCGGAGCAAGGATCCCTGTCCGCACCCTCTATGCAGAACATGGAGACCAGCCCCATGATGGATGTGCCTTCCGTATCTGACCACTCTCAGCAGGTGGTGGACAGCGGCTTCAGTGACCTGGGCAGCATCGAGAGCACCACGGAGAACTACGAGAACCCCAGCAGTTATGATTCCACCATGGGCGGCAGCATCTGCGGGAATAACTCTTCGCAGAGCAGCTGCTCCTACGGCGGCTTGTCCTCATCCGGCAGCCTCACCCAGAACAGCTGTGTGGTCACTCAGCAGATGGCCAGCATGGGCGGCAGCTGCAGCATGATGCAGCAGAACGGCGTGCAGCCCGCCGCGGCCAACTGCAACATCAAGTCCCCTCAGAGCTGCGTGGTGGAGCGGCCCCCCAGCAACCAGCAGCAGCCGCCGCCCCCGCCACCGCAGCAGCAGCAGCAGCCGCCGCAGCAGCCGCCGCCCCCGCCGCCGCAGCAGCAGCCGCCGCCGCCGCCGCCGCAGCCCGCGCCCCCGCCGCAGCAGGCCCCGCAGCCGCCGCCGCCCCAGCAGCCGCCGCAGCCGCAGCAGCAGCAGCAGCAGCCGCCGCCGCCTGCCCCGCCGCCGCCGCAGCCCCCGCAGCCGCAGCCCCCGCCGCCACCGCAGCAGCAGCCCCCGCTGTCGCAGTGCAGCATGAACAACAGCTTCACTCCCGCGCCCATGATCATGGAGATCCCGGAATCGGGCAGCACGGGGAACATAAGCATTTACGAGCGGATTCCGGGGGACTTCGGGGCCGGCAGCTACTCTCAACCGTCAGCCACCTTCAGTTTAGCCAAGTTGCAGCAGCTGACTAACACCATTATGGACCCTCATGCCATGCCTTATAGCCATTCTCCTGCTGTGACTTCCTATGCAACCAGTGTTTCTTTGTCCAACACAGGGCTGGCCCAGCTGGCTCCGTCTCATCCATTAGCTGGGACCCCTCAAGCACAAGCCACCATGACGCCGCCCCCGAACTTGGCCTCCACCACCATGAACCTCACGTCGCCTCTGCTACAGTGCAACATGTCTGCCACCAACATTGGCATTCCCCACACGCAGAGGTTGCAAGGGCAGATGCCGGTCAAAGGGCACATCTCCATCCGCTCCAAATCAGCGCCGCTGCCCTCCGCGGCTGCTCATCAGCAGCAGCTGTACGGCCGCAGCCCACCAGCGGTTGCCATGCAGGCCAGCCCTCGCGCGTTGGCTGTGCAGCGTGGCATGAACATGGGGGTTAATTTGATGCCGACCCCCGCCTATAATGTCAATTCCATGAATATGAACACCTTGAATGCCATGAACAGCTATCGAATGACACAGCCCATGATGAACAGCAGTTACCATAGTAACCCTGCCTACATGAACCAGACAGCACAGTATCCTATGCAGATGCAGATGGGGATGATGGGGAGCCAGGCCTATACCCAGCAGCCTATGCAGCCAAACCCTCATGGAAACATGATGTACACTGGCCCCTCCCATCACAGCTACATGAATGCTGCTGGCGTGCCCAAGCAGTCACTCAATGGACCTTACATGAGAAGATGAGCAAGATGAACTTGCAATTAAAAACTTAAATATATATAAATAAAGGAACCTTTTATACTGACAAACCAGAGAAAAATGGACCTTTTTCCAGTTAAAATATTGCTGTAGATTTAGAGGAATTTTTCTTTGGTTTATTTTATTTTTTAGAAAACCTGGTCTTCTCTTTTTTTGGGTTCATTTTGTTCTGGGTTTTGGTTTTCTTCACAATCTTGAACATTTTACAATAGAACTCATCTAAAAATGGATTTGGGGATAGGGGAAACATGCACAAAAATCTTTTCATAATTAAAAAGAGCCTTACTTTCTTTACACACCACATGGGCAGAATTTGTGTAAAAGTGAATTATCTTTATTTTATTTTAAGATGTATGTTTCCCCTCACTGTTTGCAGCTCCCAATGTTGTCACTTTTAAATGTTATATATACATCTCGGAGGGTTAACCAGACCCTTTCCTCCAAACCCAACCTTTCATTTCCTACTTCATTCCAGCAGGAGGCACTTATGGGAGACTCGGATGGGGACATGGAGAACAACCCAAGCTCCTTAAACTTATTATTATTGTTAATATTATTATTATTATTATTAATAAAGCGAGGCAGGAAAATGCTTCTCCTTTTAAAATCCCCTCCACTCCCTACACACATAAATACACACACACACACATCACACCTCTTGAAACCTTTCCCCAAGAATGTTTCTTTGTAGATGGACTTCATTGAAATGTTTTTCTAAAATCAAGTGTAATATAATTTTTTCTTTTTTTCTGTTGTTTTTTTTGTTTGGGTTTTTGTTTTTGTTGTTTTTTGTTTACTATTCCCACTCAGCACTCAGAGACACAAAAATACTGTAAGTCTCAATTAACAGCAGAATCTCAGAGGAAAGCTGTTTGCAATCCTAATCCTAATCCAGCCTTGGAGGAATAGAGATGGTCAGTTAACAATCAAAAAGAGGACTTTTACCTCTTGTTTTTTACCACCTGGTGAATCAGCCATAATGCACATACTCCACACAGCCTCTTGTTTTTAGTATGTACTTTGAGATGCTAAGGGTCTTGATTCTTGAGCCTTCCGACTCTGACTAAACTCAAACAGTCCCCAGTGATTAGCCTCTTACATTCTTACATAAAGTGTTGATGGATGACTGTACATTTCAGTGATTTGAAAAATACCTGACAAACATTTGACACTGTTTGTTTTCTGTTGGAAGAGATGACTTAAGGGAGATCATGGTGTGAGTTTTATAGCTACTTAAATGATACATACCTCTAGTTTTCATTTGTCTTGAGATCCTGAGTTCATTCCCTGTGAATCAGAGTGCACCAGCCCCTCTCCTGTGAGTGGTTAAAAGAGAAGAAGGATAAACCAACCACCAGCATACTAGGGCAAATCTGGACAGCAGGGTTTTAGCAGGTTCCTGTGTTGCTCCCAACTCCCATTATCTTTTCTCTTGTGCAGCCAGTTCGCCCATTCTCTTCCTATTACTTGCTCCAGGGATAGGTAAAAAATAGATATATATCTATATATATGTTCCATCATTAGAAGATGGAAACTATTATACCACTTGGTATGTGCAGTCAAATATCCAAAAGGGGGAAGTACTGCTTAAAGAAATACTTGTAAGCATTAAATTCTCTCCTTTATTTGTACATTTTATATAGATAAATTTTTGAAGTACTAATTAGGCATTAAATTTTTTCAAATGCACAGGTTTGTTGTTTTTTTTTATACACTTTAATTGACTTTCTCAATTAAATGTGTTAGGTAGAAAACGGCAGAACTCCACATCTTACCGCTACCAATTCTGAGCATGTGCAAGGCTGTGTAGGACCCAGTTTCTCTGTATATACTCTTCCGGTTCCCAGTCATCTATGTAGAAAGCGCACTGTGCTGCCCTCTCCCTACATCTTCAGCTATGTCATTGCTTCCTGGTTGGGGTGGGGATGGGGTGGGTCGGGAGGGAGGTATCTTGGGTGGAGGGTGGGTCAAGGCAGAAGGAGAAGCTGTTGAAATGAGGGCCGTGAATTCAGTTTCTGTTGGTTTGCGGTTGTGTTTGGTTTCATTTGTTTCTTTAAAAAAAAAAAAAAAAATTCAATCGGGCAGCTCCCTTTTCCACAAGCCTTTTTGTGACTGTAGAACTATTGTAGAGAAAATGTTCTTTTCTATATTATAAAAGAAATTATCCAACACAGTAATATTGGTACCTGTCATTTTTTCACTTCTGTTTAAAAAAAATGTATTTTTAGCAAGATAACTTGGGTAATCTTCTAAAAAAGAAATTTAAAAACTCACTGTTAGTGACTTTGATGCCTTTTAAAATAAGAGCTTTTTCATTTCATTCCATCTTTAAAATTTTTTATCTTTGTTGTAGAATATTAAAAACTATTTTAAGAAAGATAAAAATTCTCTTTAAAGAGATCTCTAGAGTGTGTGAATAGAGCTCCAGATGCCTCTAAAAGCCGCATGTACAAATGAAGCTAAGTCTATTCCTGTCTGTTTATATTTGCTTTTCCTGTTTTGTAACCTCTTTGTACTTTGTTCATGGTGACTTGTAAGCTACGGGGAAGGGGTGCCTAGATGCCTTTGTATTTCTCCATGTCATGCGCTCCTGGGCCAGTTGGTCTCCCTTCCTCTCCTTGTATGTAATATCACTTTTTTTTCCCCTTTCTAGCAAGTACTTTCAAAAGAACTCTGTACATTTTAACATAAAAAAAATAAATTATGTTGAGCCATTTTGGATGTCTGCCTTGGATGTGGAATTTTTCTCTCAAATATCTCGGACTCTCCACTATTAGCCTTTTTCACATTTCTCTTTATACGGCGAGTATCAGATCATGACCTTTACTCTGAAATGCCAGTCTTCGCTCATATGTGTGTTTAAACGCTGACAGTGTAGATAATTTTTCCTCTTCGAATGAAAATGGTATCATGACCTCACTGTGGATTTTTGAGGGAAATCCATTTGAAAGCCTAAAGGGACTGTAATTCACTCAACCAAAGAACGGAAATTCAGCTGCAATAACAAGTAGCTCCCAGGATTGGAACGAAGCAGTTTTCTCCTCTCAGTTTATCTGATTATGTCAGATTGAGGAAGATTTGCCAGAAATCGAGGTCCTGAACATTAATGATCCTTTTCGATGTTTTCTGAGTTGTGGTACTTGGCCTCTCTTCATTTAGAAATTTGGATACGAGGCAGACTCCAGAACATTAGATTTAGCTTTGGGAAGCCGACAGCTGGGGATGGGGAGGTAAGGCAGGTACAAGTTTTCGCCGCCACCCTCTCCTGAGTTAGGAATTTATGAAGTGTATGCGCATAGTAGCAGCAGCAGACATTTGTTCGCACTCTCACACCATTCAGGTTTTAGGCCATATAGTCAGGTCGTCTCCAGAAGAAATGATTTATTTCCCTTGATGTCTTTTACTTGCTTGAGTAACCATGATTTGGACCACAGACTGTCACTTGTACTATGCAGTCATTAGTGGACTGTCCCCCAAACAAGCTTCTTGTCTTTGCTACTGCACACTACGTGCTTTAAGTAAATTAAACATAAGGCACTTCTGACTTTTCTTTCTTTTTTTTAAGATATTATTTATTTATATGAGAGAGAGAGAGAGCATAAGCCAGGGGAGAGGCAGAGGGAGATGCAGGGCTCAATCCCAGGACTCCAAGATCACGACCTGAGAGCTGAAGGCAGACGCTTAACCAACTGAGCCACCCAGGCGCCCACAATTCTGATTTTTCTACAAAGGACATGTGACCCAAAGAATGTATGACAGACTTTTTAAAGTGTTAACACCTCTACTATATTTAAATTACATTTAAAATATAATTTGAATAATGAAATTCCATTGATAGCCAACTCATGAGTGATCTCAGTAGAGGAGCTGCTCTTGTTTCTTTATTGTCCACCTTCTGACCTTTTCCCTCTATAGCAGAAGATAGATGTGGGAAGAAAATGATAATACACTTAATTCATGCATGTTGCTGAGAGCCTTGGCCTCAGCTTTGGTGTTAGAATCTATTGTCCGCACTCAGTAACTAGGGTTCCAGGACGTCTATTCCTGTTCTGCCTCTCTGAGCATCTCAGATGGTGCCCAGCTTCCCCTGTATCATAGTTGCAATGTATATTCCCTGAGCACTATAGTCTGCGAGGCAGACGATTGTAGCTCTTTAGGTGACCGTTGCTGTTCCAGGTTTTCCCTGTTGCAGCCAGGGTAAGGGGTAGTGGTTTTTGTCCTTCCTCTTGTCTTAATGTGCAAGATACAGGTCAACGATGATGAAAATGGAAAGAAAGGCATAGTAAAAAGAAAAAACTGCTTTGCAGAACAGAGGAAGCAAGGTTTTTACGACAGGTGGTAGGGAAGTAAACTCCATGTTCTTGATATGACTTTCAAGAAAACTAAAAATTCAAGTGACACATTTCGGTCAATGAACTCAGAAGACCACATAGAGTAACATTTCTTATGTTGGCCAATGTCTGGAATCCTTGAGCATGGTCATCCTATTGAAAGCTGACAAGCCCCAAAACAAAACTCAACAAATTGGTTAATACATTTCTGTTAAGGGGCAGGATGGGTTTGTTATATAAGTTGGTGTGGTTACCTAATGCAGCGCAGTCCCATGGATTTTCTTTCCAAAGTGACAGCTACAAATTGGGCTTAATGAGATTCCTTGCTATATTAATGAGGAGCCTGAATATCGGCATGCCGATTACATAAAGCCTCAAAAAGGGGGCAGGTGTAATTTCTGCCCGAAATAAAGAAAACTCTTGGGATATGATCAGCTTTGGTCTTTTGAGATCTTTTAAAACACTAGGCAGAGATAGGCTCGGTGAAATGTTTTCCAGTGATTTCTGTGAATAAACTTCAAGTATGAGAAGCAAGAAAAAATGTTCTCGCATATAACTCTACTACACAGACATCTCTGAAAGCCACATTTAAGCGACACTCAAAAAAAAAAAAAACAAAAAAAATTCTCTGAGGTGACATGTTCATTTTTAACCAACCACTTTTAGTTTATACGTGTATAAAGATGAGCAAAGACAGGGGGCTGAACTGACATCGTACATAAACACCTGGCCCTGCAGGGCTGGTATGGCGGCGTTTCCATGACTGTGCATCAAGAAACTGACATCTCGTTAATGTTGGGAGACACACGCCATTCAGATCACTTCTCAAGTTATTTAAGTTGGCCTTAGCTTTTTGAGCCCCAGAATCTCCTATTTTTGGAAACTGCATATAAAACCTTTAAATTGGTATCCTAAGTTTTAAAGTTTCTTATGAACAAAGTAAAGAAAAACATTCATATGTAAAATTTCTTTGCTGGGACTAAGGCTCTGCCCATGTACAAGTATTTAATTGATGTGTTACTTTAATAGAGTTGATTGGTATAATTTTCTTTTTAAAAGAAAGTTAGAAAACAGTTGTAGTCAGTTATGTCAAAATGATTGAATTTGATCATAGTTTTCCAGAGAAAATGAAAACAGTTATATATTGAGTAGGAGGCAACAATGGAGGATTTACTAAACACATGGACCTCTAGCAAAATAGAATAATTACCCAGTTTTTCAAAAAGTTTGTCTAGCTCCTATTTAAGGAAATTGGCTAAAATTGACTAGAACTCCTAGCTTGACAGCCTCAAAGGACTCTTGATTGAAAGCTGTAAATATGAAAACTGGGTAACCTGGAATATTGCAAGAACAAGTTGATAGGACCAAGGAAGTAATTCTATTAAAATTACAAAGGAAAACAAAGCAAAATAGACCCAAACCAGCCATTGCTGAGTGACTTTGTTAGGGCTCCCGGCTATGCGATGACTTTAACAGTCTGTTCCGTTTTCCTTGGTGCATCAGCTCGGTCTTCAGCTGGCTTTTCCCCGCGCAGCCTTCTCTGCTGTTTCGGGCATCCCATGAAAATGTGAATGTGGTCAGAGAAGAAGAGCGACTTGGTTCTCAACATCCTTTTATGCCTGTTTTTATTTGTCAAAATAGAGTATATACAGAGTCCATAAAACATGTATGGCTTCATGCATCTGTTTAAAGTAAGTATGTCAGTACAACTAAATCAGCTTCAAAAATAGTACAGCAGCCCAGGAATCTGGGGCCCCTTTCTAATTGCGATCCTCTCTCCCCACCAAAAATAATCACCAGACTTACATGATAGGTACTTCCTTAATTTATAAAAAAATATTTCTACTACTTAGGCATGCACTTTTAAAACACCATAGTTTCATTTTGCCTGGTTTTGAACTTTATAGAGATGGAATTGTGTGCAGCAGAGGGAATATGGTCAATAATATTGTAATACTATTGTCTGTATGGTGACAGATGTGACCACACTCACCATGTTGAGCACTGTAGAATGTATAAAATTGTCCAATCATTATGCTGTAGTCCTGATATTAAAATAATACTGTATGTCAGCTATATTTCAATAATGAATTTTTTTAAAAGAACACTTTTTCACTAAGTTTACAGTACCTCAAATTTTAATTAAGACCTCATAGCTGCCTCCTGAAGTTTAAAAATCTATTTCAGGACTAAAATTGGATCATGAATTTTAAAAAAGCCTGTAACACAAATGGAATAATTTTCTAGAAGTTGAGAAGGTCTAAAAATATTTGACAATTTTACAAACCTAAAAATACATGTACTAAATCTTAAAAAAAAAAAAAGGAATTCTGCATTTTGCATCTGGTTTCCCTCAACATGATTGTGAGGTTTGTTCCTGTTGTTACATGTCACTATGATTTCATTTATTTTCATGGCTGTGTAATATTCTATTATGGGACTGTACAAAGTATATTTATACCTTCTACAGTTGACATAGATTTAAGTTGTTTCATGGATGAAAGACCTTAATGTGAGACAGGAATCTATAAAAATCCTAGAGGAGAACATAGGCAGTAACCTCTTCACCATCAGCCACAGAAACTTCTTTTAAGACAGGTCTCCAAAGGCAAGGGAAACAAAGGCAAAAATGAACTTTTGGGACTTCATCAAGATAAAAAGCTTCTGCACAGCAAAGGGAACAGTCAACAAAACAAAGAGGCAACTCATGGAATGGGAGAAGATACTCGCAAATGACACTACAGACAAAGGTCTGGTATCCAAGATCTGTAAAGAACTTCTCAAACTCAGCACCCAAAAAACAGATAATCACGTCAAAAAATGACCAGAAGACATGAACAGGTGCTTCTCCAAAGAAGGCATACAAATGGCTAACAGACACATGAAAAAATGTTCATCATCTTTAGCCATCAGGGAGATTCAAATCAAAACCACAGTGAGATACCACCTTACACCAGTTAGAATGGCCAAAATCAACAAGACAGTAAACAACAAATGCTGGAGAGGATGTAGAGAAAGGGGAACCCTCCTCCACTGTTGGTGGGAATGCAAGTTAGTGCAGCCACTTTGGAAAACAGTATGGAGATTCCTCAAGAAATTAAAAATAGAGCTACCCTATGACCCTGCAATTGCACTACTGGGTTTTACCCCAAAGATACAGAGGTAGTGAAAAGAAGGGCCATATGTATCCCAAAGGTCATAGCAGCAATGTTCACAATAGCCAAACTGTGGAAAGAGCAGAGATGCCCTTCAACAGACAAATGGATAAAGAAGATATGGTCCATATATACAATGGAATATTACACAGCCATCAGAAAGGATGAATACCCAACTTTTGTATCAACATGAGTGGGACTGGAGAAGATTATGCTGAGTAAAATAAGTCAAGCAGAGAAAGTCAATTATCATATGGTTTCACTTACTCACGGAACATAAGGAATAGCATGGAGGACATTAGAAGAAGAAAGGAAAAAATGAAGAGGGGGACATCGGAGTGGGAGACAAACCATTAGAGACTATGAACTCCGAGAAACAAACTGGGAGTTTTAGAGGGGCAGAGGGTAGGGGGAATAGGTTGGCCCGGTGATGGGTATTAAGGAGGGCATGTATTGCATGGAGCCCTGGGTGTTATATGTAAAAATGAATGGAAAAGTTGATGGAACACTACATTAAAAACTAATGACGTACTGTATGGTGACTAACATAATTAAAAAAAACTAGGTCATTTCTAGTCGGGGTTATTAGACGACGTGGCTGTATTTAATCCTGTGTAGGTCTCCTGCACACCGTTACAGATGCTTCTCTTATTATACTCGCAGAAGGGGGATTGCTAGATGATAGGATGTAACTTCAACTGTACTAGGTACTGCCAAAGAGTTTTCAAAAATAACCATACTATTTTTGTTTTCTCCCATCAGCAGTGAACAGGAGCTCCTGTTATACACATTCTCTTCAGTATTTCGTATTTTCAGTTGTTTTAATTTTTGTCAATCCAGGGGATGTGTAGTGGAATCTCTTTGTGGTTATATTTTGCATTTTACTGAACTATTAATTATGTTGAGCACCTTTTCATGTGTTTATTGCTATCTGAACTTCCTCTTTTGCGAAGGGTCTGTTCAAGGTTTTTCCCTGTATTACAACTGAGTTGTCTTTTTCTTCCTGACTTGTAGGAGGACTTCAGGCATTTTGGATGTGTCTTCTGTCAGTTGCATGTAATACACATATCTTCTCCCATTCTGTCACTTGCCCTTTCACTTTCTTAATGGTGTCTTTTGGTGACCAGAGTTCTTCATGTGATCCAGTTCAATACTGTCTCCCTTTATGGGGAGGGATTTTTCTGCCTGGATTAAGAAGTCTTTTCCTACCCTGAGATTATCATCATATTCTCTGTAGAGTAATTTTTAAAAAGATGTTATTTATTTATTTGACAGAGAGAGGGAGAGAGCACAAGTAGGCAGAGAGGCAGGCAGAGAGAGAGGGGGAAACAGGCTCCCCACCGAGCAGAGAGCCCGATGTGGGGCTCGATCCCAGGACCCTGAGATCATGACCTGAGCCCAAGGCTTTAACCCACGGAGCCACCCAGGCGCCCCTCTGTAGAGTAATTTTTAACAGCTTCACTGTTTTGCTTACAAAATTAATTCTTTATTACACCTGGAATGATTATCATTTATAGCACGAGTCCGGGGAACAGTTTCATTCTCTTCCCATGTAAATATACAATTCCAGCACCATTTATTCCTCTACTCCTGCTTGATATCATGCATCCAGATGCATAGATCGGTCTTGGGACTCCTCCGGTCTGTATATCTCTCCTGGACTGTTTATGCACTGGTCTGTATCTCCATCCTGTATTAATTACTGTGGCTTTATGAGAAGTCTTTCAATTAAGTGAAGCAAGGCCTTCTAAGTTGCTTTTCTTTTTCAGTAGATTCCAGTAGGGATTAACACTTCCAGGCCTTTTGTATGTTCATATGTTGTTAGAATCAGCTTACCAGATTCCTAAAAAGATCTTATTGACATTTTTAAAAAAGATTTTTTTCATCTATTTGAGAGAGAGAGAGAGAGAGAGAGAGAGAGAGAGAGCACAAACTGGGGAGGATAAGAGGGAGAAGCAGACAGGGAGTCTGACATGGGACTTGATCCCAGGACTCCAGGATCATGACCTGAGCCGAAGGCAAACGCTTAACCAACCGAGCCACCCAGGTGCCCGATCCTATTGACATTTTATTGTGATTGCATTGATCCTTAAAATCAGTTTGGCAAAAATTGGCTCTCTGTTCAGCGGAGAGCCTGCTTCCCCCTCTCTCTCTGCCTGCCTCTCTGCCTATTTGTAATCTCTTTATGCCAAATAAATAAATTTTAAAAATCTTTTTTAAAAAAGAGTTCTTTAATTTCTATCAAAAATTTTTTTACTGATTTCTGCACAAAGGTGTTGTGCTTTGTGACTTTATTCTTGAGTATTTAATACTTTTGAAACTATTAAGAAATTAGCTTTTAAAAAGATTTATCCATTTTAGAGAGAAAAAGAGAGAGAGAGAGCAGGGGAGGGGCAGAGGGAGAGACTCTTCAAGCAGATTCTCTGCTGAGTGTGTAGTCTCACTCGGGGCTCAATCCCACAATCCATGAGATCACGACCTGAGCCCAAACCAAGACAGGATGCTCAACCGACTGAGCCATCCAGGAACCCCTATAAAATTAACTTTTAAAAATCTATTTTCTGTTTATTTTTGGTGTACAGAAATATCACTGATTTTTTAAATTTTGGCCTGTCAGGTGTGAGGTGGTATCTCATAGTGGTTTTGATTTGTATTTCCCTGATAATGAGTGATGTTGAGCATCTTTTCATGTGTCTGTTAGCAGTTTGTATGTCTTCTCTGGGAAAGTGTCTATTCATGTTTCTGCCCATTTCTTAACTGGATTATTTGTTTTTTGGATGTTGAGTTTGATAATTTTATAGATTTGGATACTAATCCTTTATCTGATATATCATTTGCAAATATCATCTCCTCTTCTGTAGGCTGCCTTTCAGTTTTGTTGATTGTTTCCTCTGCTGTACAGAAGCTTTTTACTTGATGAAATCCCAACAGTTCATTTTTGCTTATGTTTCCCTTGCTTTTGGAGACGTGTCTAGCAAGAGGTTGCTGTGGCCAAGGTCAATGAGGTTATTCTCTTCCAGGATTTTGATGGATTCCTGTCTCACCTTGAGGTCTTTCATCCATTTTCGATTTGTTTTTGTGTATGGTGTAAGACAGTGGTCCAGTTTCATACTTCTACATGTTGCTGTCAGGTTTTCCCAATACCATTTGTTAAAGAGACTGTCTTTATTCTATTGGATATTCTTTCCTGTTTTGTCAAAGATTTGTTGACCATATAGTTGTGGGTCCATTTCTGGAGTCTCTACTGTGTTCCATTGATCTATGTATCTGTTTTTGTGCCAGTACCATACTGTCTTGATGACTACAGCTTTGTAATAGGACTTGAAGTCCAGAATCATGATGCCTCCAGCTTTTCTTTTCTTTTTCAGGATTGCTTTGGCTCTCCAGGGTCTTTTGTGGTTCCATGCAAACTGTGAGATTGTTTATTCTATCTCTGTGAAAAACGCTGGTGGTATTTTGATAAGGATTGCATTAAGAGAATGTTTAGTTTTGTAAGAAACTGTCAAACTATCTTCCAAAGTGAATGTACCATTTTGCATTCCTACCAACAAAGAATGAGAATTCCTGTCGCTCCACATCCTAGCCAGCATTTAGTATGACCACTATTTTGAATTCTGGGTATTCCAATAGTATCTTGTATTAATTTGCAATTCCCTAATGACATATTACACATCTTTCATATGCTTATTTGCCATCTGTATGTTGTCTTTGGTGAGATGTCTTTTCAACTCTTTTACTAATTTCTTAATTATTATTTACTTTCTTATTGTTGAGTTTTAAGAGTTCTTTATTATTTTGGATGATAGTCCTTTCTCAGATACATCTTTTGCAAATATTATCTCCCAGTCTGGCTTGTCTTCTTATTCCCTTAACATTGTCTTTCTCAGAGCAGAATTTTCAAATTTTTTTAAAAAGGTTTTATTTATTTATTTGACAGAGAGAGAGATCACAAGTAGGCAGAGAGGCAGGCAGAGAAAGGGGAGAAGCAGGCTCCCAGCTGAGCAGAGAGCCCAATGCAGGGCTCCATCCCAGGACCCCAAGATCATGACCCGAGCCAAAGGCAGAGGCTCTAATCACCTGAGCCACCCAGGCACCCCTTGAATTTTCAATTTTTAATGAAGCCAAGCTTATTGATTATTTCTTTAATGGATTGTGCCTTTGATTTTGTATCTAAAAAGTCATAGCCATACCCAAGGTTTTCTTGGTTTTATTTTATCTTCTGGGAGTTTTAAAGTTGTGCACCTTATACTTAGGTTTATGATCCATTTTGAGTTAATTTTTGTGAAAGATATAAGATCTGTATACTGATTGATCTTTATGGAAAGTGAATGTCCAATTGCTCCAACATCATTTGTTGAAAAGATCATCATTTCTTTATTTATTGCCTTTGCTTCTTTGTCAAAGATCAGTTGTTTATATTTATGTGACACTATTTCAGTTCCACTAATCCATTTCTTTTGCTTGTTTGTTTTTGGTTTTCTTTTTGCCAATAGCGTGCCATCTTGATTACTTTGTAGTTTTATTGTAGGTCTTGAAGCTAGTCAGTGTCAGTCCTCTGACTTTGTTCTTTAATATTAAGTTGGTTTCTCTGGGTTTCTTTTGTTGTTTTGTTTTTGAGTTTTGCCTCTCAATATAAACTTTCAAATCATTTTGTTGATATTTACAAAATAGCTGGCTGAGATTTTGATTTTTATTGCACCGACTCTATAGATCAAGTTGGGAAAAATGGACATGTTGATTATATTGAGACTTCCTATCCATGAACATGGGATATCTCTTCATTTATTTAGTTGTCTTTCATATCCTTCTTCAGAGTTTTGTAGTTTTCCTAATACAGATCTTTTACATGTTTTGTTGAATTTATACGTAAGCATTTAATTTTGGGAGTTGCTAATGTAAATGGTAGTGTGTTTTTAATTTTTAATTCCACTTGTCCTTGTTGGTATATAGGAAAGCTCAGAGTGGTAGATTTCAAAAGAATTTTTTCTTTTTAAACTTTTTAAAAAAGATTTTATTTATTTGAGAGAGCGAGAATGAGAGAGAGAAAGAGAGAGCATGAGAGGGAGGAGGGTCAGAGAGAGAAGCAGACTCCCTGCTGAGCAGGAAGCCCAACTCGGGACTTGATCATGGGACACCAGGATCATGACCTGGGCCAAAGGCAGTAGCTTAACCAACTGAACCACCCAGACGCCCCAATTTTAAAAGACTTTTAAAAGAAAATGACAGAACTAGCAAGCAGTTCTACCAGCCATACTATAAAGATCTACCAGTCATGATATAAAGAATTGAACAAGATTAACAAAATTGTCCTAATAAACACATATAAAACACAGCATGCAAAAATAGTAGAATATACATTATCTTTAAAAATTGCACATACTAGGCAATAAAGCATGCTTCAACAAATACCAAATTATTGAAATCACACCAAGCAAGTCTTCTGACTACTAACATGATTATGCTAGAAATCTGTAACAACAACAAACTAGAAAATCCCCCATGTGTTTGGAAATTAAGAAATATGCTTTTATATAATTCATGGGCCAGGGAAAAATAAAAATTCGAAAGTATTTTGAGCTGAATTATTTGCAATCCATTCAAATAGTGAATCTAAACTAAGATCAGGATGACTGGATGGCTAAGTGGGTTAAGCATCTGACTCTTGATTTGGACCCAGTTCATAATCTCAGGGTCGCGGGATGGAGCCCTGTACCGGGTTCTGTGCTCAGCAGGGAATCTGCTTCTCTCCCTCTTCTTCTCCCTCTGCTTGCTCTCTCGCTCTCTCTCTCTCAAGTAAATAAATTAAAAAAAAAAAAAAGATCAACAAGTGTTGCTAGCATCACAAAAAGAGAGCCATCCAGGATATCATGTGTTTTTACATCACCTATGAAAATAATCTTACCAGAAAATCAACCTGATTTTGTATAAACCTCAATCTGTCAGTTTACAGGAAATGCAAGAGACAGAAGAGCACGTTAAACACTACCACAGTGATGCAATCAACAAAATCTGGAATATGAGAAATGTTACCAGATGAATGTCCCAAGTTCTCTCTACAGATACACTGCAAGGAATAATAAGAGATAGGAGGTGAGGGAAATAGCAATGTGGTGGGAATTTACACATTAAGAGATTTAGGAGACATGTGAATGAAATGGAATGTGTGGACCTTGTTCAAATCCTGATTCTAAGCAATTAATTTAGAAATCTACTTATGATAATTGAAAATTCAAAAACTGCATATTTGATACTAGGAATTTGATATTATTTAAGTGTGTTATGTTATACTTTATGATATAATATATTGTACCTCTTTTTTAGAAGATTATTTTCTTTCGGAGTTAAATGCTAAAATAGGTATAGATAAAGGGTATGCAATCTGGGGTTTGCTCGAAAATAATCCGGCATTGATATAAATAAAATAACATTAGCAGGGAGTTGACAGTTGTTGAAACTGGCTAATGAGTACACAGGAGTTCATGATACTATCCTCTATAATATGAATATGTTTAAAAATTTTCATGATAAAAGCGTTTTTAAAAATCACTACATGCAAAGAAGTATTTTGCAAAAGATTTATGGCCTTAATTAAAATATATATATTTTAGGGCACTTTGGTGGCTCAGACATTTGAATGTCTGACTCTTGATTTCAGCTCAGGTCATGATCTCAGGGTCATGGGATTGAGGCCCACACCGGGCTCCACGCTTGACAGGGAGTAGGCTTGAGATTCTCTCTCTCTCTCTCTCTCTCCCTCTGCTCCCCTTCCCCCTCTCGTGCTTTCTAAATACATCTTTTAAAAATAATAATAAAAAGTAAATAAAATACATATATTTTAAAAGGACTGAAAAATGAGTGGCCACTATGCCCCACCAGATTAATAAACATGAAGAAGATAAAAAAAAATATAAACTATTGGTGAGAAAGTGAAGTACCTGAAATTCATAAACTACTGATGGGAGTGTAAATTAGTTCAGCTACTTTTGGAAACATCTCAGTATTTTCTAATACAGTTGAATTTATATATGTGTGTATGTGTGTGTGTGTGTATATATAAATATATATTCTCTATTCCTCTCTATATATACACATATATATGTGTGTGTGTATATACATATACACACACACACACACACATATATATATGTATATATATATATTTACCCTATAACCCACCAATTCCACTGTGTTGTAAAACTAGAGAAGTACATGCACATATGCTCTGGGATACATGTACAAGAGTATTCACAGCAGTAAAATTTTTAATGTCTGAAAACAATCCACATATCCTCAACAATAAAATGAACAAATAATTTGCAGTATGTACATACAAAGGAATTCTATATACTACTGAAAATGAAAAGACTACAGTTGCATGCAATGAATGAATTTTAGGAATAGTGATGAGCAAAAGAAGCAAACAAAAAAATACGTAGGACAACAAAGACATGAACCATAAAATAATCGATAAATTGGATTTTATCAAAATAAAAATCCCTTCACCATTAAGACATGAAAAGTTTGGTCACAGGCCAGGAGACATACATATTTGCAATACATAATCTGACAGAAGATTTGTACCCAGAATATATAAATAATGCTGACAACACAGTAAGACAATGCAATTTTTAAAAACTAGGCAAGAGACTTGAGCAGACACTTCAATAAAGAAGGTATACAAATGACCAATAATGTGTGAATAGATGTTCGACATTCTTAGTCATCAAGGAAATGGAAATTGAAACCACACTGAGATACCACTTCACCCGCCTAGAATGGAAAAGACTGACCTTACTGCATGTTGATAAAGACGTGCAGCAATTTGAACTCTCAGACACCACTAGTGGGAACGGAAAATGGTACAAACACACGGAGAAAGAGTTTGACAGTTTCTTACCAAGTTAAACCCAAACTTACTACACACTTCCCCGCGAGTCCACTCCTTCATATTTACCCAAGAGAAACGGAAGCATCTGTCCACCCCGAGATTTGTACACAATTATTCACGGCAGCTTGAGTCACAAAGGAACCCCGTGTTCATCAACTGTTGAGTGGATAAACAAATGTGGTACAACCATGCAATGGGATACTGGTTCTGAAATAAAGGGAACATCTTCTGACATAGTACTGACAACACAGACGAATCTCAAGACCAGGATGCCAAGCAAAAGAAGCCAGATTCAAAAGAGTACTTTTTGTATCATTCTATGTACACATAAAAGTAAAAAGCTAACCTCTAGTGACAGAAAGCAGACCAGTGGTTGCCTCAGGGTGGGGAGAGGAATTGGCCACCCAGAGTCACAAGGGACTTCTTCAGGTGATGGAAATGGTCCATATCCAGACAATACTCATCAAACTGCATATGGAAAATGGGTAAATATTGTTATCTATAGATTCTATCTGATTAAATCTGATTTTAAAACAAAACAAGAGCTATCTGCACACATCAGTTCAAAGCAGCATTATTCACAATAGCCAAAAAGTGGAAGGCACCCAAGTGCCACGGATGGGTGAATGGATAAACGAGTGTGTTACACACATATGCACAACATGGTATTGTTCAGCCTTAAGAAGGAAGAGCACTGGGCACCTGGGTGGCTCAGATGTTAAGCAGCTGCCTTCAGCTCGGGTCACGATCCCAGGGTCCTGGGATCGATCCCTACATCAGGCTCCCTGCTCATCGGGAAGCCAGCTTCTCCCTCTCCCGCTCCCACTCCCCCTGCTTGTGTTCCCGTTCTCTCTGTGTCTCTCTGTCGAATAAATAAATAAAAATCTAAAAAAAAAAAAAAAAAAGGAAGAGCATTTTGACACGGTACAAGAAGGATAAAACTTGACATTACGCAAGGTGAAATCAGCCAGACACAAAAGGATGAATAGGGTATGATTTCTCTCCTATGAGGAACCCAGAGTAGTCTGATTCATAGAGACAGAGCAGAACAGAGATAAGCAGGACTGGGCTGGGAGGTGGGGGGGCAGGGAGTTAGTTATTTAGTGGGTGCCGAATTTCAGTTCCGTAAGATGAAAAGTTTCTGGAGATGATGGTGGGATGGCTTCACAACATTGTGAATGAACTTGGTGTCACCGTACACTTCATAATGCTTAACATGGTAAAAATTATGTTCAGTGTGTTATTACAGCTTAAAGAGAGAAAGAATGAGAAAAATGTCTTCTTCCTTGGTCTCCTGAGTGGTTGCCCTGACGGCAGGTCTGGGGCTGTGGCGGGGACCCGTGTGCCGGCAGGAAGGTGGGGCTGCCACCCGGCAGAGCAGCACTGGATGATGGATGGGAGAGGAGCTGGGAAGCCACCGACAGGTTCATGGGGAGGATGAAGATGGAATAACAAGAAAGAAATAGAGCCATCTTCACCAGCTTGACGCTGGCCCTGACACGAGGCCTTCATCAAGGCCCTGCCAGGAGATGACTGAGACTCCAGGACACAGGTACAGGAGAAACGCAGGGCAACCAACGAAGAGCCTAAAAATGCTGGGCTTTGTAGCAGTTAACTAGTAATTAATAGTAACTAAGACATCTCTACTTTAAAGAACTAAAGCTGCATGAAAGGTTATGCACACAATGAGAAGCTAGAACCCTACTGCCTAATACCTTGGTCCCTTCCCCGAAGGCAGCCGAGTTAAGAATTCCCTTGCGTCTTTTCAGACATTTTCTCTGCACGTCTAGGCATAGAAACATTAGTCTGCAAGTAAGTGTGTGTGGCTCTCTCGAACAGCTCTACTCTTGTTTTCCAGGGCCGCTGTGTGGCCATGTTTCATCATGCGTCTGGGCTAACTCACACCGCTTTTCACTTTTTCCTGCAGCCTCCAGGTTTTTGCCACTCAGCGGGCCAGCTGGAGCGCGGGTGCTCAGTGCCACCGAGATGCCCTCTGCGCAGGGCCATGGTGGAGACAGGCGGGGTAGGTCCCTGAGTCTGACCGAAGCGACCTCCGCCGGTGACATCGCTCAAATTCTCTGGCCCCGAAAACCGTCCTGCCCTTCACGTTTGTTTTCCTTCTGCTCCTTCTCTCTCGTGTTTTCCCTCTTGTTCCTTTTCTCTTTTTTTCACCCTACTGTGCTCCCTTTCCTCTCAAATGCCTTTGAGGAGGTGGCTGGCTTCCCACAACCTCTGTCCTTGCTCTGGGCTGCCCGGTCACCCAGGGGGGGCGCCTTTCGTCTTTTGCTGGATTTGACCCTGAATCAAACCTCTGTCGAAAGGTTAAACAGAATACTCCGCGGCTTATGTTTAGACACATTTGAAACCCTTCAAGATGCTGATCTACGTATCTCTGTGGAGGTCTGCGTTTGGTCTTAAGAGATGGGAAATGCATTTTAAATTTGCGTGGCTTCATGGAATCTGAGAATATTCGAGATGGAAGGAGCTTGCAGAGTATCTTGCTTTAGAGATGAGGATGCTGAAGCCCGGAGAGGATGGGGGTTCTCCTGTGGTCACACGACCTGATCGTCATTTTGAGGCTATGTGTGATTGTGTGTATGGAAATACGTCTCATTCATTCACTCCACTAACACGGACTGAGTTCTACGCCAGACACTGGATGAGGCCGAAGGCATAGCAACAACCGAACGAGAGAGGCACTAGGAGCTGCATTCCCACTCACTGAGGCTCAGTGACTTGCAGAGCTGACCCCCAGGCAATGTGATGAGAAAACAGCTATTTTGAGTTGCTGCCTTGGCATTTGGCAGTATGATGACCCTGCTAACATGCAGAGTCTGGGCATTTTTTTTTTTAAGGTTTTATGTATTTATTTTGGAGAGGGACAGAGAGAGCAAGCGCAGGAAGAAGAGCAGAGGGGAAGGGGGAGGGAGGGGGACAGAATCCCAAGCAGGGGACTCCCCCACCTGGGAGACCATGACCTGAGCCGAAACCAGGAGTCCAATACTTAACCCGACAGTCCGGGCATTTATTTACTTATTTTTAAAGATTTTATTTATTTATTTGAGAAAGAGAGTGAGAGAGAGCATGAGAGGGGAGAAGGTCAGAGGGAGAAGCAGACTCCCCACTGAGCAAGGAGCCCGGGACTCTGGGATCATGACCTGAGCCAAAGGCAGAAGCTTAACCAACTGAGCCACCCAGGTGCCCGAGTCTGGGCATTTAGATAGGTACCTGGGCTTAGGATTCTCACCCCCACGTTCCCCCCTTGTTTTTCAGGGGGCACCTTTATAATAACCACTCAGAGTTGAGTCCATGAAAAGTTAGTGACTTCGGCCCCAACCACCTCATTAAGTCGTAGGTGTTTTCTTCCTTGCTCTTGGTCCCCGGCTGGCTGCTGATCCGGGGCAGAGGACCGGCCTTCCCGCTGCGCATCGCCCACGCCCCCTGCCCAGCTTCTGGGATCTGCAGGTCACAAGTCTGTGACTGGACTTCTTTTGTGAGTGAATTGAAACCATGCCTTCAATCCAAATGAGCCCGGGGTTCTCCCTTCCCCAGAGCGGGAGCTCAGATACCGTGGGGTGGCTCGTGCACCCTCACTCAGCATGTTCTTAATTTAATATACTAGCTCTAGGCCCCCATCACAGGGGTCGCTGGCCCCCCCTTGGGATGCTGCCCGGAGGGCCAGGGCAGGATGCTCCTGTCCACTCACTCACAGGCAGGTCCTTTCCCTCCTCGTCCCTCCCCTGTACCCTGGCGTTTTAGCACCTTTGTCCAGGCCCTCCTGCAACCCATGTGGCTCTCTGTTTCAGGCAGGACCCGGCACTGGAACACCTGGGAAGGGGCACCTCAGGTGACCCTCACACCGAGGGGCACCCCTCGGCTGCCCCCAGAAGTGTGTCTCCTCCCCTGAGCTCCGCTGTCTCTGGAGCTGCCGTCCCAGGATGGCAGGGAAAACTGGCCTTCTCTCCTGGCCCCTCTCGGCAGCCTCGGGCATGTCGCATCCTCTCCCTGTGCCTCAGTTTCCTCCCT
Organism: Nasua narica; assembly: GCA_028533885.1. Taxonomy (NCBI): domain Eukaryota; kingdom Metazoa; phylum Chordata; class Mammalia; order Carnivora; family Procyonidae; genus Nasua; species Nasua narica. The sequence goes on along the minus strand of CM052800.1, from coordinate 118,140,967 downwards.
GGCAGGATGAGGGAGGGAGGACCATAGACGTGCCTTTCGGCTCTGACATCCCGTGGTTCCATCAGGGGTTCTGGGGGCCTCCCTCCTTCGTGACTTTGGAGTCCCGAGGGATGAAGGGGACTCTCTCTGAAATCTTGGAGTCCCATTCTGTGGTTGCCTTTCCCCTGGGTCACAGGGGAGATCAGATGAAGTCACGATGGACACCAAGTTGGGGGCAGAGGTGTGAGTGGCCAGTGAGAGGCCAGGCTGGACTCCTCCACACGACCCCGCATCACCGCCCTGCGCATTGTCCTTTCACAAGCCATTGATCCCAACACTGGGACCCAGAGTAGCCTCTTAGAAATTCGAAAGGGAAGAAACAAAAAGGTGACGAGGAGGCCTTTACCCAAAGAACACGGGGACAACAGGCCAACCCAGTGCTGGAACCCAGCACTCGGACTAGTGCTGTACGAATGAAAACGGCTAAGTCTAGCCATGTGTGGAAAGCACCAGAGGAAAGCCATTATTAAAGACACTGAAGAGGGGCGCCTGGGTAGCTCAGTGGGTTAAAGCCTCTGCCTCTGGCTCAGGTCATGATCTCAGGGTCCTGGGATCGAGCTCCGCATCGGGCTGTCTGCTCAGCAGGGAGCCTGCTTCCCCCTCTCTCTCTGCCCGCCTCTTTGCCTACTTGTGATCTCTCTCCTCTCTGTGCCGAATAAATAAACAAAATCTTTAAAAAAAAAAAAAAAAGTAAAGATGCTGAATCCTTAAAAAGAAAACAGGTGTTTTTTTTTTGTTTTTTTTTTTAAAGGATCTGTGAGGGGTGCCTGGGTGGCTCAGGCGGTTAAGCATCTGCCTTCGGCTCAGGTTGTGATCCCGGGGTCCTGGGATGGAGCCCCGCATCGGGCTCCCTGCTCTGTGAGGAGTCTGCTTCTCATTCCCTTTCTCTCTCTTTCCCTCTCCCCATCACTCATTCCTCTCTCTCAAGTAAATAAATAAAATCTTAAAAAAAAGAAGAATCTTTTAGCAAAGCAATCATCCTTCCCTTTGTGCCCCCTCCTTTTACTCAATGTTTTTTGGCATCTTCAACTTTTTGTACTTTGAGTTTTTGTAAAGCAGGGCCCACAATTACAGAAAATTCACTGAAGAGGGGGAAAAAAGCTGCATTTATGCCTCTCAGAGTGTTTTAAATACCAAACAGAAGGGCAAGAGGGAAAAAAAAATTACATGCTTTCTGGTTCCAAAAAGAGGTTAAGAAACGAAAACGCTTCTTGCAGTTGGATTGAGGGAAAAGGTACCAGGGAGAAAACAGTCTGCTAAATAAATGAGCAAACGCATGTCATGAATGATGATGGCAAATGTTTTAGATGATGAATCTATTTTCAAAGCTCATTTCAAAACCTTTAATAAAAATAATCAAAGGAAGAAATACGAGCACCAGGACGCTCTGGAGGCCTTGCAAACACAGTTGTGGCTTTAATGAATGAAATGCATGTTCGCGATCTGTGTCAATTGTATTGTGTTAGCATAGGGCCTGCTGTACGCCAGGCTCCGTGAGAGGCGCTACAGGTAACACGGCGACCAGGGCAGACAGAAGCCCCTGCTCTCCCAGCAGCTTCCACTCCCGCGGGGGCGACACAGGAGACCACAGTACCTCGCGACCACGCATCACATGGCAGAGCATAAGGGCTGGTGAGAAAAATAGAAAAAGGAAGAGGGAGAAATGAAGGGCAGGGTGTGGGGTGAGGGGGTGGGATTTTAGGTAAAAAGGCAAGGGAAGGGGCGCCTGGGTGGCTCAGTGGGTTAAAGTCTCTGCCTTCGGCTCAGGTCATGATCTCAGCGTCCTGGGATCGAGCCCCGCATCGGGCTCTCTGCTCAGCAGGGAGCCTTCTTCCCCCTCTCTCTCTGCCTGCTTCTCTGCCTACTTGTGATCTCTCTCTGTCAAATAAATAAATAAATAAAATCTTAAAAAAAAAAAAAGGCAAGGGAAAACTGTTCCAGGCTAAATTATGCCCCGCCCTCCCATTCATATGTTGAGGTTTTAACCCTCAGCCCCTCAGAGCATGACGGTATGTGGGGATTGAGTCTTTAAAGAGGTAAGTGAATTACGAGGAGATAATGAGAGTAGGTACCGATCCCCTAGGACTGGTGACCTTGAGGAAGAGGCCATTAGAGCACAGGCAGAGGGAAGACCACAGGAGGACATGGTGAGAAGATGGCCATCTCCAAGCCCGGGAGACAGGCCTCCGGAGAAGCCAGCCCGGCAGACATCTTATTCTCGGACTTCCAGCCTCCAGAACTGTGAGAAGATAAATTTCTGTTGTTGGGGACCCCCGGTCTTGGTGCTTTGATATGGCAGCCCGAGCAAGCTAACTCACACAAAGGCCTCACGGAGAAAGAAACTTGTGAGTAGAGATCGGAAGCGAGCGAGTGGTTGAGCCCAGCAGGCAGGTGTTAGGGGCGGCAGAGGCAGAGGCCCCAAGGCGGTAATGTGCGCTGTGTGTCTGGAACAGAGTAGTGGAAGGTCAGGGAGGGCTCCTGTGTGCGGGGAAGCAGGGCAGGGCGGGGGGCGGGGGAGGCTGCGTTGGCTTTTCCTCTGAGGTGGGAAACCGTTGGAGGGTTTTGAACCGAGAAGTGTGACATGGTCTGACCTATATTTTGACGGAAGCATTCCGGCTCCTGACTTGAGATGTCAGACGAAGAGGCAGGGAAAGCAGCGGAGAGAAGGTTCGCTGCCTCCGAGGAGCGCCGGCGGTGACCTGAACAAGGGTGAGGCAGAGGGGCTGGTACAGTGGGACTCCTTTCCAGACGTATTTTGAGGGCAGAGCCGCAGGAACAGAATGGTCTAGAAAGAAGAGTCAGGAGCACCCCAGTGTTCTTGTTCTGAGCATCGGAGGAATGGAGCGGCCATTGCATGGGACGTAGGACGTGGGACAGGCAGGCCTGTGGGAGGGGCAGGGAGTGGGGAGACGGCAGGGACTTCGCACTGGGCATGTGGGAAGCTGCTGGGCTTAGGACAACCTGTTAGAAATCCAAAAGGAGACGATGCTTCCATGCTGGACCTGCGTCCAGGAGACACTACAGCCTGAAGAAGTCTGGGAGTCATCAGCCAATACATGGGGCCAAGCCCAAGAGACCAATGGGGCACCAGAGTGTGAGCAGAGGGAGAAGGGGGTCCTTGGAGAGAGCCCTGGGCTGCCAATAAGGAAAGGCAGAGGGGCGAGAGGGAGCAGCCGGACAGCTCAGAGGGAAGCCGGCCGGCAGGTGTCCCGGGAGCCGGCGCGTGTCTGGGAGGCAGCAGGTGCCCCGACAGCCAAGGGCATCCCGTGCTCGCAGAGGCAGGAGCGACTCGCTGAGTGGAATGCCACCGCTGGGCCCTATCAGGTGGAGGACCAAGAGCTGCTCTGGAATGGGAATGCGGGGTGGGCTGGGTCCGGAGAGTAAAGGGGAGAGCAGCTGCAGATGGCAAAAGCTGAAAATTGGTGCAAGGTTATGCGAGAAAACTGCAAAGATTTTAAAAGAGGGCTGGGGCCCTATTTTGAATCAGGCAATTTGACCATAAAGGGCCTGCGGCTTCTTCCCCTCCTTCGCTCGCTCCCTCATCTGTCTTCAGTTCGCACACACTTAACTGACACACATTCCTGGCCTGACACGGTGCAAGGTGCTCGGGTTGTGTGCACGAATACAGCACGCCATGGGCCCCTCCTAACTCCCAGCCCGAAGTCGGGCACCTTCCATCCAGCCACTGGCCCCAGTTCTGGTGATTGGGTCTTTGGGGCCATTCTTTCTCAACTCGTTTGCTGACTCATCGCCCTCAACCCGCCAGGGGCTGCTGTGTCCCCAGGGTCTCCCCCCTTCTCTCCCGGCAGTCTTTCAGCACCCCCTGCAGGGGTACGCAGAGGATTTGTAGTGACACAGACCAGCCACCAGGGTGGCGTCTGTCACTCAGGGCGACTCGGGGGGCCAGCCACTGACCCGCGCTCTGTACCACACCACGTCCTATAACCCCAACCCCGGGTGGTGGTGAGGCTCCAATGAGACAGGGAACACAGCTCTGCACGGTGCCTGGTGCCCAGCAGGGGGTTAGCCATTGCTTTGTGGGTGAACGGGGTGGGGTGAAGGTGAACTTGAGCTGAGCCGAGAGTGACCAGTAGGATGGAGGGACGCGAATAGGGAGCGACTAAGTTTTGTGATAGATCCTACCAGCAGTGTGCATGGAACGCAGTGGCTTCTGATGACTGGCACGTCTGGGAAGGCTCTTCTGTGCCTACACCTGGACGGATGGTTGGAATTGTATGGATGGAGGGGGTCAGAAAGGAAGAGAAGGGCATGACCGTCCAGTCAGGGAGAACCCGGTTAGTGCTGTGAGGGCGCAGGATAGGGGGCGGAATGAGGGGATGTGGGAGAGAGAACTGAATGCCAGGAGGGGCCGAGTCATCGGCCCTTGGGGAGTCATCCTGGGGGAGCCTTTTCTTCATTCTGCAGATTTATAGGAAGGAAACTCCAAAAGGTTTTTAATAAAGGAGGGAAGTGAGTGTTATGGAGTGAATTGGGTCCCCTAAAAGATGTTGCAGTCCTAAGCCTCAGTACTCACGAATGTGACCTTGGGACTAGTCATTCCTCTGTGTGTGTAATATGGGACTATATTATTTGGAAGAAGAGTCTGTGCCAATGATCGAGTTATGAAGTACAGCATAGGAAATAGAGTTAATAATATCATCATAGCATTGCATGGTGACAGCTGGTGACAACACTTATCATGGTGAGCATGTGTAAGGTACAGAGTGTCAACCAGTATGTCCTACGCACCTGAGACTACTAATACATTTTAGGTCAACTCTTTCAATTTTAAAAAAGAAGCAAGCTAGCAAGCAAGCCTTATTGGCAAGAAATGGCATTTGATCTAATATCGGATGGATAAGCATGGGCTAAATGACTAAAGGGAGAAGAGCGGGCATGATTGTTGTTCTTTCTTCTAAGCTGTTCTAAATAAATTTGCTCTCCCTTCCACATGAAAGCCCTCAAACAATATACACATTTATCATTAAAAAAAATATGCGGTCATTAGATTGGACCCTAATTGGATGTGATTAGTGTCTTTACAAAAAGGGGAAATGGGGGCACAGGGACAGGCAGCACAGGGGGAGGACAAGGAGAAGACACAGGGAGATCGCCATCTCCAAGCCCAGGAGGGCCCGAGCTACAAGAAGTCAGGAGAGGGGCGCCTGGGTGGCTCAGTCATCAAGCGTCTGCCTTCGGCTCAGGTTGTGATCCCAGGGTCCTGGGATCAAGACCCTCGTTGGGCTCCCTGCTCGATGGGAAGCCTACTTCTCCCTCTCCCACTCCCCTGCTTGTGTCCTCTCTCTTGCTATGTCTGTCAAAGAAATAAATAAAATCTTTAAAAAAATAAAAAATAAATAAAAGAAGCAGCAGCCAGGAGAGGCGCCTGGAACAGTTCTCTCACACAGCCGGCAGATGGGACCCGCCCTGAGGTCGCCTCCGTCCCGGACAAACTCAGTTCTCTCATGACTCGGGCAGGAACGCGCATCGGTGTGTCCACTCTGGAAAAGCAAAATATACGTGTGCCGGATGGCCCAGCAACTTCACTTTCTGGTCCACACCCAACGCCAACGTGGGCTTCTGTCTCCGCAGAGAAATGTGTGCGCCGAAGTTCTGTTCATGGTAGCCCCGAAGTGAAAACGACCCATGTCCACTGACGTGAGAAGGGAGGATCGCTTGCTGTGTATTCATACCATGGAATGCCACACCGCAATGGAAGGGAGCAAACTGCTGAAATGCGCAAGACGATGGATGCATCTCACAGACAGAACGTGGAATGAAAGGAGCCCTGTAGAAAGGGCTCCATGTTGCGTGATTCCATCCCAACGAAGTTCATCTGGGCGAAGGTAGTCTAAGGTGACCGGTCCGAAGAGTGCCTAACTCTGGGGTGGGGGCCGCTGAGAGGGAGGAGGGAGCACGCTGCGGCCTGAAAATGTCCCCTGTCTCAACACCAGGGGTCTCAACACCGAGTTGTTGTGGGCAGGGTGGGGCAGAGAAGGGGGGTGCTCTTGCAAGCCGTGTGAAACCACTGAACCAGAATCTTCGTTCTAATAAGCTGTCTAGGCGACGAGAATGCACACTCAAAGTTAGGACTGGTTTTGAAGAAAGACTCTGGCCCCCAGTGGGCAGTGGATTGGGCAGGTAGAGGAGAAGAAGGGCAGGGAGCTTGATGGGATTTTGGTTCCAGAGAACGGGTGAATGGTAATGCCATTAACTGGGAAAAGACATGCCAGGAGGGGTGGTGACTGGGACATCTGGCGCTGTCTGGGAGGCCTCGCGTTCACTGCTTATCTTGGTCATAGGGGAGAGGTCAAAGCGGGGTTAGAGGTTCAGTGCCATTGTCATGTAGGTGCTAGTTGAGCCCAAGGCTGAGACCATGGAGGGAGAAGTGATAGAGAGAAAAAGGGCCGGGCTGGAAGCGTCTGTTAATGACCCCCAAAAAGAACATTCAGGAGACAGGAGGACGGGAGAGGAGGGTCTCAGAAACTAGGGAAGTATGTAACCAGTCAAATGCTCCAGGGAATTAAATTCAAGACAAGAATGTGGCTAAGGGTTCTGCAATGTGGGCACAGAATTCACGGTGAGGAGTGAACTAAGCACCCTCAGTGTCTTGGCTGTGGAGGGAAGAGAGAGGATCATCCGCTAGTCATGGCCCGTGGGAAGTCCACAGGCCGGAGTGGAAGGAGATGGTGGAGAGACACGCATGGAGATTTAGAAAGGAAGGGAGAATTCACGGCCCTATTTTCTGAGGAGGGGAGACAGGATGAGCTTTGGAGGATAAACCAAAGAAAAAGCGTTCTTAAGAAGGTTTGTACAGACGAGTATGAATGGCGAGGATGGGGAAGAAGCTGAGGACGGTCAGCCTGGTCGCCTTCATTTCTTCCATGAAGTGGAAGACAATGGCTTCTGTGGAGAGTGACAAAGGAGAGAGGGGGGCCCTCATTTGAGGTGTAGAAGGGCACATGGGGTTACAGAAGGACTCTCAACATGAATTTTATTCCAGCATTTTCCAAGAATCCAAATGTAAAACATGTTCCTATTTTTCTGTTTTCTCTGAACACCTTGGCCTATAGGCTCTTTTTTCTTTTTTGGGGGGGGGAGGTAGGGGAGGGGCAGGCTCCATGCCTAGTGCAGAGCCATGGAGGGGCTCAATCTCATAACCCTGAGAAGACGACCTGAACCGAAATCCAGAACTGGTATACAACAGACTAAGCCCCCCCCCACGTGCCCTGGATTATAGGCTCTTTTATCTCTTTAAATTCCACCCTTGAAAATTCAGTGATTAAAACAGTACGTTGCTTTTATTTGTAAACCTTGGAAAGGAAATAGGAATTCTTTTTTTTATTAACATATAATGTATTTGTTTTAGGGGTACAGGCCTGCGATTCATCAGTCTTACACAATTGACAGCACTCACCATAGCACATACCCTCCCCTATGTCCATCCCTCAGCCACCCCATCCCTCCCACCCCCCTCCACTCCAGCAACCCTGAGATTGTTTCCTGAGATAAAGAGTCTCTTATGGTTTGTCTCCCTCTCTGGTTTCATCTTGTTTCATTTTCCCTTCCCTTCCCCTATGATCCTCTGTCTTGTTTCTCAAATTCCTCGTATCTGTGAGATCATATAATAATTATCTTTCTCTGACTTAGTTCACTTAGCACAATACCCTCTAGTTCTGTCCACGTCATTGCAAATGGCAAGATTGCATTTTCGATGGCTGCATAGTATTCCATTGTGTATATGTACCACATCTTCTTTATCCTTTCATCTGTTGATGGATATTTGGGCTCTTTCCATATTTGGCTATTGTGGACATTGCTGCTATAAACATTGGGGTGCATGTGACCCTTCGGATCACTACATTTGTATCTTTGGGATAAATACCCAGTAGTGCAAATGCTGGGTCATAGGATAGCTCTATTTTCACCTTTTTGAGGAACCTCCATACCGTTTTCCAGAGTGGTTGCACCAGTTTGCATTCCCACCAACAGTGTAGGAGGGTTCCCCTTTCTCTGCATCTTCGCCAACACCTGTCATTTCCTGACTGGTTAATTTTAGTCATTCTGACTGGTGTGAGGTGGTATCTCATTGAAGTTTTGATTTGTAGGAAATAGGAATTCTTGAGCTCAATATTCACCTTTGCTCTAAACTCTTGACATTATTTTGGACAAGTATTAAGGGGGAGAAATGAAAGCTTTCTTCAGATATTTGAAGGGATTATGCAGAAGAAGGGTTTACATAATTTCTAAGTCTTGACAGAAGGCAGAGCAGAGGCCAATGTGTACATACTCTGGGGAGGGTATGTGCACATTTTGGACTCCAGGTGGGGCAGAGAAGTGGTCCTTTGGGGCAGGCTGTCTGGGGAGTGATCTGGCCTGGGAATGTGCGAGTAAGCAGAGGGATCCAATTCTCCCATTGGTGAGCAATGGAAAGGCAATTCCTTCAGATCCCGAGATTTTCTTAGCTTTCACCTGTCTTCCTGTTCCACCTTCAACACCCACGACCTTTCCCGGCTCAAACTTGAATTGAGCACCTGCGAGGTGGGATGCTGCGCTGGACAGTTGGAACCCGTGGGGGAATGGGACAGCCTCTGTCCTCAGAGGTCACAGGTGCTGGTAGAGGCTTGTTGGCCCCATCTTTCCTAAAAGGGATGAAGGGCGCAGGAACGGACGAGGCATCTCCGGGGCTCAGGCTCAATCTGGGATATCAGTTCTACCATTGTCGTAAAAGCACAGACCTTGACTTTTTGGTTCAATCTTACACCTTGTGGCTTCCTGGTCGTGGGTCCTGGAGAGGGTATTTTCTTCTGTCAGCGCCTCAGGACCCTCCCCTGTAAAACGTCGACCATCCAAATGATGCCTAACTCTGAGGCTCCTGGGAGGGTTAAGTATGCTCAGAACGAGGTCTGGGACGTTCAGCGTATTTTAGCTCTTTATATTATTTAGCCCAGGAGGCAGCTTTTATCTTGGGAAGCTTTATTAATTATTAATAATGTTTCTTTTAAGAAAGCAAATCAGTCTAGTTGCATAAACCCATCATAACAGAATGGGGTTGAGGGACCTGGTTGGAAATCCGAGGGAAGAAAGCGAAACTATAAAAATGGACCCCTTTCCTTTTTACTGAACAGTTCAAGTGAGTTCTAACTGTCACCAGAGAGAAAGAAAGAAAGAAGAGGGGCTTCTAGGGGCTGTCCCCAACGCAGGGGTCTCTCACGGCTCCCCATGGCCGCCGACCGTGCGTCTGAGTGCACAGCCAGCGCTCAGCCTGAGTGTGCACAGGACTCTGGGGGGCGAGAAGAAAAGGCAAAAAGAGCCAGGGAGGGGTCACAACTCTGACACGTCCACCTGGCCAACAGATGTGTCTGTGGCCGTGGAGGAGGTGGCCCTCGGTGACCACAGAGGGGCTGTCTCTGGATGGCTCCCAGAGCGCTGTGGGTTCTGTTTCTACACCAGCAGAGGACTAGGCTGGCCCTTTTGTTGGCAGCCCAGGGATACAATTGAACGCAGCTAACTCATGGAATTACTATTAACTTCTGCACTGCAGGGGAACCCGCTGAGTTACTGGCAAAACCAGTCACTTGATGGTTTCCTTAAGGTCAGGCTTGGAGTTAGGCAGCGTGGGTCTGAATACTGACTCTGCCCCATTAGATGTGGGACCTCAGGGAAGTCAGGGAAACACACTCAGCCTCAGCGGCCCCCTCTGGGAAGTAAGGGTAATAAGGTTTTTGTGATGAGAAATAAACGTTATGTAAATGAGTAGCAGCGCCTTGGGCATCATGAACTGTCGGTAAATAGATGATGATTATTATTATTGTTGGTGACATGAGAAGCCTCTAGAACTCCATAGAAAGCTCAACACTGTCTGTCCTCTGATGAGGAGGAAGGAAGCTCCTCCAGCTCCTCTGATGTCCTCTCCTGTGTCCTCATCGGCCATAGGGGCGCAGCGGCCCCTCACCTCTCTGCCTGCCTCCACATCAGCCTCTGGGAACACCTGCCTTCGGATAGCACAATCCCATTTTCTCCTTCTCAGCTTACATTCTTCCCAATATATAATAGGATCCAGGGGGACTGCCCTACAAGGGAACCCTGACATGGACAGGATTGTCGTCTTTCCCCCACGGGGTTTTTGGAAATACAGGGCCAGGACTGCCTCCACATCAGCCTCTGGGAACACCTGCCTTCGGATAGCACAATCCCATTTTCTCCTTCTCAGCTTACATTCTTCCCAATATATAATAGGATCCAGGGGGACTGCCCTACAAGGGAACCCTGACATGGACAGGATTGTCGTCTTTCCCCCACGGGGTTTTTGGAAATACAGGGCCAGGACTGCCACCATTAAGGGTGATCTGGGGTAGGGCCTCTATACTCACTGCCCACGGTTTATTAATGATAATGTCACCCCTCTGTGTCTCAGAATTTTTGTTTTTATCTTCAAAAGTTTCCTATGAGGATTTTGATATATAAGAGAAATCAGCCTTCCGGATCTGAAAAGTGTCTTTTGGATACCAATTTGTCCAATCTCTGCATTCCTTGCCCTAAGAAACTAAAGCTCACACACACAAAAAATCAAAAATAAAAATACCATATGATCTAATAATCTCACTACTGGGTATTTACCCAAAGAAAATGAAAACACTAATCCGAAACAATATCTTCACTCCCATGTCTACTGTGGCATTATTTACAATAGCCAAGATACAGAAGCAGCCCAAGTGTTCATTTGCAGATGAATGGATAAAGAAGATGCGGGCTATACATACGGGAGAATATTAGCCGTAAAGAAGAATGAGATCTCACCATTTGCAACAACATGGATGGACTGAGATGTGTTTCGGTGAGAGAAATAATTGAGACAGAGAAAGACAAATACCATATGACTTCACGTGTGTGGCACCTAAAAATCAAAACAAAGGAATAAACAAACAGAAACAGACTCATAAATGCAGAGAGCAAACTGGTGGTTGCAAAGTGGGGGGATGGGCAAATGGGGCAGGGGAGGGGGAGGTACAGGCTTCCAGGTGTGGAATGGCTAAGTGGGGGGGGGATGAAGGGCACAGCGTGGGTGGTATAGCCCACAACACTGGTGACAGACGGGGGCTACACTTGTGCTGAACACAGCATCATGTAGAGAGTTTTGAAACCAATATAACATCGTGTGTCAAGTATGATTTTAAAAAAGAGGAAACTAAAGCTCAATACGGGTTTTGTTGTACTGAATCATTTCACATTTGCTCTCCCCCCACCCCGTGCTTCCTCCTGACAGTGCTCCAAGGGAGGTATTACCAGCGGCCTTGTTTATAGATGAGGAGATTGAGGAATTGAGCGCAGTCTCATGGTGAAGAGTGTGTGCTCTGGGGCCTTCCGGCGAGGCCCAAATCCTGGCTCCACGACTGAGGACTGAGACCTTGAGTAAGCGACTTCACTCCCTTGTGTCCCACCTCCCGCGTCTGGAAAGTGAAGACAAAGCCCGGAGCAATGGAAGTGCTGAATAAGTAAGTGTCCGCTAGTCTTATGGTAGACTTGATTCTTCCCTGCACATTGATTGAGCACCTACTGTGTGCCAGGCACTATGAAAGGTGCTGAGGACACCAGACCCCATGCCTTTCCTTACAGAATTTAAAGTCTAGTGGGGAAGATGTGCTCACGGCAGGTGTTCGGAAGGAGGCCCAGATTGTCTTAGGATGAGACAGCAGAGCTAGTCCGGGGCTCCAGAAGGGCCTCCCGGACAAAGTGAAGACCCCCCTTGATGGGGCTGAGTGAGTTGGAATCAGTCAGACTAGGGCCTGGTTGAGAGGACTGTTAGAATGGGACAGAGCAGTCCGGGAAGGGGCAGCAAGGACAGAGGCCCCCGTGGAGGGCCAGCACCAACCAGTTGGGGCTGGAGCACTGTACCAGGGTAACACCTTCCGTAACACCAGCCAGTGCTGGAAAGAGCCTGATCATCCGGGTCCTCGTGGGCCAGATAGAAGGTTTTGACCTTTGATCCAGAAGCTGAAAAGGATGGTAAGCTGAGAAGAGATAATGATCCGCCGTGTGTTGGGGAAAGATGAGTGTGACTGCATGGGGAGGGGGGATGGGCGGGTTGGCAAGCAGGGATGGAGGCGCTGACGGGGGAGGAGGCCTCCGGGCACAGGTGCGTGGGCTGGCACTCAGAGGAGAAATCTGGGCCGGAGATGGAATGTGTAGGCTCCTTGGGAGGCTGATGATAGCCACGGGTGAGGGGGAGCTGGGCTGGGGAGACCATCTAGAGCCGTGCTGTCCAATATAGTAAGCCCCAGTCACACGTGCCTCTTAGACAGCTAAAATGGGCCTGGTCTGAATGGAGATGGGCTCTGAATATAAAATACTGAATTTTGAAGTACGAAAGGATGTGAGGTATCTCATTAATAATTTTACATCGTTTGCATGTTGAAATGATAACACTTTGGATACGCTGAATAAAATAAATCATTCAATTAATTTTACCAGTTTCTTTTAACTTTTTTTAAATGTGGCTACTTGAAGATTTAAATTACATAGGGAATTGGGATTTGTGGCTCCCATGAAGCTTCAGTTGGACAATGCTGATCTAGAGAGAGAAAAGAGGGTCCACAACCCAGCCCTGGAGAAGGACCATGGTCAAAGCAAAGGTTCAGCCCGCCCCTTAATTACTGACTCGCATCTAGAAAGTAAGTAGGCGGGATGAGGGGCGTGGGGGGGGGCTGTGGGGCGGGGTGGTGTGGGAAGGTCGGGAAGGCGGGTGGAATAAGGACATGGAGGGCAAATGGGGCAGGGGAGGGGGAGGTACAGGCTTCCAGATGTGGAATGGCTAAGTGGGGGGGGGATGGTCCTCCCCTTATACCTGGGGAGGTATAAGGATGTAAGTTTCCAATAAGGGAAAAATCATGCAGTCTGGAGAGCAAGTGGGGTGATTTGACCACTCCCCAAGTTTATATCGTGCGGGGGCGGGGGAGTACAGCTCAGAGCCCTTTGAGAGGCATTTTGCCTTGTACAAAAGAGATTCCTACTCTGCTCCCAGGCTCTGCTCTGTGCTTGGTTAGATGTCTGCATCAAGCCCTCAGTTTAGGGCGGGAGGAAGCAGACTATTTCATCTAACTTCACCAATTCCTAAATATTATTTTCTACAAATCCACCTTTACCCTTATTTGGGCCAGGAGCTCCGTCCTACCTGATGGGAAGGAGTGGGTTGGGAGCGGGGACAGACCGAAGGGACAGTGGTTCCCAAGTTGGCCTCAGTTTTCCCGCCTGTCGCCTGTCGCCCGAAGGAGGGGGTAGGTGAGCTTAAGGCCCCTCCTCCTCCCGCAGCCTGCGTTTGCGGCTGCGTGACCCAAACAGCCAGGTGTGTGGTTCTTTATAGCTAAACACCCAGAAAGGCGGCGTTGCCGAGAGGGGGGTGTGTGTGAGTGAGAGTGTTGAGAATGGAGGGGGGGGGGTGGCCGGTCCCTGGTACAAAAACCTAGTTCCACTCTCGTCAAAAGGGAACTCAAGGGAAAACTGTTCACTTCATCTTGGACACGTTTTCAAGCTATAATTGGCAAATATGCAAATGAAAGGCCCACATGGTCTGAAAGGGGCAAATCAAGCTCTAAGCGAGAGACGGGGGGGGTGGGGGTACGGGCTCTTCCTCGGGGAGCCTTGGCACCAAGCGCGCCCCTCGGCGGGCGCCCTCGGCGGGACGATCGCAGAGGCTCGGCGCTGGCTGGTCCCCGCCTGGCCGCAGCAGCCGCCGGGGGGCGCCCCGAGGTCCGGCCCCCGCCCCGCCCCCGCCCCTGCCGCGAGGTCCGGGCCTCCGCGCCCCACCGTGCTGTCGCTTCCGCCGCCGCCTCCAGGCGCGCTGGTCTGCGGGGTCGCCTCGGTGTGGGGCCCGCTGCCTGCCGCAGCCTCCCCTTGCCTCCCGGCGCGGCGAGGCCGCCTGCAGTAGGGTCCCCGGCGGCGCCCCCATAGCTCGGGGTAGAGTGGCCGGCTTTGTTCCCTGGGACCCGACGGCACGGGGGCCCGTGCGTCTGGCGGCCGCGGCGGCGGCGGTACTGCAGTGGTGGAAGCCCGGCCCGCCCGCCCGCCTGTAGCCGAAAGCTCGCAATGCACCACCGCCGGCGCCGAGCGCGCCCAGCCTCGTCGGGCCGGCCGGGCCCCCTGGCTGCGAGCGGCCCCCGCGCCCTCCTGCGTTAACTGCTGGAGTCCGCCTCCCCGGCCCGCTCACCGCTCGCGGCTCGCCGCAGTACCAGCCGCCTCCCCGCCCCCGCCCCCCGCGCCGCCGCCGCCGCCGCCGCCGCCGCAGGAGAGGGAGGGAGGGACGGAAGGAGGGAGGCGGCAGGGCCGAGCCCAGAGCCCGTCCCGGGCGCTGGTGAGCGTGCTCCGGCCGCGGCGGGAGGCGCCATCCGCGGGCCGCTAGGCAGCCGCGGCGCGCCTCGCCCTCCGAGTGTCTCCCAGCCGCCTCCCCCGCCGACCCGGTCGCATCCTTCCCGCGGTGGGTTAAGAAGCTCCCCGCTCAGCGGAGCAGAGACACATTTTTTTTCCTCCTCGGGAGGGTGTCACCACCTGGATTGCCAAGTGTGAAGGGTCCGGGAGGCGGGGACCGGAGCACCGTGACCCGCCATGGCTCAGGCGGCCAAACAGCTGAAGAAAATCAAAGACATCGAGGCGCAGGCCCTCCAGGAGCAGAAGGAGAAGGAGGAATCCAACAGGAAGCGGAGGAACCGCTCCCGTGACCGAAAGAAGAAGGTAAGGGGGGGGCGGCGACAGCCCGGTGGCAGAGGCGCCCTGGAGGTGGCCGCTGGGGGAAGGGGCTCGGCGGACATAAGAACGAGGTGGGGGCGCGGGGACCCGGGCGCCGGCGGAGTTGATGCCGCTCGAGAGTGGAGGGCGCGGGGTGGCAGAGGAGAAGAGAAGAGGCTTTGGTACGGCGGGGCAGAGGACAGGGCAAGAGGCTGGAAGGGCAGAGCGGGCGGCCAGGAGGCCGAGGGGGCGCAGAAGCCCGCCGGCCCGCCGGCCGCGGAGATCTTTCAGCACCTTGGACAGATGCCGGCAGGCCCGCGCCGCTCTGGGAGGAACTTTTCCGGCCTCCCGGCGGCCGGCGAGGGTGATGGGCTGTTCCGTTCCGGCTCGAAGCCTCTCCTGGCTTTGCAAGGAAGCTGGTTTGGGGAACTGCGACTCCGGGCTCCCGAGGCTGCTCAGCTCGGCGCCTCCCCTGGTGACCCGCGCTCCCACAAGGAGAGCTTCGTTCCCAAGTCTCTGAACCAGGGGGTCTGCTGTCCTTCCTCCACCTTTCTCAAGCCCAGGAAGAGCCTTTCCTAACCCTCTGAGTCCCGCGGCAGAAAGACATGCCCCTGGGGCATTTGGCAGCATCCTGTGTTCGGGTCACTAAAGATGAGCGACTGATGGCCAGGAGGGGAAGTTCCTTTGGAAGCCAGACACGGGTGCTGTCCAGTTTGGCCCAAAGGCCTGGTCAGAGAACAGGTCTGGCTTTTTGTGGAGTAGTGCTGAGACAAGATATCTCCCTCCCCCATCCCATGACCCAGACCCCTTAGAGCAGCTTTTAGTGTGTTGAGCACTTCCCTTCTGGTCTGGGGTCTCCCTACCCCTGACTCAAGGCTCCTTTAGAAACCCCTTTGGTGAGAAACACCTCTTCGTCTGAAATACCTTTCATTGTAAAGGGAGGGTGCAGTTAATTGGGCAGAGGGCTCCAGCAAGGTGTTTTAGAGCCCCCCCCCCTCCATGGAGGGGGCCAGGAGTACATGGATGCAGTTCTGGGAAGTGGAGGTAGGGCTGAACTCCAGCATCAGGAGAGCCATTTTAACCCCAAGAAGTCCGTGTGGGGCACAGCCTGCCTGCAAGCTTACTCACCAGGGAAGGGAACCCCTCAGGGTTCCAGGCAGAGGCACTGGTCTTGATTGAGAAGGAAACGTTCTCGGTTTGGCGTTTTTTCCCCCCCGCACTGAAATTGTCTCGCTCTGAGAAAGAAGTTTGGAGCCTTGGTTGACAGCAGAGTGTGGAGAAAAGACAGCTGGTGGGTCACACTCCACTTAACAGTCGGTCACCAGGACCTGCATCCAGCCTTTTCCTAGAGATGAGACACAGGGATAGAGATGTTCTCTGGCTGTAACCAAATTAACCAGCCCACTCTAGGCTTTCCTGCACCCCTTCAAGAGCCAGCCCCTCCTCCCTCAAGGGATTTCCATGGGGTGTGTGTAAATAGTAGTTTCCCAAAGGCACCACCCCTTTAGCAGGACCAAAAAAGAGGCCTTCCCCAAACCTGCAGTGAATCAGAGTTTGGGTTGGTGCCACGTAGAGAATCTCAAGTCCTTCTGCTGGGGTCTGAAATACCAGAGCCCATCCTGTGAGTCAGACAGGGGGAAGTCTGATTATATCTGACAGTGCTCACCCACTTCCTTGGCATGAATGTAAACTTCTCGTTAGAAAAGCGTGCTCTCTATTTCCATTCCTGCCTATTGCTTTAGGAGCCGAGCCGATCCTCTCTCAAACTGCTCACTCAGTGTTTTTATCCCACTTCTTGCTCTGGAGCTTCTTCCTTGATGCTCCTGATACCTTAAATAATTTTTTTTGAGCAATAGTCAAAACAGAACTCTCCCTTCTTCTCATCTTTGGTTTCTTTCCATCCTACGAAGCTCCCTTAAATATAATTCCGCATCCCGACTGCCTGTAATACACACACGTAAGAGTGGCAATCTCAATCTTCTTTTTACCTCTTTGGTCTTAATCTTTGCATTCTTATTAACTTTGTGTCCATTGTGAGTGCCAGACGAAAAGAAATCTCCCTTCCCCTTTGTGGTGTTATATTGTTTTCTAGCTGGTCATAGCATACTGCGTCAGTAAGCATTCAGAAATCTTCCATACAGATATTCATTATTGTATGCAGTACCCTGAGTGCTAGGACTAATACAGCAGTAACAGGGAGATCTTAAGTCAAAGTGATAGGGGTGACATAAACTCGCAGAGCCGATTCTTGGGGCGAGGAGGTATGGTATGGGGCGAGGTGTGGGGTGCCTCGTTTCTATTCGGTAGTGATTGTGAGGTCTCCTAGCTCTGGGCATGGTCTTGAGGGCCGTCTCCGAGACTAGAGTTGAAATTTATAGCAAAATGCAAACTCACAAGAAGGTGGAGAGCTCTGGAGGGAAAGGGGAGGGAGGGCAGAGCCATGCAGAAAGAGATATTTAGAGGAGGCAGAGGAAGCTGCCGTAGGGGCTGGGGAAACAGATGGCCAGGGTTGAAGGTTCATATGAGGTGAAGTCCAACCTAGGCCAATGAAGGAACCTTTGAAGGGAAAGATGATTAAAATCAAGCAGGTGAGGACTTTAGCATTGGTCCCCACCGACTGGGGCTGCCGTGGAAACGTCCTTGTCATCAGCATGAAAAAAGAACTTCGCAGAGGCAAGCGAACATTTTATTCCAGTGAATTGGGAATTCATAGGAACATATAGCCGAGCCAAGGGCATTCTGAATTTACGGAAAGGAAAGGTGTCTGTCCCATGGGTAACCTACTTAGCGGGGACTGACTGAGCAGAACCGAATCCCTCCCCGTTTGTAGAAAGAACCGTGGTTGTAACTTCAACACTGGTTGCAGTTTTTATGGTTGATGATATTGTGTGGGAAGGCGCTTGCTAAGGGGTGCTGTGCAGCGGGGGTGGAGGCCGGTGTTGTGACGCACTGACTGACACAGATAGAAACCACCTCGACACAGGGAATTGAGCTAAAACTCTGGAGCTCTAAAGATGCCTGCATTCTTCTGAGGCTTCATTCAGTTTTCTGTTTGTGTAGCACGCATCCTTGTCGGATGCTGGCTGTTGGAGCTGCAGCTTTAAAGAAGGAAAATAAAAAGCAACCCGGAATTTATGACATTTACTGATAAGTCCCCCTGCTTCTGAAGGTTGGGATGGAAATAAATAAATCACAAAGCGTGTGTAAAGCAGGCATTTGCATGAAGAACGAAAGCTTTCTAAGGCTGAGGATGCCTTGGGCGCAGGGAAGATGTGTGCTTTTTATGTTTACCCAGGGCTTGAAGTGAGGAGGGAGGACGGGGAGGTTGGAGAGAAAGTGAGGCCCACCATGGGAGGAGGGTCAGAATTCAGTAAAGGAGGCGAGGAGGAAGGCGTGAGCGAGATTGCTAGGGAGAGGAAGGGCTGGCAGCTCAGCCCTGCTTTATGGTTCCTCTAATCCACCTCCCTGCCGCACCTGTTAGTACCCTGGGAGGGTATTTACTGAGCTCCCCTCCTTGTCCTTGCTTCTGTCCCCCTGCCTCATCCTCTGCTTTTGGTGAAAGAAGAGATCACGCCTTATTCCTGGCTGTATCCTTGGCACCTGACGCGTAATGGGTGTGCAGTAAATGTATATGGGATGATTGGTTGAATGAGCGGATTAATAGATTTGTCCCTGCTTGCTTCGGTGTTGTCTTGATCATAGACACGGGTTCAGGTGAACAATATGCCCTTCGATGGTCTTTTGGGGGCATCTGAAGAAAGTCTGATGTTTCTTTCTCTTCTAATCGTTGGCAAAGCCATAGAGCATCCTAGGCAGGCAGTGGAACGATCTAATTTCTTGGTGCAGTGAATTCCACCACAGAGCATGTATTTAGTTCCTTGCGGGGTCTCTGCTGCACTAAACGTCAAGTGGTTTTAGCCATTTGGAACAGCAGTGCTTGCATAGGGCCTCAAGAAGCCAAGAACAAGAGAGCAGAGAACAAACCAAGCGAGCCAAGGAGTGGAAAGCGGCCTTCACTGCTCTGCCGTGCAGCGGTGCCCCTTGGTCTTTCCAGACCAGGCAGGATGCTCCGGAGAGCCCTCAGCCCCCTTGCACTGTGGACAAGGCCCCGCTCCTGGAGACTACGGACCTGTCTTTGGGTGTCATCCCATGATTGGACTCGCAGGGGGGACTTGGGGTGACCCGCATGAGTCTGGAGTGGTGGAGGCCAGCAGGGTGATGGGGTGGGGTGGGAGAGGGGTGAGCAAGAGTGGGAGGAAGGGAAGGAAGTGAAGCCGGAGGGTTATGGGGACCCACGTCTCCCAATTGTAAGGGTCTCAGATGTAAACTTCTGCTGTTGTCTGCCAATGAGTTTGTCCTTGCCATCTGCAATCTGGCAGACAGGCTCTAAACGAGGTTCAGTATATATCTTTAAATCTAGGTCCTGTTGCCACATCACATCACGAGTATATGTGGCCGTATGAATTGATACTTGTATATAAAGTCTGTCTTTGGCTTTTGAATACCATAATCACCGCGCATCGCACGTTCATTATTAAAGGCGTTAATTTATTAGTTGCGAGGCTTTCAAATATACCACAACTTTGGTAACCCTGCTTTGGCATCTCTTCTTATTTTGGTAGCTCAGGACCCTCCAAAAAACGGCTATAGCCCCGCCCTTCTGGAGCTCTGGGAGCTACTGGCAGTGACTGAGTAGTGTGTGCTTTCCCAACCTGCCCTAGGTTTCTCTCCCACCCCAGTGCTTCCTGCCCTGCTGTAGGGGCGCTGGCACTGGGGGCTGTTCCCTGGCTGCTCCCGTCACCCCCCAACCATTCGCTAGACCAGGACAGCAGGGTCTGGTGAGCACAGACGCTGCACCCTCGATGAGGTCCAGCACTCTACTGTTTGCACATCTCTTGCTCCTCAGAGCCAGTGCTCAGAGTAGGTGGGGCGGGAGCCGGAACTCAGAGCCGGAAGCAAACGGCCTCCTGGCGAAGGGGACTGTGTGGGGCAGCCCCTGTGACCTATCTCTTCTCTTGTTCAGCCTGGCAAACTGCCGGCTCACTGGTCTTGCCCATCTCCTCTCACTATGGCTTTTTCTTAACCCCAGTCTGAGGCTCCTTCCTCTTCCTTTCAACAAAAACGAACAGGCGCTAGTGAATGGGGACCACGTGCCAGACACTTCTCGTGTTTTAGCTCATCCCCATACTTTGCCTCCGTAATGGCTTTGTAGAGGCAGAGCCCTCGTCCGCTTCTTCCGCGTTCAGTGCCAGAGCCCGTCACTCCATTCTTCAAGGAACCCTTCCTGAATGTCCCCTCCTAACCTCTACCCCCTCGCTCTTTCTCTGCCTCATCGCCCTTTGTTGGGGGCGGGGCACGCACTCTTGTTTTATCCTTCCTACTAAACTGTAAGCTCCTTGAAGCCAAAGCCCAAGCCTTTATACTTATAAATTCAATAAATATTTATGACTTGAATTGATGCAGAAGCTACATGTAACTGGTTCAGATTATTTTTTCTAGGTCTTCTATTTGATTTTAGAAGAGTTGGCCCTACCGAATTGGAACCAAGTAAATCTATTTTTTCCCTAAATGATTCTGACTAAAGCAAAGTCATCAATGTTTCATTCTTGAAAAAAGCAAGTAAGCTTTGCTTGGCTCCATAGTTCCATTTCCGGTTCTGGAAAAGTAGCTCAAAAGCCTCTCGCTTACAGCAGGGTGGGCTAGGAGTCAATCCTGGATCGTGGTTCCAGCTACATGTGCCTGAATAAGCCTCTGAATTTCTTTGAGCCTCAGTTTGCTCTTCTGCAAAATAGGGATGAGAGTCAAATGAGTGTGCTTTGTAAACTTTAAAACTCCCCTGATATTTAAAAGGTTATTGTTAACAACATAATGATTATTAATTAAAGTATTCTTTCTGATGAATCCAATGCTAAAGCTCATGCCTGGCCTTCCAGTCAGGGGTGTGGAATTTTGATGTGTGCCTGGGAAGGCCAGCACATTATTATTTCAATGTTGGTAAATGAGAAAAGGGTACTTTAAATCACATCTTCATTTCATTTTCAGGAAAAGAATGAATATCCTATTTTGACAAGGTTTATTATTGCAGACTTAGTTAGCTCCGGGGGTCCAGTCTGAACGTTTGAGTTGGGCTTTATTAAAGTCCTGCACGGCAACGTAACTGTACATCAAAAGGGGAACATGACAGTGGTTCCGAAATTTTCCAAGACTACCATCACCAGTAGGACCATGGCTGATAAATCCAGAGTGTGCAATATCACAGATAACGGAACACACGGTGTTAGGGGCAGACCAGACCCCTATAGGGAGACTCTGGGCATCTTCAGAGTGGAAGCGTAACCCATTCTCCAAGAAAGGGGAATGTGCATTATGGACACTCAAAGCTAAAGCAAAGAAGATTGAACGGCCAGCCAATTAAAAAAACAACAACTTTTTTCCTTTGCTCCCAGTGTGACTGGCTGGTTCCCTTCAAAGAGCATTCCCCCATGTCTGCTAAGGCCATAATACATTTTCCGCTTCAGTTAGTACACTTCTGTCCATTTCAGAGCATCGTTGACAATGCTGCAGCAAAAGCAGGCTGCTTTGTTTATCAAAGGAGGGGTCTGTGTTTATCGAGAGCCTGCGTGTCCTACAGGCATTGTCTCCCTGGAGCCTCGAAGAGTGCGGCTCGAGCCCAGCCTGGCTTCTGAGCTTTATTGGCAGACCTGAGCCCGAGGCTGCCTGCTTAGGTATATGACGTGCCCTCAGGACCGTCAAGGCTGTGGGAGGCACTGAGGGGGAGACAGCACTGACGATGTTACCCCTGCCTTCCCCGGAAGGACCTGCAAATTCATGGGAAAGCTGCCAGAGGAGCGAGTAACCCAGGGCAGAATGGAGGCAGGTGATACCTGGGCTTAGCACGGTAGTGCTGGCATACGGCTTCCCGTTGGGACATGTCCAGAGGCTCCTCTGTAGGTCTCGGGAGCAGCTCGTGTGACTACGGGGGTTCTGTCCAGGCCCCCGGGTTTAAGATAATAGGCCGAATGAAAAGAGGAGCTTAAAACAGAATCCTGGGGTTTACCTTCTCTATTTCTGGCTCTTATGCTTCACGAAATGGCTATTTCCCCTTTATTTTGTGCGTGGGAGATTTCGCTGCCTCCCACATAGTCAGCATCTTGTCCCTATAATTGTTGAATAACGTGTAGCTACAGAGTGCCAGAATTTCTGCCATTACTCTCTATTCTTTCCTCCTGTCTGGGACTTCTGCTTGTTACGTGGAGGTGTCCCCAGTCCCCCGGGTCCCAGGCCTTCCTGGGAACTGCTTGCCTACCTGGCGGGAACGGGAGGGGAGGGTGGCCCGGCTCTTGCCCGGAGTTCTCCCATCCACCCATCCCTTGGATGCCTGGGGTGTCAGCTGCAGCCCCAAGGAAGTCAAGTGGTCTGAGTACAGCCGAGGGAGCCGAGTGCGGTCAGGAAGAAGACAGGCCCAGGCGGTTAGAAGGCAGCCGCTGTCATTAAAGTGCATTTGGGAGGGGCGGGCACCGAGCGAGAGGAAGCACTCCAGGGAAAAGTCCTGCACTCGGTTCTGAGATCGAAGGGACAGCCCCCAAACACCCAGGATGAGACCCATGGGAAAAGAGACTGGTGAATGGGGCCAGGGGCCTCTCCACTTTGCTGGTATCAGACCAGCTGGGAGAGAGGGCTCGCTAACCGCCCACGGGCCCGTCTCCACCTGCGGAGTCTGACAGCGGGTGCGGGTGGGGGCCGGTACCTGCGTGTCCGGCAGTACAAAGGCTCTCTGGTTTACTCTATGTGAGCCTCGCCTGAGGGGAGCTTGCTGGATGTGCAGGTGCCAGCCCCCCCTCCACCCAGGGTCAGACTCCCGTTCCCCGCAGGAAGGGGGCAAGTCAAGGGCTGGCTTAAGCACTGTGGCCGGTCCTATGGGAGAAGGAAGCCTGGCCAGGCCTGAGGGAGGAATGGCCTGGGGAGGGGGCCCAGGAGGCTTCTGGGGGTCGACGCTGGGTCTGCAGTGGGCTGGGCCATTCAGCGGAGGCAATAGGGAGTGTGGAGGGTGGGCGAGAGGGTCTGGATCAGGCAGTGGGCTGGGAACTGCAGGCCCAACAACGGGAGCAGAGAGAGCAGGGTGAGCGAGCCCTGGAAGGGGCAGCAGAGGGAGCCGAGGCACGGGTCTAGCCATGTCCAAAGGGCAGACGCAACCTGAGTGGCTCCAGGCAGAAGTCTGGAAGGTTCCCGTGCCTTGGCACAGAAACCCTGTGATATACTGAGGGCTAGTCCAGCTGAGGGGCAGGCCGATATGAGCTGGGGCAGCTCCCGGGGATGGAAAGCGTGCGGCAAATAAACTATTCGAGTGGTAGAAAAAAATGGGTCTGTGTTGTAATAGAGTGGATACCAATAAGTAGTCAAGGCGGATCTTGACTTACATTAACCTCTTCGCCTATGCGTGTATATATGTATGATGAAATGTCCACGAGATCTCATTTCTGACTTGGTATTGGGCTAGTTAGCTGGTGATGCCTTTCATTGAGCTAGGAAAGAGGGGAAGAGCTTAGGAAGAAAATGATGAGTGCTTTTGGGAGCATTGATTGTCAGGTCACTTCCTGGAGCGCTTGGTTGAGAGAGGGAGAGAGCTAATAGAAAAAGTTCTTAAATATCAGGGAGTCTGCCGGGCCGGCAGTGGAAGAAAAGGTGTCGGTTCTAGCCCGCGCTCGCCAGCAAGACCCTGGAGTGCACATCTTCCAAGTGATTGCTTTTGGTAGGGCACATGCACGTGACAAAGCCCATCAGTTGTATGAGACGAAGAGATCTGACTGGTGGACGCTCCCGCCTGCGGGGAAAGCAAGTCCCCAGGCTGGGTGGGGAGGCTGTGGGGAGGCAGGACTGACTTCCTTGTCAACGGAGGACTCCAGTACCATCACCCCTATGGCAAAATGCTATCCATTCACTACAAATGATGCTTAAAAGAATTTGTTTTGAAGAATATGTTTCTAATAAAAAAGTAGGAATATGTTTAAGATGCAATGTAATTAAAAATGCAATGTAAGTGTAATTAAAAGAAAAGGCAGAGGGTGCCCGGCTTTTCAGAAACGATAGCCAGCCTTCTCTGCCTCTGTGTCTGGAGATGAAAAGCTGGAATTTATAGATGATGTCACACCCCCCAAGAAAGAATTCCAAGGTGGTGTGGACGCGGGCCAAGTAGGTAACAGGATGTACTGGCTCCAAACGGAGCTGGAGCGTGGTCCCAAAACTCTGGGCCGTTGGGTCTTGGCATGTGAAGCCATCCATTGTAAACCAACTTGAAAATGTGTATGTGTTGGGTCTAATCCTCCATTCTGCAGCCAGAGTGATCTTCCAAAAATGCAAATCAGATTTCGACACTCCCTCCTGTAAATCCTTCAGTGGCTTCCTAATTGCCCTTAGAATATAGTCCAGGCTCGTCACTCTGGGCTCCTTAGAATCCCCACCCCTCCTCCCCCAGTCTAGCCCATAACTGCCTCTCCCATTTCATCTCTTTTCTGCATGCTGCACTCAGCTGGACTCAAAGCTTCTTCTAGCACTTTGGATATGTGTGCTTTCTCTGCCTTTAGATCTTGCTGTCTGTTCAGTCTTTTTTTTTTTTTTTAAAGTAAGTGCTACACCCAACGTGGGGCTTGAACTCATGACCCCGAGATCAAGAATCACACGCTCTACTCACTGAGCCAGCCGGGCACCTCTGTCTGTGGTGTCTTTTGCTCACACACAAATGCCAACTCGTCTGTCAGAATTCAGTGTGAACATTGCCTCCCAAGTCCTAGATGAGGTTAGGTTACCCTGCCCCCTATGATTTCGGTATGCTCCGGTTGCAAAGTGACCAGAAGATCACTTTGGTGACCTTTGCGAAGTGACCAAAATTTGAAGGACTCCAGGGCGTGTCAGGGGGTCATGTTTGATTTTCCTCTTTGACTCTGAATACAACTTAGAAGGTGAAAGTCTGTGGGCACTGGGGTGGCTCAGTTGGTTAGGCATCCGACTCTTGATTTCGGCTTGAGTCGTGGTCTTGGGGCGGATTGATCCAGCCCCGTGCTGGGCTCTGCTCTCAGCATGTAGCCTGCTTGAGGTTCTCTCTCTCTGCCCCTCCCTCATTCTGCTCTCTCTCTCTTTCTCTCAAATAAATAAATAAATCTTAAAAAAAAAAAAAGGTGAAAGTTCTTAAATGAATTAGGAAAGATGGCGGAGAAACGTACACCTGATCTAAAACTCCAAAGTGAAGAATCGGAAGCAGCTCGGGTCACAAAAGCTCCAGAGTCTGGGATGTCTGTGGAGTCATATTGCATTTCTGGAGGTTTGAGGTTCTCCTCTGGCGCAGGGATTTGGCAAATCCTTCTGAATGCCATTGGAAAGAGCTGCTTTGGTCTCAGCCACTCTGGAAACCAGAACGCTGCCCTGTAGGTCTTAGGCTTGGAGGTGCTGGTGGGCAGAGTGGCCCCCTTGCTTGCCTCTCCCTGTCCACCATGGGCTGGCCCGTGTGTGACCGAGGCAGCCCACGAGCCTTCTCTGCTTGGGGACAGCCGCCGTGCCGATGGAGGGAACCCCGTCCTGGCTACCGATGCTGAGCAATGTCTTGGGGACCAGGACGCTATTGCAGGCTCTCGAGCAGATGGACTTTGCTGCCCACTTTAGGTGGAGCAAACCACGGTCAAGGTCTTCGAACAATGTCTTCTTGCCCATCACGTGCTCCTCGGCCCTGTGACCTGGTTCTTGAGCAGACCTGCCCTGGGGGCCACCTGGACTGCAAGCCGTGTGGATGAATCTTGACACTTTCCCTCCACGTGGGTAGCACCCCACGCCCGACAGGACCTAATAAGGGGGTCGGAAAAAACATGATTCTGTCCCAGGGTAAAGCTGTACCATCGGCAGGCAGAACGTTTAAGGATGTCGCCCACGAATGCACCTTTCTCTGCCCCGGGCTGTGTCTCCACTGCTCTGGAATGTATCATTCCTGCCAAAACCTCCTCTAGGCTTTGCCTTTCCCATCCTGTCTCGACCTTAGAGTCCGAGTCACGCTTTTACAAACACCGTGTGATAGGCGTCCCGTTCCTTCACGAAGACCTTTGGGCACTTCCCATTGTCTTAGGGTAAAGAGAGACTCTGTCCCACAGCTCCTGGGGCCGTTCGTGGTCTGCTGGCCGTGGGGGTCTTATCCCTCGTCACCCCCCACATGGTGCCCCCAGCCCTGTGCCTTCATACGCCGTGCCCGCTCTGGAACTCAGGCTACTCCCTACTCTCTCTTAAAGCCCAGCTTCGCTTCCTCCAAGCAGCTCTCCTGAATCTGGGTCGGAGATGCCATAGAAGGGGCGCCAGCCCTGAGGGGAGGCTGGGGAGGTGGCGTCTAGGATCCCTTCCCACTCAACCACTACATATGGGCCCAGGGAGTTTCCCAAGCCTTTTAAAGCTAATGGCACTTTCAGCTAAGTCCCAGGACAACACAGGATTATAGACCCAGTCAGGAAATGAAACTAAATCATTACTTGGCAGGTTTCAATTAATGAAGCCTCTCCTGGGGCACCTGGGTGATGCAGTCGGTTGAGCCTCCGACTCTTGGTTTTGGCTCAGGTCATGATCACAGGGTCATGAGATCAAGCCCCGTGTCGGGCTCCACACTCGGTGTGGAGTCTGCTTAAGACTCCCTCCCTCTGCCCCTCCCCCTCTCGAATGAATGAATGAATGAATGAATGATGATGGCGCCTCTCCTTCCTTCCATACCACCTCTCTGATTTGCGAGCATTAACTACTTGTGGTTGTGGATGAAAAGAACAGACCTTGGGGTTAAGAGAGCCGAGATCTGCTTCTTTCCACTTTCTTGCATAGCTTTGGACGCATCTGTGAGTCTCAGTTTCCCTTCCTCTAAAATAAGGAAATTGATTTAGAGGGCTCCCGGGGGGGGGGGGGGACCGTGATTCTGAGATTCTTTGTGTTTACAAGGCCACGGGATGAAATAGTTCCTAGATGCCACCAGCTTACCTGGCCTCAGGTGTGCTGGCCAAATCTGGGGCAGGACGTGGGGGTGGGGGGCTTTCCTGTGTTGTCATCCGGCCGGATACCAGACTGCAGGACATAGGACTGTTAGCAAAAGTGTGACAGGCCACTCAGTGTAGGGTTCCGGTTCAGCTGGTTGACCCTCATCCCATTCAGTCTGTTATTCCCACGACACCGAGGCTCCAGCAGGCGGGACCAGGAGAGGAGGTATGCTCATAAAGCGTGGGAGCCTCTTGGGCTCTGGGGGGTCGCCATGCTCAAGGCGAACAGATCTGGCCCTTGGGGTGTATGCTTTTGGAAAGCCTGTAGTCAGACTCCCCCGTGACTCTTTAAACCTTCTGCTGAGGCCGGTAAGGCGCCTCCTTCTATGTTTGGAACAAAGCATAACCTCTGGGAGGGCAGAGTACCTGCTGCAGGTGAATGGAGAATTCGGGAGGCAGAGCGCCTTCTATTTTCAGGGCAAGGTGACTGGATTTAGCACACGCTGAGTTGCTTTCAAGGTCATGAGCAAAGCGAGCCTCCTGCCCCACCCTGGAGCTGAGGGGAGCCCAGGAGGCCCTGACTCCAACGGGGGAGGGGGCTCGAGCAGCCCACACTGCCTGCGTTTTCCTGGAAAGCAGACTCAGGCAAACCCATGGCCCAGAGAACGGGCAATTTGCTGTTGGATACACGATGTGGTTTGCCAGACACTCATGGCTTTTCAGAGACTCCCTTTTAGAGATGAGCTGCACGTTTTTGGAAAATCCCAGCCTCATCACTGACTGAGTTTCCACGGAGTCACTATTATCGGAAGAGGTCAGTATTCCAGTTCAGCCCCAACTGAAGGTCTTTCCCGGTTTCAGTTGCCCTCCCGACAGCCCTTCGGAGAAGCAGGGAGCAGCTTTCCCATTTCACACGGGAGGAAAGGGAGGCTAGGGAAGGTTACGTGCGTTTCACATGCCAGTGAGCGCTGGAGCTGGGGCCGAAACGTTGGACACGTCTTGCTCAAAGTTCTGGATTTCTATAACAAGCAGGCGGTACCAGATGTGGCGGGGGTTGGGGGTCTGGATCAAGTCATGTCCTCTTCTGGGTTTTTTTTCACCTGTCCGTTGCCTGCCCAGCTTCCAGTAGAACATTCAGTGAGGCCCAGGCCTCAGTGGCTGATGTCCCCTCCCCTGAAGGAGAGGAGGGAAGGCAAGGGACACCTCGGACCCACACACTCCTTACTTGAGCCCACTTAGCCCAAGGACTGGCACGACAGCCCAGTGAGGACCTAGGAGGGCTCAGGAAAGGGGAAGTAACTTGCCCAAGGTCAGACATCTGATGAGAGCGAGGGTT
This sequence comes from Nasua narica, assembly GCA_028533885.1. NCBI lineage: Eukaryota > Metazoa > Chordata > Mammalia > Carnivora > Procyonidae > Nasua > Nasua narica. The sequence continues at coordinate 118,112,884 of CM052800.1, read as the reverse complement.
GTAGTTCAGACCAGCTATGGGATTTGGAGACCTTCACCTTCCTGCCTCTGGGGCTGTTCTGAGGATCAAGGGAAATGAAAGTTAAGTGGCTCGGGAGGATGTGGGGCACGTAAGCATTAACACAGAGCCCAGGGCTTGGTGAGAACTCTACCCTTGCCTCAGAGATAAGATACCACCCCCACCCACGCCACCCTCCAGGGTCCTCCGGAGCACTTGCGAAGAGAAGGCGTGCGTTCCCTAGCTCAGAGTGAACCCCGCCGATATGGGTCTAGTGATGGAGACATAGACGTGGGGTAGACGGAGGTGGGGACGGAGACACAGGTGTAGATACAGACCTAGATACGGTGCAGAGAAAGACGGGCTACGGCTGGGCCGAGATACAGACAGACACATACACAAGGCAGTGCGTGACCAGTGCCGGAGACTGGGACCAGGAGGAACCAAGGATGCGGGTCCTGACTCTGCCCCTCAGGAAGCGGCTGGGGGACCTTGGGAGAATCACTCCCTCTGTCTGGGCGTCAGTTTTCTCACTGTCGAGCAGAGGGCCCGGAGTGGGCTGGCAGATAGAGCTGACTGGAAGGGACCTTGGAGATCTCATACACCATCCCTTCCGGGACGGAAACTGTGGTCGGGAGAAAGGAAATGAAAAGTCCACACCACGTGGCTGTCTCTCCTGGCCGAGTGAATCCTGGAACCAGCTCTCCGGGCTACGTCTTCTGGGTTCTGGTGAGGAATTGCAGGCTGTGATTCTTTGAGCACAACGTGGTGGGAGGAACTCAGAGAAGGAAGAGGGGACGGGGGTTCTTCTGTTCCGTGGAGAAGCAGCCCCACCGCATGAAGGCGGCACAGCAAGAACATGCAGAAACCGGACGTTTCTGCACCGCGGGCAGAGGGGCTGCAGGGAACCACCGGCGCCTCCGCGAGGAGGAGGCTGCACGGAGCCCAGTTTGGGCGCAAAAGCCGGAGCCCTCTCTGGGCCTGGTGGAAGGAGATGTGCCCTGGATAAATGATTCCAAACTGGTCCTCGTCCCACTGCCCTAATTAACGCTCTTCGCTGCCACGTGCGGCCCCGGGTATGCTCAGGGCCCGATGCGCTGCCAGCCTGCTGTGGGGCACTTAGTTTGTTCTGTGCCTCCCTGGCCTTCGAGATGCATTCATCAGATACCAGCTGCTCATTCTACATGTGGGACCTGAGGCCGGGGTGCGGGGAGGACCTCCTCCAGGCTCCTGGCTGAGCAGGGCCCGAGCCTGGCACTTCTGAGTACTATTTGGAGGCAAGGTCTTGTCCCTTGAGTTACTGAGTCTGCCTGCCTATCTGTCTGTCTGTCTATCCACCCATCTATTTTGGTTACCTGCTATCATCTATCTTAGATACCGACTATCTCACTGTGCTGCTTTCTTGAGGAAAGAGGGCACGAGAATTCTCCTTTGCAAGTACACTGCACTTTTCATACTCGGCCTCAGTCTTCTTTCAGCCTTATCTTCTTCCCTCCTTTTCCTCCTTCTCTTCATCTTCTGTGAATAATGTGCTGGTCATTTCCTACATGCTGCTGTCTCCCCCAGGCCTTGTTCATGCTGGCAGTGCTGTCCACCAAGCCTGAAACTCCTCTCCCCTTGGCTACAAAATGAACTCCTACTCATCTTCCAAATCCCGAAAAAAACACCACCCCTTCCAGGAAGACTTCCCTGACTTCATGAAGCAAAAATAACCTCTTCTATTTTCCACGAGCGCTGCTAATCTCAGTGTCATAGCATTAAGTGTTTTGTTAAAATCGGGGGTGGGGGGGTCGGGCTTTTATTGTAAAAGACCAGAGAGCTGGTATGTTTTAGTCTCTGTTGCAGCCATTTGCCTCTGCCCCTGTGGCACAAAGGCAGGCACAGACAGAACACAAATGAATGAGTATGGCTGTATTCCAGTACAACTTTTTTGAGGGGCGCTGAAACTTGAATGGCATTTGTTTTCATGTGTTACAAAATGTTATTCTTCCCCACCCCCCACCCCACCACTTAAAGATGTAAAAATCATTCTTCGTTTGAGGGGGCTGGGTCTGTCCCTTGAGTCCTGCCTGCCGATCCCGGGGTTAAATGCTCCTTTTCCTCGTTAGACTGTGCACAGTGCTGTAGCCTATCATCTCTGCCTCCCCAGAACCTGCGGGTTGATTGGGGGAATGTGGTGATGCTCATTCAACAGAGACCCACGGAATAATAAGCCATAAAATCTTTTTTTTCTCCCCAAATTTGTTTATTTTAATTTTTCAGTGTTACAAGATTGATTGTTCATGCACCACCCCCAGTGCTCCATGCAGTACGTGCCCTTCTCGATACCCACCACCAGGCTCACCCCCCCACCCCCTCCCCTCCAAAACCCTCAGTTT
>CM052800.1:117922096-118110009 GCA_028533885.1 Nasua narica | reverse complement strand
TTGCTCAGAGTCCACAGTCTCTCCTGGTTCAACACCCCCTCCTATTTCCCCCCATTCGCCCTTCCCTTCCTTCTCACGATGCCCTCCATGATTTTCTTTATACTCCACACGTAAGTGAGACCATAAGATAATTGCCTCTCTCCGCTTGACTTATTTCACTCCGCATAATCTCTTCTACTCCTGTCCATGTTGATACAAAAGTTGGATATTCATCCTTTCTGATGGAGGCATAATATTCCATGGTATAGATGTACCATACCTTCCTTATCCATTCATCTGTTGAAGGGCATTTTGGTTCTTTCCACAGTTTGGCTCTTGTGGCCATTGTGGCTATGAACATTGGGGTCCATGTGGCCCTTCTTTGTACTGCATCTGCTTCTTTGGGGTAAACACCGAGCAGTATAAGCCGTAAGATCTTAAACAACTCTTTGAGCGTGGGAGGCCGATCAGGTGTCCCTGCTTCTATTTCACGGGCAGGACAAGTGAGGCCGTGGGACCCCAGGCCCCGGGAGAGCCCCGGGGCTCCTGCTTCCTGCTCGAGCCGGGCTGTCACTGTGTCTCCGGTCCTAAAGGGGCTGCTGTGACTGCTGAGCCCTGCTCCGTGGCCGAGCGCAGCTCCGAGGGCCCGGGCCAGCGGATGGTCAGCATTCTGGATGCTGGATACAGCAGAAGGCGGCCAGGAGCATGGCCCAGGTCGGAGTGGTTTGGTTGCCTTCCTGCCTCTCTCTCCGGCCCTGAGCTCCTGCAGTGGGAGACAGCCGCGTCTGTTCTGGTGAGGGGGAATTGTTACATGGAGCTAAAATTAGATGTTTTGTTTGAATTATGTTAGTCTGACTTAATTGCTGGGGAATGTCACTGTTCTTCATAAATGCGAGCACTCCGCCCGTCTTGGGGAACACAGGGGAGCCTTAGGGTGCTGTGGGACCCTCCCCATCCTGAGCACCTCTGCCTTCCCGAGCTCACCGGCCTCTCCCAACAGACCCAGCAGGGCCGCAGCCCGGAGGGTGTGATCCCGTGATCTCCTCATCCCCGTAGTTCTGGACAAGGAAGCTGAGGCTCTCGGGGTGGGGGTGGGGGAGGTTCCATTCCCCAGGCCACGCCGGGTCGCAGCCGGTCACACAGGCCTGATCTCCGGGCGGCTTCCGTTCTCCTAGTGCTAGAGCTTAGAGACTGTGCTCCCCACCCCCTGACTGAGGCTGGCCGCTTTATGTGCAGACACCTTGTGCAGCGGCTCATGGGATGGCTCGTAGAAGGGACTTCACTCTCGCTTTAGTGCTCTGCTGTGACCATTTTGAAGTCATTCGTCATTTTACTCGGGTGCCTGGGTGACTCGGTCAGTTAAGCATCTGACTCTTGGTTTCAGCTCAGGTTGTGATCTCAGGGTCATAGAATCGAGCCCCATGTGGGGCTCCAGGCTCAGTGGGGAGTCTGCTTAAGATTCTGTCTCTCCCTCTCCCTCTGCTTCTCCCCCTGCTTGTGCTTTCTAAATGAATGAATGAATGAATGAATGAGTGAGTGAATAAAATCTTTAAAAAAATGTTCATCATTTTTTGACACCGCATTTTCATTTTGCACCGGGCTATGCAAATTACGTAGCCAGGCCTGGCCATGAGATTGTCTTCATGGGCTAACACTTGGAGTTTTCCATCTAATTAGCCTTGAGTATGGGTTGATCTTGGCCATGGCAGCTGGGATATCCAGAGGTGCTTCTTCTTATAAATAACTGCTCCCAAACCTGTCCAAAGGTGAGATTCCACGCGGCCTGTGTTGAGAAGGCCAACAGGTGAGCCCTCAACTCCTCTTCCTCTCAGTCTTTGCCTCTGGGCTGTGGGGCCGGAGTGTGTCCACGTGCGGACGGGGGATGGTTCTCACATCAGAGGCGAGGTTGGAGATGCGGGAAGTGCCCCTCCCCCACCTGTGGCGGGAGCGCCACCTAATCTTTGGATACTGTCTTCCCAGCAGGATGAGAATTCAGAGCCTCTCCTACTCCCTCAGGATCGGTGCAGACTAAATTCTCTATCAGTTTCCATCATTGCTGCAGATGGCGTTGGGGTTTATTTTCTAGGTCTTATGGTGGCTCTGGGGGGCGTGGGGGTTTGGTACTGCTGTTGGACTCTGCACCTTCCAGAATGCCACTTTGTGTGCTTTCTGTGGACCGTGTCTACGAGGAGCGATGGCATCTGTGGACACCAACGGCCGGCTGGCTGTGGGGCTGGGGGCCCGGCCTCTCCCCTGGCTGTGACAACTGGCCTCACCTGGGTTCGGTCCCCCAGACACACCTAACTTGTCCCACTCGGGGCCCTTGCATTGAAGTTTTCTCTGTCTTCACTGTTCTCTCCAGAGCTAGCTGACTCCTTTTCATCTGTCTCAGCTCACCCTTTGCCCTTATAACCCCACACTCAACGGCCCACCCGCCCACTCTGTCACCTCCTGTTTGTCTTCATCATGGGGAATTATCCTGTTTCTGGTTTACTGTCTGCCTCCTCCTGTCTGCATTAAAAAATAAATTCTATGACGACAGGGATCTTGTCTGTTTCTTTCACCCTATTTCCAGCATCTAGAAGAATCCATGGCATACAGTAGGGGCTCAGTGAGTGCACATGGAACAATATAATGAATCATCACTCATGGCATACAGTAGGTGCTCAGTGAGTGCACATGGAACAATATAATGAATCATCACTCTTGTAGGTCAGGCACCAGTAGCCTCATTTGAAGGGTGGGGAGATTGAGACCCTAGAGCAATACAGTGACTTGCCCAGTCTCCAGTTTTAGCAAGAAGAGCTTTTACCGGCCCTGCAGCCGAGACGAGCCCCCAGGAGCCAGCTGTCCTGCCTCTCCAGTGACCCGGCTGCCGGCTCCAGCCTGGTGTTCACTGAGAGGGGGATGTGTGCGCTTCTAAAGCAGGCCCAGCCATGCCTGCTGACCCTTCCCTGGGATCCTTCTGTGGCAGCATGGAAGCTCCATCCAACAGCATGGTTCATCTAAAAAACCGGACGCAGAAATGATTTCGATTTGCAAAATTTTAAATGTGAGTCTTTCCCTTAATCACGTTTGCTTTTACATTGATCAAATGGCCTCTATTGAAAAGGAAAAAAAATCCATGAAACCTGCTGAACCTCCAGGGATCATTCCTTGTAAACACAAGATAGCCTATCGCACAGCTGCTGGGAAAGGTTAAACATGGTTCGGAAACGTGAGGGATTACCATTACCCAACAGAAATGCCACCTTTGTGTCTTGTAAAATCCATCAGTCCAATGAGGATCGGGTAAGGGAACTTGAGAGGCTTCCTTTTTGCTTTCTTCAGCTTTAAGGTTGAAAGTCAAGGCTTTCGTGCTGTAAAGGAAAGTGCAGAGGTTTCTGTGTTAGGCTTTGGTGCAGATCTGAGCCTCAGTTTTCTGACCTGTAAAATAGGCATCAGTCCCTCCTCAACGTCTCTGTGTGGCAGCGAGGCTGAAAGGAAATGTTAACTGGGGGGCTCAGCCGTTAAGCATCTGCCTTTGGCTCGGGTTGTGGTCCCGGGGTCCTGGGATCGAGCCCCGCATCAGACTCCCTGCTGGGCCGGAAGCCTGCTTCTCCCTGTCCCACTCCCCCTGCTTATGTTCCCTCTTTCGCTGTGTCTTTCTCTGTCAAATAAATAAATAAAATCTTAAAAAAAAATGAAGAAGAAAGAAAGAAAAGAAATGTTAAATGTGCCCCTTCCCCACATGAAGCTCAAGGGCAGCCCCTTTCCTGGGTGGGGGTGGGGCCATGGGCATGGCAGGAGCCACCACTTCAGACAGAAATACTTTGTGATGAGGACAGCTGACGGGGTGGGGGGGGGGTAGGGGAGGAAGGAGGTGGGCGGGTAGGGGCCGTGTCTCTGCTCTGGAGGGCTCTGGGCAGCACCAGAGGGGGCCCTGGCAGGAGTGCCTCCCAGCCAGGCAGCACCGCACCCTTGCTTGCAGGTGAGATCAGAATCCAGAATCTTCCCAGAGGCCCGCATGATCCGAGGCCCAGGGGCCAGGCGGGGGCAGGGAGATGGGACAGGGGTAGTGGGGGTGGGGGAGGATGGCTTCTGCTGTGGCCAGAGGGGAGGGAGGCTCCTGTCAGGGCGGGAAGGATCCCCAAGGGTGTGAGGCTCGGTGCGGAGGGAAAGTGCGCTTGTGTGCGAGGGCGCGATCTGAGCGCGCATCCCCCAAGGTGGAGCTTGAAGGAAAGCAGGCCCGGGAGGTGTGCTTGGGCCTGGCTTCTCTTGCCCAGCGGCCTCCCAGCCGCTGAGAGCTGCAACATCAGGTCATCTAAAAGCACAGCAGAAAGAACAAAGGAGGATGCTGCTAACCCTCTGGGAGAAAGGGCGCCCCTGAGCTGGTGATGTGTGGGAATCCGTCCTGGCCCCTGGAAGGTGTGCGCTTTCCGCTGGAGACCCGGCTACCACGTGCTTCAGCGGCGAGGGCAGTTATTGAAGACCTGGCCCAGCCAAGTGACCAAGACGTAGGAAGTGTCTACTACTGTGTGTGTGCACAGGTGTGTCTGACTATGGAAGCCTGGTGGCCCCTTGGGAAGAGCCGGGACTTTGGAGTTGGATGGGTCTGGGGTCCAGTCGAGGCTCCATCTGGTCAAGTTTTTCTTAGCTTTTCTCTTCTCACCTCCTTGGTTCTCCGGTGTCAGCATCGAGGCCCAGCATCTAAGGCATGGTGTGGAGAGACCAGTGGTCTCTCTCTCAAGGACTTCCAGGTGCCTTGGGCAGACGACCCCTGTCTTCATCCATGAAGACCTTTCTGTGCATCAATCCCCCCCTTAAGTGGAGGCCTCTGAGCTGGAACCTGTCCCTGGGAGCCTGGGATGGTTGACACTGTGTGTCAGGGCTGCAGGACCCCAGCTGCGTGGTCTGGAGAATCAGGAGAGGGGGGCTTCCGTTAAGGACAGCGGAGAGAAGGGGCAAGAAGAGAGGAACCTGGTCACCACCCCGTCCCCGGTCCCTTCTAGCCCAGTTCCGTGTCCTCCCATCTGCCATCCTGGTCCCCGTAAATAGACAAAAGTAGATTGTCCTGAGGGCCCACCGCAGGGGTGAAAGTCGCCCCCTCTCTGGACCTCTGTGGACTCCCACCGGCCTGTCGCGAGCGTATCGGAGCTGTGACGAGGCTTTTTGTCTCATAGTTAGACATCTGTGGTTCAAGTGCCCCACCCCCCCGGGTCGGTCACACTGGAGAAATGGGAAATGTAAAGGGAGGAAGTCCATACCCCGAAGGGAAAGCAGAGGAAGGTGAGACCAGAGCCAGAAAGCGAAGTTCTGTTTTTCTTTGCCGGAGCTGAAGAGTAAGGCAGCTAAGACAGAGGCCTTCTCTGTTACAGGCCAGTGCCTGGCCGATAAAGGCATCTGTTGTCCCCGCCTTGGGAGCCCACCTGGAGATACAGGGGAAGGCCGCCCTCGCGCCCCTCTCCGTGAGCGCCCCTCTCCGTGACCGCCTGGGAGAGACCCGGGCTCAGCCTGCCCCGCCCAGACCTGCCTGAGGGCGCTGCCCGGGGCCGCAGAACCTTGGGAAACTCTTCCTTTGCCATACAATTCATACCCTAGCTCACTGGCCTTTTCCTGGGCCCAGTGCAACCCTCTGAATTAAATTTAATTTAGGAGAAACAAATGATGATGGCTGTGAGCAAAAACACGACCCGAAAGAGGGACCTTTCCAAGTGTCTGGTCCTCGACGCGTGCCAGTGGACCCGTCTCTGAAAGCGGCGCCCGGGCCCCATCTCTGCGGGTCTCTGTGGGAGCAGCGGTTTCCCGAGGGGGTTCCCTGGACAGTTCCCGGTGCAATTCCCAGGACTCGTCCTCCGCCCTGCCCTCCACGTGCAGCTGCCCTACTGCTTCCCCCAAGAGATGTCCCCGAACCTGGGCTGTTTCAGGGCCCCGCCCCTCCCTACTCTGTGTCAGAGGGTCTCTTAGTAGGTCTCCGCCTCTGTGTGCGCGGGTGCACGCGGAGAGGACAGGGTTGATGTTGAACTCGGCAGGATCTGCTTGGCTCTTGGAGTAACACTTCCAGCCAAGGTCTCTGGCCGTGCTCTTCCCGCCACCCCATGGCTCAGCATATGAGGCAGAGGCAGTGTCACCACTGTGCTAGGGGCCTTTCCCTCAGAAGGACATGAGGTGCATCAGGAAGAGATGGCTGCCACGTCCAGGGCCTCAAGGTCCCTCGCGGCTCTGCTTGAATAGGCCAGGGCTCCATCCTCCAGCTGCCGGAGCTGGTCGGCACCCCTTCCCACCACTAGAACCATCAGGGAACCAGTTTACGAAGCTCTGAGCTGTTTAATCTCATCCCCTCAGTGGTGGTGGGTGGGGGTGGTGGGGGGGTAGCATCATGGTTCCAGTGTGGGTTTGGGGATAAGGCTAGCTCAGGTACAAACCTGGCCTGTCCACTTGTAACCGCGGACCAGGTAACCTCGCTAAGCCTCAGTTTCTTCTCTGCAAAACGCCGGTCTTGTCGGATCACGTGGGGATGAAGCGAGATCGTGAACCTAACGTGCCTGGTTCTTCTGGACTTGGTTTTATCGTCCTCATTTTACAAATGGGAAAATGAGCCCTGGAGGGAGAAGCTGTCCCAGAGTGTGGCATCGCCAGCTTGTGGTGGATCAAATAGGACTTCGAAAACCCTTCCTACAAGGAGGCACTCAGGACACAGCCAGAGATGATGGTATTAAATGAAATTTTGAGGCAGCGGGGAAGAAAATGTAGTCATTTATTTCTTTACAGATGAAATCAATCAACTCTTTAAAATAGAATAGTGATTTTTTTCCCCCCAAAGGAAATGAACTACAACAGAGTAAGGAAGTCCTCGGGTAGAAGGAACAGTCGCAGAAAGCAAAGCCCTTTTCACGTGATGGCTTCAGACTTCTGCCCTGTAGAAATGTGCTCTCTGGAGAGATCTCTCTCCAGGAGAAGAGGCTTGAGACATTAATACCGTCTCCATACACCATGTTACCTGTGGTCCTGCCACAGAATCTGTGCCTTTGTCACCAGCGGCATGGGCCGTCAGGGTCCCCGCTGCTGGCGGTGGATCACAGGGGAGGACGTGCCCGTGAGACTTGGGGTCTCAGTGATCCTCAGGTCAGGGTGGTGGGAGCCATGTGGGGAGGGAGAGCCCGGCTCATCTCTTAAAGACGTTGCAGAGAAAGACCTGGACTGACCTCCCGTCCATGAGAGGCTGTATTAAGCCTTTCTGCCTGTGTTTCAGGTTTTATTTGTTTTTTCTTTTTTTGTTTGTTTTTAAACCTTAAACTCCCTTTATAATCCAGGTTGAGGATCACGAAGCGAGTGCACCCCCCCCCGGCTTGGCATACACCCCAGGTGCACCGATCACGCATCCGCAGCTGGAGGTGACCCCCCAGTGGCCCTCAGGTCTGTGACCCTGGAACTTGGCTCTCACCATTGCTTTTACCTGGGATGACCTCCAGAAATATGGTTTAGTAGGGAAATAGAATTCGTTTGTGCAGAATTTGAGCTAGATTCGAATCCTGGCTTTGGATCACTCCCTGAGCGGCTTCTGGCACATTGTTGAACTTCTTCGGACCCCCATGTCTTTCTGTCTGAAGTGGGGGAATAGCAGCAAAGGGGGAGTCGGTGGGAGAATGTGCCTGGGGGCCTTGGTCCATTGCCCAGCAGGGAGCAGGGCCAGGCAGGGAGGGTCCAAGCTTGGGCTCAAGGAGGCCACGCCGCTCTTGACTACCATGTCTGGGCACCGCTTGGGGGGGCCTGAGGGCCCAGGGGGTCCGTTCCTTCCCTCTGCATGCCCATGGAGACATTTGGCATGACATCATCTCGCAGCCTCCTTTGGGGGGCAGGGTTTGTATGACTAAGACTGCGAGTCAGCTTGGGCAATGCTAGGCTTGTCTGTTTCTGAAATATTAAAATCGTTCTCGAGTGGGTTAGACCGAAGTGATGACAGCAGCTTATAAATAATAAACCCAGCATGGGCTGCCGAGGCCCTGTCGTCTGGAGCACGGGAGCCTCTCCTCCCAAGCCAGGGACGTCAGAAGGGGCTTCCAAGGGCCACGGGGCACTGGGCTTTCCCAGATCCGTGGATGCAGGGCGAGTGCAGGCTCCACTCCTCGGTTCCGTGGCCGCTGCCGTGGCTCCGTGGCACTTCACGGATTTTGAACATGTTTCTATCAGGGCTCTCCATTGCGTGGTGTACGAGCTTGCTGGCGCTGCCCTAACACGGTACTGCCGCCCGCTGCGGGGGCTTAGACGACAAAGACTGATTGTCCTGCAGTTCTGGAGGCCGAGAGTCTGCGAGCAAGCTGTCGGCAGGGTTGGTTTTTCAGGAGGGCTCAGAGAGACACTGTGTTCCAAGCCTCACGGCTCCTCGAGGCTCCTCGCGGCTTGCTGGCCATCTTTCACATTCCTTGGTTTCCAGATGCCTCCCCCTGATGTCCGCCTTCATGTTCACGTGGTGTTTCCCCATGTGCGTCACTGTGTCTACAGTTCCCCTCTGTATAAGGACACCGGTCATGTTAGGTTCGAGCCCACCCTAATGACCTCATTTTAACTCTGTTATCTCTGTACAGATCCTGTTTCAAAATAAGATCACATTCTACCGCACTGGAGGTTAGGACTTCAACATCTCTTTTTTAGGGGGGGGAGAAACAATTCAGCTCATAACCCACAGGTGGGCATGGGCCAAACATGTGTGCCTGGAGGGTTGCAAGCTGAGGACAGGGGCACCCAGAAACCCTTGACCAACAGTGCTTGAGGAGGGGCTCTTGCCTCTGGAATCTTGGGACTCTCAGCTGTTAGGGGCCTCCTCTCATTCACCAGGGAGGAAACCCTCTCCAAAAGGGGGGACCCCCTGTGGCAAAACACCAGCTGCCTGAGGCCCAGGCCAGTGTGCTTGCCCATCCCCCTCCATGCCTGCCTGGGACAGTTAGGTGTGAGTCCTCGTATTTCCCGGAGTAGAGGAAGAGGAAGGGGGGAGGGGAAGAGAGGAGAGGGGGAAGGAAACATCCAGTGTGTGTACCAGATCCTTCCACATCTCATTTAATTTTTATGGGAATATCTATGCTGGATATGACCCTTCCCATTTTTTCCCTTTCTTTTGTTATGGGAAAAAAATACATAACATCGAAGTAACTGTCTTACCCATTTTTAAGGATACAGTTTAAGTACATTCTCGTCACACTTTAAGTACACTCATCACCACCATCATCCACAGAACTCTTTTCATCTTGCACAACTGAGCTCTGCACCCATTAAACGATAATGCCCCACTCTCCCCCCCCCCCCAGCCCCCAACAAATACCATTTTACTTTCTGTATCTGTGGACTTGGCTACTCCAGTTACCTCTTAGAAGTGGAATCCTGTAGTATATTTGTCTTTTGTGGCTGCCTTGTTCTACCCGGTAGAATGTCCTCAAGGCACACCCAAGTTGTAGCATGTGTCAGACTTTCCTTCCTTCTCAAGGCTGAGTAATAATCCTTTGTATGTCTACACCACATCTTGTTTGTTCATTCTTCCACTGAGAATGGGTTGCTTCCACATTTTGGCTGTTGTGGATAATGCTGCTATGTAATGGTATACGAACATCCATTCAAGTCCTTGCTTTCAATTCCTTTATGTACCCAGAAGTGGAATTGCTGGATCATATGGTATTTTTATTTTTAAATTTTTGAGGAACTGACATATTATTTTCCACAGTGGGTGCGCCATTCCCACCAGCAGTGCCCAAGGGTTCCAGTTTTTCCACGTCCTGGCCAACACTTGCTGTTTTCTGCTTTTTTTGTTAGAGGTCCTCTGAATGGGTGTGAGTTGGTATCTCATACTTTCGATTTGCGTTTCCCTAATAGTTAGTGATGTTGAGCATCTTTCCATGTGCTTATTGGCCTCATCCATCCTCATCCATTCTTCTTTGGAGAAATGTCTGTTCACGTCCTTTGCTTATTCTTGAATTGGGCTCTTGGTTTTTTGTGATTGAGTTTCCATCCTTATTTAATGACAAACAAATCAAGGCTCTGAGAGGTCCACGTGCATGCTGGGATGCAGAATGAGGGTGCTTAGGTCGGAGGATCACCCACACTACCAAAAGCTCTGTGGGTGTGAGCTTGGGTCGCTGCTGCTGAAGCCCAGGGATCCCGCTGGTGTGCGTGGCCAGCCCACACCTGCCCCGCCTCTTCCAGCTTAGCTCTGGGCGGGCTCAGAACTCATTTCAGTGCTTTCCCTAGAACTTGTGTCTGTTCATCATCCCGAGAAATGGGCCTCTCAGCAGCGCTTTTGCTCAAGGCCACGTGCTTCTCTGGCCCCTGGAAGCCCTGATGAAGACCTGAAATTTCTTGTGCAGCTCTTTCCACAACCCCTGGAACTAGGGGTTCAAGAGAGACCGCTGATATTATGGGGTCGAGCATCCCCGGGAACAGCAGCAAAGGCACAGGGAACTCTTAAAGATGGGAGTGACACTCATGTCCCCTGGGCCCAGCATAGGGCGTGACACGTGATTGAAACTCAGTACATGTGATTCGAATGAATAAAGGTGAGTCAGTGGTGGAGAAGGTGATTCAACCTCGTTTTTGGAAAGGACTGAGGGCAGATTCTCATGAAGAGTGTGCCCATCCAGATCTCCACCTTCTTCCTTCTCATCCTCACACATATCATCTCAGGGGCATTTGGTAACCGGGCCTCAAGGGTCGGGGTGACTCCCTTTGTCTGGCTGGATCTCTCAGCCTCCTCTTTTAATGCAGAGCATGAAGAGATGACCCTCTCTGGTGGCTGTGCTTCTGTTTTTTGCAGCGCGGCTTTTGGACAACCACACCCCTGTGGTCTAGAGCTCCATTAATACAGAGTCCTGCCCTCCTCAGCCACCTGAATTGGATTCTCTTGGGGTGGACTTCAAGAAGCCTTTTTTTTTTTTTTTAGGGTTTTGTTTATTTATTTAAGAGAGAGCGAGAGAGAGAACGTGCATGCACCAGTGGGGGAGAGGGGAGAGGGAGGTGCAGAGGGAGAAGCAGACTTCCCACTGAGCAGGGAGCCCAACATGGGGCTCGATCCCAAGACCCTGAGATCATGGCCTGAGTCAAAGGCAGATGCTTAACTGACTGAGCCACCCAGGCATCCCGAGAAACTTTTTTTGAACCTCTCTTCTTAGATAAGTTTTCTATACACAGAAGTTTGGGAGCTACTGCCCTAAGAGACCAATATTATTGCAAAATTATTGAACAGTTGGACTTATAGAACTATGGAAAATACACATAACTCCTCGTTACCATTTTGACCAAGTATCGGCTTTTATGATGTGTGGTGTCACCAAATCAAAATCTTGTGTGAGCTGATGTCCGGGTGCTGGAAGGCACTCCCATGCCTCTGTGGATGCAGCTTCCAGAAGTTCTTGGCTGCCTTTCCTAGGTAGGGCAGCCCCTCTCAGGGGCCTCCTTCTCTCACCTCCGTCAGTGCGTGGGGCCCATCGTAGACAGTGCAGCATCTACGGGGCCGCTTTGTAAAGACTGAATTCAGGTCTCTGGGAGGTGGGGGCCTCACGTCCCCATTTTAAGCAAGATCCCTGATGATTCTTCTGCTGAGCAAAGTTCTAGACCAACAGCCTTCAGCTCCCTGCCTTAGGCCTCAAGGATGCCGTATGGGAGATCTGGGGGCTCCTGCTGGTCTTGAGATATGGAAGGAGCTGGGGGAATAGTCTTGTCCAGCCACAGTTTTCCAGATGAGGAAGAGCTCATTTCCTGACATCTCCTACTCTGGATCTGTGATTCTTTCCTTGCTTTCTCGGCTTGGGGAGACTCGTAAGGGAAACCACTGTGCCTTGAGTTTCTCTTGGGTGTCATGCCTGTTCTTGTTCTGAGTGCTCTGCTCCTGTCGCCTCATTTAAAGTCTCTAAAGTACGGGAAATGCGGGGCGTCTGGCTGGCTCAGTCGAGTAAGTCTGCCTTGGGCTCGGGTCATGATCCCAGGTCCTAGGATCGAGTCCCATTGGGCTCCCTGCTCAGCAGGGAGGGGGTCTGCTTCTCTCTCTCCCTCTGTTGCTCCCTCCTGCTCGTGCTCTCTCTCTATCTCTCTGTCTGAAATAAAGTCTTTATAGAGAAAAAAAAGAACATGAAATCTTTTTGGCTAATAGTCCCCTGCCCCCGCGGATCAGGACCCACTTCACCCCAGGGCTGCAGTCCTGGCCATTCCTGTCCTTTCTCCCCTCTCTGAGCTGGAGCCACCTCATCCCTTTGCCTTCCATTAAATAGGCCTTTGGAGGGGTGCCTGAGTGGCTCAGTGAAAGCCTCTACCTTCGGCTCAGGTCATGATCTCAGGGTCCTGGGATTGAGCCCCATATCCGGCTCTCTGCTCAGCGGGGAGCCTGCTTCCCCTTCTCGCTCTGCCTGCCTCTCTGCCTACTTGAGATCTCTCTCTGTCTGCCAAATAAATAAATAAATAAAATCTTTTAAAAAATAGGCCTTGGGTGAAATTCCTTCTATCTGAAGGTCTGAAGAGCCCTTATCAACTTTTGTTCCATGGACTTCACTCTGCTCCCTGCCAAACTTTCTAAACTCTTTAAAAATTATTTTGAACAGAATGGTTTGGGTGCCATGTTTCCTCACCTCATGCTTTAGTCAAGTTTGTAAATAATGAATCAGACTGGGGTCAATATCTTACGGCAAATGATTGAAGATTCCTACCGGATGATCTGTTGGAAGAGGTTCCCAGGTACATTTCTTAATTATTCACAAGATGTATGAAGTTATAAATCATCCATGAGATGTTAAGAAAGGCTGTGAATATTTCTGATGGGGTTTCATACATCCTGTGGCATCCGCGTTCAGATCTTGCCCTTCTTGGAGGTCCCCGAGAGGACAAACCCTGCCTAAATAACTGTGCTTCCTCTCGGTGTGGTGCTTCTGAACGGGGCTCACTCTGCCCGCCCACCACGGGCTGTTTGGCCAAGTCAAGAAACATTTAGGTTGTCGCACCTGGCAGGAAGCCTGCTTCCGGCATCCAGGGGGTTGAGGCTGGGGTGCTGCTAAGTCTCCTTCAGCATGCGGGCCCGCCCCCTATGGAACACTTAGCTGGCCCCAGTGTCAGAGGTGATGAGGTTAAGGAGCCCTCTCTTAGTACTCCCTACTTAGTGCTGCTGACTTAGTGCTCCTTAGTACTTAGTAACCCCCAGGTTAAGGAGCCCACTGCTCCTCAGTAAGGAGCAGTACTCCTGCTACTGCTGCAGTCATCAAAGCCTGCTTTAGAAACATCATTCACCTGTCTAGGAGTATCCACAGAGCTTCAGTGGTGGGCCTGGTCCCGGGCTAGGAGTTGAGGATCCCAGGATGGGAATCACTGGCTTTTCAACAAAAGTCTATGCAGATAAGTGGGGTGATGAGAGAGAAGACCGAGCAACATCATTTGGAGATGTGCCAAGCTGCTTGGGGCATAGAGGAGGCCAACCCCCAACCTGAAGCCAGGAGGGCTCCCCCGAGGAGGTGGTGCTTGCGTGGAATCCTCCAACAGAAGTAAGAGACTGATGGGGGGGCTGCAGGGAGGAGGGAGGCTGCTCTAGGTAGGGGGAAGAGCGCATGCAAAGGCCTGGGAGAGGTCAGGGCCTGTCTGGGGGCTGCGAGGTGTTCGCTGGGGCTGGTGTGGAGAGCCCTGGGAACGGGGCACTGCCGTGGCCAGAAACCCCGTTTCCAGAAGCTTTGTTCCTTAAGCCTGAATTTTAGCACTTCAAGAGATTTTTGTGGATGCTATGATGTCCACTAGACACCGTGGGGAAAAGGCACGAACATCTTCCACTTAGCCCTCAAGTGCCTTATTTATGAGAAGATGTCTTCTCCCTTTGCGGTACTTCATGGCCGCCTCCCAGATGCCGCTCCTTCAGCAGGAACAAGCCCATCATAAGACAAGAAGGCAAGGGAGCATGACCAGACATGGGGGGCTGGGCTGGCACTCACCCTTCTCCCAGAGACCCTTGTCCTCGGAGGTCTCTTTCTAGGACCTCTCCATGAGCTTTCAGCAGCTAGCACCTTAGCTGTTCCTCCCGGGGCTGGGATCTGTCCGCCCTCATTCTTGGAATCCACTAGTAAGATGGACGTAACATTGACAGTAGGATGCAAAACACTATGGCGGTTCCACAAAAGCTTAAATAGAATTGTTCTAGGAGCCAGCAACCCCAGGTCTAGGTACACACCCGAAAGAATCGAAAGGAGGGACTCAAGCAGGTATCTGTCCACCTACGTACATCTCAAAAACACAGCAGCAACTCCAGTGGTCACGAATGGATGAGTGGATACACGGAATGTGCTCTATCCACGCAGCGGAACTGTACTCAGCCTGAAATAGGAAGACAATCCTGACCCACGCTGCAACTAGATGAACCTTGAGGATGTTGTGAGTAGTGAAATAAGCCAGACTGAAAGGACCAATACTGTATGATTCCACTTACATGAGGTTCCAAGTAGTTACATTCATAGAGGGCGGAAGGGTGGTTTCCAGGAGCTGGGGGGAGGGAGGGCTGGGGAAGCACTGCTAACAAGCTCCCGGTTTCAGACGTGTGTAATCTCAGGCACCTGGGGTCACGGGCTGTGGGAGCCAGGACTTGGTAATGGATTTGGCACCAAGGAGGAGGGGCCGGGTCAGCAACACATTTTTGGGAGACGTGGAGGCGCAGATCATAGCCAGAGCAGTAAGCAAGGAAGCCATTCATTTGTTTCTTTAGTAAGTATTTGCTGACCCCCCCCACTCCGAGTAGAACACACACCAGGCACAGCAGGGTGCAAATTTCCACTTCGTGTGGGCTCATGTGCGTGCCTTGTGCGTGCCTTGTATGGGCTGGGCACCTCGCCGGGAGGAAGGATGGAGGAAGGTCCCGCTCAGCCCACAGCAGGGCCTGCAGACCCAGTTGCTGCAAGGGGAACCCTCGACTCATTCAGACAGGGTAGGCTGAACCCCTGCGGAGTCAGCAGAGCCCCCTGAAAATGTGGGGTTTGTGGCAACTCATTGAGAGGCTCCTTCCTCATATGCGATCTTGTTCCTCTAAAAGAGCAAAATCCTTCGGGGCTCTTGGCCACGTTTCTAGTGTTTTAATCTAAGGGAGTGAAATCTGCTAACCCTCCCAAGCACGGCGTGCCGTTGCCTCGTGAGTTGGGCCTTTTTGCCAAGACCGAAATGGAAAGTTTGCTGCAGCTCACGCTAGCTCAGCCGTTGGTGCTGGCGAAGCCACGGGGGAGGCGTCAGGCTGTCTGTGTCCGTTGGGCTGGAGCTCGGAGCTCAGGAGCGTCTGGGAGGCCGGAGGGTGTCAGGAACAGAGCCCCAATCCCAGTGCGAGAGCTCAGGGACCGCTGTGGTCAGATTGGCAGCTCTGGGGACGATGTCCTGGGTCCCTGAGGGCGCAGGCCTTCCAGAAGGGCTTGCAGACCGAGGGAGGATTTCTCTTCTTGTCTTGTTACCACGCTGATCCACACTCCAGCCTAGAGACTCACCTTTCCTGCAGGGAGAGGCCTCAGAACGTTCGTTAGGAGAAACTTTATGAAACTCCCGGCGTCGGGCTCCTGGGCGCAGGGCTGTGCCCGGGAGCCAGGGGGCCCTGGAAGAAGACAGAGAGAGGGGTGTGCTGGTCGCCTGTCCTGGACTGCTCTGCACACACTTCTCGGCGCATGTGCTCCGGGACTGACCATAGTTATGTTGATGAGGGGGTCGGAGTGATCAGTTCCCCCTTCGGCTTCACCCTCTCTGTGCTAATCTGTTTATAGAGCTTCATGTTCCTTAGATTCTTCCATTTATGTTATTTATGGTGCAATAACTGACGGAAGCAGTCGTGGTTTGCTGTTGTTTACAGCGCGGGCCGAGTGTGGTTACCAGCCAGTAAATCCTGCGCTCCGATGTGGGGCCCTTTCCCACGTAGTCAGGAGCTGCAGGTGGAGGAGGGACATGGAGGGTGAGGCGGGTTCCTCCAGGGCCCCGGGAGCTAATCAGCTCCAATGACTCCAGCAGCTCGCCTCTGCTGGGGAGACCGACCACGGCCCCGGATGGCCACCTAAGAGTGCTCCAGGCATTTAAGTAACACAAAGCAACTCATTCTTTGTACCTACTGTTATGTAATCAGAACCAAATATGACTGACCTTTAACGCTTGTTCAGTCCCAGAACTCATAGGAACAGCCTGAAAGAAAGAAATGTTTGCTCTTCCAGGAGGTAGGAGACCTCAGCTCTGGGCCCCAGTTCACCTCTTAGAACCTGTATGATACTTGTCAGCCACCTGTCTGGGCCTCAGTTGCTTTATCTGTGAAATGGGTTAATAATATCTCATTGACAAGGGTGATGCTCAGAATATTTATCGACTCGTCCAGCCAGGACCTTAACCCACCCAAAGCTAAGAGTCTATGAATGTTATCAAAAGCACACAATGTTCATGCATAATAAAATGCATGTATTAATGTGCCTTAGTAAAACAAATCCCCAAGCAGGACATATTGTGTTATGTCATTTTGATCCGAAAATAAATCTTTGCATACCAAAAATGCCTGGCGGGCCAGTCACCAAATTGTACACAGTTTTGAAATTACCTTTTGCTGGTGAGATGATAATGATTTTTCTTTCTTTTTTTTTTTTTTAAAGATTTTATTTATTCATTTAACAGAGTGAGAACACAAGCAGGCAGAGAGGCAGGCAGAGGCAGAGAGAGGAGCAGGCTCCCTGCGGAGCAAGGAGCCCGATGCGGGACTCAATCCCAAGACGCCGGGATCATGACCTGAGCCAAAGGCAGCTGCTCAACAAACTGAGCCACCCAGGTGTCCCGATAATGATTTTTCTAAGAAGGCTTGCAAGTAAAGTAAAATATGAGTTTCTTTTAAGATTTAGCAAGGAGGGATACCTGGGTGGCTCAGTGGGTTGGGAGTCTGCCTTTGGCTCTGGTCACGATCCCAGGGTCCTGGAATTGAGTCCTGAGTCAGGTTCGTTGCTCAGCAGGGAACCTGCTTTCCCTCTCTGCCTGCCGCTCCCCCTGCTTGTGCTCTCTCTCTCTCTGACAAATAAATAAAATCTTTTAAGAAAAAATGTAGCAAGGAAAGCAGTACTCCAACCCAGGAAAAGGCTGAGAAACCCCCTTTCCCTCCTGTCCTTCCAGATGCTCATTCTCCTGTACACGGCTATTGGTCTGGAGGGCATAGGCCTGGCTGTCTCTGATGGACTCATGGTAGACCAGTAGACCATGAACATCCTGGGCCATAGTAGACCATGAACATGGAGTGCTGCAGACAAGAAAAGAAAGGCGCTAAGTAGGAACTAGCAGCTGAGTTAGCAGCAGAGTTGGGACTCCCAGCCAGTCTTCTTCTATCGCAGAGCCCTAAAGTGATGTCGCCAGAGTATGTTCCATGGTGTTCTACCAAAAAAAAAACAAACAAAACAGTTCTGCCCTCAAACAAGTCTGGCACTTTACCACAGGACCTGGTGCCTTTACTCTGTGCATTGCGAATGTACAATAGGGAATTATAGACTGCAGGGTTCCCAAACACTTTGACCGTGGAACCCCATAACAGTGGAACATGTGGTAGTTTTGGTTTCCGCAGAATACACTTTGGGAAATGCTACTTTCCAGGTTTACGGGAACGACTCCATCAAACTCTGCATCCTGTAACACATGATCCTCAGTCACTGCCTCATTGGAAGGAGAGCTTCATCCAGGGCACATCATTGTTGGGCTGCTTGGGGCCTAATTCCAACGGAGGGTTGGTACGTGTCGTCAGTCTCTTCCAGGAATACGTTGCCCAGACAGCCCTCCTCCTCAGCCGTGCCCAGGACCCTGGGTCCTATTGATGTTTCCTCCAAGCTGTGGTTCAGAGGATCTTGCTAGTATTTCCCTCTCTCTTGCCAGGGTTTCCAGGATGGAGCATTCCGCAGTAGTTAAAATGGCAGAGGGGTGTTCTAGAAGCAATAGTTGTTCAGTCTGTCAACTGCCTGAGAATATTTGTCTCGCTTTCCAGAGTTTTTGCTGGCAGAGGGCTGGCTTCACTCCTTTTGGTGTCTCATTTGGCCTCAGCAGCAACCCTAAGAAGGATTCTCCACCTCCTGGAGAATATTCTTACTTGCAGACTCCTCCACTTACTCTAGGGTCCCTGTATTGGAGAGAGATGCCTACCTTAAAAGCAACAATTCCTCTTGAATGTTCGTTCGGTTCCCAACACCATCCTGTGAATGTTTCTGCTATTAACCCTCACCTCATGCATCGGAAGTAGGTGCTTTTATTACTCCCATTCTGCTGATGAGGCACTTGAGGATCAGAGAGGTTAAGTCACTTGCTCATGTCACACAGCTAGAGTTTCCACTATGGCCCATGGCCTAGCATCTGAGTGTCTCATGAACATATTCGTAGGGGTTCATTGTTTGGTACTGACTACACCCTTTCATCTTGCCCTTCTCCTTGACTGTCCCATTTCCTTAGCTAGGGCTGATCTGGCCCTTTTATAAATTAGGGTGCTTTTTCCAGTGAACCTCAGCATCGGAGCTGGTCTTAAGCCCTGGGGAGATGGCACTGCTTGCTGGGAGGCAGCCTCCAGACAGAGCAGGGTTATCCAACGGGAGCATAAATCTTGAGCTATTCTTGGCGCGCGAAGACAAGATTTTAATGATCTGGCTCCTCTGGGCTTTGGACTTAGCAGAATGTTAAAATGTCCATCTAGAATATAGGCTTCTCCCCGCCCTCCCCCGCCCCACTTGTCTCCTCCCTCTTTTATGTCATAAATGTTTGAGCAGGTTCTGTCTGTCTCTGTCTTGTCTTATTTGCTGATGGGCAGCGTCAGGAGAGAGGTGTCCTTGCTCCAGATCCTTCTCTCTGACCAGCCGTACCCCCTCATTTTCCCTTGTTTACGAGATGAAGTCCTTGGCGGCAGAGGTCAGCCAGAGGCTTGGCAGTTTTCTAGAGAATCTGGACTGTGGACACATCTATTTTTCTCATTGTTAGGGGTCAGAGTCCCCTGTGAAGGGGCCTTTTTGTTGTTTCGGCCACCACTGAGCCCCTCCTTGGACTTGTAATGCTCTAGGTCCTTAGAGGTAGAGAGACAGGAAGTTCATAACCCTGAGCTTGAGACCCCGCAGTTTCATTCCTGGCAACATTAGCCAAGGGGGAGATCAATCAATCAATAAGTATTTATCGAGCACATAGTCTGTAACTGTCCAAAAAGTAGCCACTAAAGCAATATGGATCTAAGAAACTCAACTCTTGTCAGAGGGCCAAGCCCCAGGAAAATTCTTGTAGGTGCCATTGGAACTCATTGTCTTCCCACCTCCCAGCTCAAGAGAGCTTGCTTTCCCATCATGTACCCACACCTGCTCCATGGTTCTAGGCTCTATCCGTGCATTTGGGGGCCTCAGAGACCCTCATGTGGGACCACCCAGGTCTGCCCTCTTTGAATGGATAACTGATTCCCTTGGTTCCCTGTTCAATGTCCTTCTCCCCTTGGGCATCTCTGAACATGGTGGTGTCAGTGATGGCAGTGGGCAAGGTTGATGGGACCTCTTTCTATTCCTGTTCTCACTCCCTACTCCCTGTCCTGAATTCTCTCCGTTCTTCAGTGCCCATTCTCCACTCTTCTCTGGAAGCCTCCTCTATCAGCCACAACCCACGCAAGTAACAAGAATGGCCCTAATGCGTTAAATGCTCTGTAAGTTTCATCCTATGTCTATGGTAGACATTTTACACATGCATGTCATTTCATCTGCAGAGCAACCCTGTGAAGTAGGTTTTATTGTGGCTGTTCTTTGTCTGGTTTTTTTTTTTTTTTTTTGGTCAGACAAAAAGACCTGAGATGAACCTGCCCTGTTTTTCACAGGTGATAAGTAGAAGGACCAGAACTCAAAGCTAGATCTGCCTGACATCTGAGCCCAGGCTCTTGATCACCAAATCGTCTGATGCCCTCAACATCTATACCCATTGTGTGAGTGACTTACCTGGCACTCAGTATCCATGACTTGTGTGTGACTCTCTTTCTGTGGGATTACTCTCATTTCTCCAGCGGGACCCCAAACAACTTTAGGACCATCCCCCACTATCTCCCCTGGTGGCTCACGCATGGAAAGATGTGCTGAACAAATGCTTCTTGGCAGATAATTTAGGTGTTACCCTCTTGGCTAGGTGGGTTTTTGACAGAGTCCAGCAATGTCATAGCACAAAGGAATGAGTCAGAGAGGAGATTCAAAGTATTGTGCAGTATGAAGCTTTCGTAGGAAGTCTGTCCACCTTCACAGAGGGAAAGGAAAAAAGAAGGAAGGACAACAAAATAATATTTATTAACCACAAGGCACAGTATGTAGCAATCAATTTCTAGGCATTGTCTGCAAACTCTATGAGGTAGTATTATCATTGCTGTCTCTCAGATGAGAAAATGATGCTCAGAGAGAGTAAGTGACTTTGTCAAGGGCATAGTCATTAAATGAAGAATTGGGATAAACTCAGGTTCTTCTAATCATAACATGTGTAGTTTCCACTCTCTGTAAAGCCTCTCTTCTCTCATTTCTAAGGCACGTTTAGGCAAAAGATTTAAAACAACTCTTGGTGGCAGTAACGTTAGATGGGACACAGTCATGTTTAGAAGACCAGAGCAAAAGGCTTAAAGCTCTCATTTCTATCAGGGATTATTAACCTAGAATTTCTGGACCCTAGAGACTCTACGACTAGCTCTCAAGAAGTTCCCTTGAAATTGAAAGCAAAAAAGTATGTTTACATGTTTTTCTCTGGGAGATGGGGAGGGCCCACAGCTTTTGTCAGTTTCTCAAAGGTGTCCATTGACTCAGAAAAAGGTTAATGGCTTCCAGTTTAGAGGGACAGAAAAGAGATTCCTGTAGGAAATTTCCTCCATGGACTTCTCATGGAGGATGCTTTGTCCTGAGTTGTTGGCATTAGGATCTCACGTGTATTCGAGAGGGAATCAGAGTCAGAACATGTCTCAAAGCCCTTTTGAAGCTCTAGGTTTAGAGTGTCCCAGCTCTGAATCCGTGGAGCCTGCAGTCTCCAGGCCTATCCCATAGTAGGTGATGAGTTGGATGTGATAGAAGGTGGATGGTGCAGGAGCCAGAAGCTGTAGGACTTTTCCCTTGGCAAGGGCAGGCTCTGAGTGAAGCTCTGCCCTCTTGGGTTAATGCATTCTGGCATTCTTGCTGATGCCAGGGGAAAGGAGGAGAAGGATGTGTCCAGGCTGCAGAATGCACTCACAGCAAAGTCTAGATTCAGATAACCCAAAGTGTTGTACGTTCACTTCTATAAAAATAGAGTCAGTTATCTTGGGTAGGCAGAGATCTTGCTCCTGACTTCTTTACTTGGAATGATTCAATTTCCAACATGGTTGAAAAACAAATACATCGCAGTGAATCTGTTGGTTCCCCCAAACACAATGTGGCTCCTTTCATTGAACTGGAACTGTGAAAAATGCTCTCGAAACATGACCCAGGGATCTGAAGTGTTGACCGAAGGAGGATGGAAGGCTCCTGTGCCGGGGGCTGTTATATATCTTTCTCCACTCCAGTACATTCTAAAGGGAGGACTCATATCAGGGTTTGCAGCCACTTTCTTTACCTTGAAATGTAAAGAAGGAAAGTGAATGAGCCTAAAGAGGGTCTGGATTCTAGTTGGTCCACATCTTTGTGACTTTGGTCGTTTGACATATTTGGGTTTTATCACAATGCATCTCATTTATTTAAGCAATTATTCATCTATCTCTCTATCTCTCTATCTATCTATCTATCTATCTATCTATCTATCTATCATCTGTTCAACTAGCATTTCTTGAGTATCAGCTGCTAACCAGCACTACAATTTGGAAATACCGAGATGAACAACCCATGATCCCTGTGTGCGGGAGACCAGGGCAGGCTTCCCCAACGTCAATATGCACACAGATGCCTGGGGATTTTGTTAAAGTGCAGATTCCGACTTGGAGGTCTAGGGTAGGGCTTAGAGTTCTGCATTTTTAAAATGCTCCATGTGGTGCTGATGCTACTGGCCCAAAGACCACACTTTGAGGAGCAAGTGGCTCTAAGGTCCTTGTCATGTGCTCCCCCTGCCCATCTTCTCAGCATCTTTGCGACAGTCTGTGGGTTCCTGTAGATAGAGATACGTTAGCAAAGCAGAAGGTACTTGTCAGACAGAATGCTTGTTTTTGCAATGTGTCCTTTCTGGGGCTCCAGGCACTTAGGTAGTATAGATGGTTTCTGTGGGCAGTGTCATTTGGCCTCCAGGCTGGACCAGTGGAATTGGGGGCCACGCTGAGTTCGATGGGTACCGGAAGAGTCAGAGCTGGATCAGGCGGGTACCAAAGCCAGGGCCCCTCTCCCCGCCTTCCTCTCCTTCTATTTCATGTGAACTTCTCTATGGAAGATATTCTTTTTCTCCGGACAGTGCCCAGAACCTGGCATGGCCCAGTGGGAAGCCGTGACCCTCTGCAGGGAGGTGTGGCTCTGCCACTTAAATAATTGGCAAGATTGGAAGCCACCATGAAGAGCCACATATTTAATCCAAGATGAAGAGCTAAACACTACGAGCCTGATAAGGGGAAAGAGTTTCTCCCCTTCGTGTGAAAGTGGCCACGTTGTATATTACGACTAGGATGACCAGAGCCCCCTCTGACTGGCCAGGACAACCCGGGGGAAAGTGACCTTGCATTTCATGAGCTCTCATCCTCTGTAGGTGCCTGTTACACGGTGGGGATTGCATTAAGAGAAGTCAAGAAGCAGTTTATTCTAGTCTCATCGTTTGGCCATCTCTGAGAGATTAAAATTAAAATAAATTCGATTTTTAAAAGGAGGGGAACATCGATATAGACTAGAACAAAATCAATAATAAAACTTCAAGTTGAAAAATGTTAAGTGTTCAGACCCCAGAAGAAGGTAAAGTCTAAAATATTTTTCATTGATCTTGGCAGAGCATTTTTTTTTAAAATAGATTTTATTTATTTCTTTGACACAGAGAGAGAGAGAGAGAGAGACAGTGAATACAAGCATGGGGAGTGGGAGAGGGAGAAGCAGGCTTCCCACTGAGCATGGAGCCTGATTCGAGGCTTGATCCCAGGACCCTGGGATCATGACCTGAGCCGAAGGCAGAGGCTCAACCAACTGAGCCACCCAGGCACCCCTTGGCAGAGCATTTTTAAGTTTGCTGTTCTCCCCTCTCTATTTTGCCTTTGCCACGCAGAAATTCCAGAAGTTTATTTGCACATTGCACTAAAGAGGCACTGTACGCAAAGTTGCCAGAACATTTTTGTAGAGTAAATCATTTTTTAGCAAACCCTGACTCTATTTGGCATGTCAGTATCAGGAGGAAAGCCAGGAAAGAGAACCGTTTTGTTCTCTTATAAATTGACAATAGCCGTGTTCCTAAAAAGTTGAGTGTCAAATGAATTTTGTCAATTGATTCTTTTTTTTTTTTTTAAATGCCCTAGGAGAATCCCATAAAATTAAAGAAGACTTTTGGTTAAGTGAATGCTTTCTCTCTCTCTCTCTCTCTCGTTTCACAATTTGTAAGATTTTTCCAACTCTGGGTTTTTGTATAGTTCATCTGCTTAAAGCAGTGACCACCTGTAGACGAAGGGAAGGGAGAGAAGGATCATTTATCCTGATCACAGACTGCAGGGTTCAGGCCGAGGGCTGGGAGATCATTTCTGAGTGTCAGGCCAAGCGTTTGGAAGCTTAGAGCACCCGCCTTTTTGGAGGACCTTTAGGAGCGGGACAGATCCAAGTGCTTCGGTGCCCAGGGCATAAGGGACAGATGGGCCTGGGTTTGGCTCCCAACTCCCTCCCTCACCATCACGCCCTCTGGGATCAGTCCCTGAACCTCAGTGTGCTGCCGTTCCTGACCTCTGTGATAAGCTTGAGGTTGTTGCCCTTAGAAGCTGCCTGGGAAATGGAACGAGATCATGCCTGCAAATAGGAGATGTACAATAAATAGCAGCCCTAGCTGATGTGGGGTTAAGGGGCTTTGGATGCAGAGCCCCTTGTCCAAACTGGAATAGCCTGTAGTTTTTCTTGTGTTTTTCCATTCTTTCTTTCTTTCTTAAAGACTTTATTTATTTATTTGACAGAGAGAGAGATCACAAGTAGGCAGAGAGAGAGGGGGAAGCAGGCTCCCTGCCGAGCAGAGAGCCCAATGCAGGGCTCGATCCCAGGACCCTGAGATCATGACCTGAGCTGAAGGCAGAGACTTTAACCCGCTGAGCCACCCAGGCACCCCTGGTATTCTCCATTCTTGACCCTACTTTGGGCTGCGCTTATGGACTACAGGTGATTTGTTTTTCCAATTAACGATGGACAGCACTGTGACCAGGTAGCCGAGTCTCTCATGTGCCGGAGCTGTAAGCGGTGACATCTATATGTCACAGCTGCCATCTAGTTTTTAGACCAAGCTACTGTCCCCCATGGTCCTTGACTCCAAACACCCAGGCAAACAGCAGAATCTTATGGTGGGCCGGTCCCTCTTCCTGACCCATTATCTGTTCTTGGCTGATGACTTCAACAGCCCCTGGCCTTGCCGTGGACTTCCGCCTCCTCCCTTCCACCCTAGATGCCTCTCCAACCATGCTTGGCCTTCCTCCTTCCCCTTTAAGCCTCCAAACCCCTAACTTTGCTGTCCTTCCCCCCACCCAAATTCCCCCCCACCCAGGTCAACCTCCAACCAGCTGTATGTTCCTGATATGCTACTTTTCATCCTAAAGCCTCTGTTTCCTTACCTATAAAAGGGGAGTGATGATATCGGACTGAAAAAGTTCTGAAGATCAAGGACAATAGACAGAAAGCCCCTTGTCCCGGGTCATTACCGTGAGCCCATTTGAGTGAAGGACTGGGGGGCCAATGGCGGAAGAACAGAACAGCTGAGCCTGTTAACACATTTGCAGTTTAGCACATGGAGGAGGCGCCTTGAGAGGCAGCGTTGTGCTGCGGGAAGTTCTGGCTGGTAGGCAGGAGGGCCCAGGGGAGAGAACATCATCCAGTGCAGGCTCTGTGCCGGGCACGGTGCGAGCGAGCCCCTTTCCCTGCCTCTGGTTCCCCTAGGTCTGGATCTAGAAGACTTAGAACCACTGGTGGCACAGCGGGCTCCCGCTTTCCAGCTGACCCCGCAAAATGCCATCGTTCCACCACTCCCCTGTTTTTTTTTTTTTTTTTTTTTGCTGTTCTCGGGTCTGGGGAAACTTCAGTGAGAAAGAGAAAGGAAGAGAGAGGGAGCAGGGGACAGAAAGAGAAGCAACAGAGTCAGCTGACCATCCCGTTCTGTTCATATTGATCAAGATTTAGTCAATTTCTTTCTGTGAACTCGGCAGCCCCAGTATTGATCTCTAAGCACCGAAATTGAATAGAAAGGCATCTTACTGTCGGAAGTCAGGTAGGCTGGCCAGCTCAGATCCTAGAGCGCATTTAGAGTGAGAAGACATGGGTAGCATTCCTGTAGACGGGACTTCTTTTCCAGAGACCGTTGAAATCCCTTTAAAGGAATTCCCAGATGGTGGTGATTCCTTTCCCCTCCCTGAGAAAGAGGCGAAGGCAGCTTGGCATGGCCAGAGGCACGTGGGCTTTGGAGCGAGGCCCACCTGAGACCCTCTTGGCTCAGCCACTGACTTTACTTGCTGCGGGACCTTGGACATACTGCATAACGTCTTCATTCATTTGTTTTTCGTTCAGTAACTATTGAACACCTACTGTATGTGGGGTTCTTGGGACGTACCTGTGAGTGAGTTAGAGCGGGGGGCTATTTTGATAGAGTTATTTTATTTATTTATTTATTTGTGCTTGAAATGACTTTTTATTTTAAATGTTTATTAAGAAAAATGTCAAATACACACAGAGGAAGGGTTTTCACTAAGCCCTCACTTAACCATCAACCAGTTTAAGCAATTACTAAACATTCAAAGAAGCTGTGAGATCTTAAGTGAGTTACCAAACCTGTCTAAACCTCAGTTTCTTCATTAGCAAAATGGAAATAAATGCACTTATCTTAGAGAGCAGTATAGAGAATTAAATGATGGACTTCATGTCATGAGCATCAGACAGTGCCTGTGTAATGGTGAGGACCTCAGACACCTGAGCAGCCTCAAAGCTGTTGGGAGGATTCAGTGAGAGAATGTCTGGGGAGCCACTGGTGTGGGATGATGGTGGTGTGATGGGAACAGTGGGATCACTTTTGTCATGCTGGCTGCTTATAGCAAGTACCTGGCCAATGGTAGACACTTGCTAGATGATGATGATGGTGATGATGGTGGTGGTGGTGGTGATGATGGTGATGGTTCTGCTTCTAATGGTGGTGGTGATGATGGTGTTGATGGTGATGATGGCGGTGAGGGTGATGATGGTGATGATGATGGTGATGAAAATGATGATGGTGGTGATGCTGATGGTGATGCTGATGGTGATAGTGATGATGGTGTTGATGATGGTGGTGGTGATGGTGTTGATGGTGGTGGTAATGATGATGGTGGTGGTGGTGATGGTGTTGATGGTGGTGGTGATGATGATGGTGGTGGTGCTAATGATGGTGATGGTTCTGCTTCTAATGGTGGTGGTGATGATGGTGTTGATGGTGATGATGGTGTTGAGGGTGATGATGGTGGTGAGGGTGATGATGGTGGTGATGAAAATGATGATGGTGGTGATGCTGATGGTGATAGTGATGATGGTGGTGGTGATGATGGTGGTGGTGATGATGGTGGTGGTGATGAAGGTGATGATGGTGATGATGGCGGTGAGGGTGATGATGGTGATGATGATGGTGATGAAAATGATGATGGTGGTGATGCTGATGGTGATGCTGATGGTGATAGTGATGATGGTGGTGGTGATGATGGTGGTGGTGATGAAGGTGATGATGGTGATAAGTTTCTCAAATTTCAACACAGTTGGTGAAAAAGAGTTGAGAGTTAAGAGAGCAAATCGTGATTGATGAGTGCTAATGAAAGAAGATGAGATCATTTAGAAACCTCATTATCCTGTTAGGTGAACATCAGAAAGTATCAAATATGAAAGTATTAAAACAATGAGATGATGTACACTCCCTAGTGTGTGTTGAGCACCTTCTGCGTGCAAGGCATCGGGCTGAGTTCTCCGGGGCTCACAGTCATGGTCAGGAGAGCCTTTGCCCACAAGGAGATTATCCTGTTTTGGGGGGATAGGATAGAAGCTCCTGATAAATTTGAAAGCAAATTACTTAAATAACAGCCCAGCCCCAAAGAAGAGCTGGCACAAGGTGAAGCTGATGGATTGATCCATTAATTGTGCAGACATGAGGTGCTCAAGAGTCGAGATCACTTCAAACAAAGACACCAAAGCAGCTTCACCTAGAAGATGGGGTTTCCATTAGGTCTTCGAGAACGGGTGAGTTTTAGGAGCTTTAGGACAGGCTCTGATGATCCCAGATTCGGAAGGCAGGGTCTGCGCAAGTGAGGGAATGGCTTTGCATGCCCACCTTGATCAGTCTACCTCCCCCCCTTGGACTGGGGGTATCCAACTGTAAAATGAGGCTAACCAAACCCACCTTTATGCACAGCAGGCATTGCTAGGATTACAGGAGCTACCCCTTAGGGTACAGTATTCTCAGCTGTCCAGACCTGGACTGTTTTTGAGTTGGTTTCTTGTAGTCTCCCTTTCAAAAAGGGTGAGTATTTCTTCACGCTCATTGACCCATTCCCTCAGGCCCGATATCCTGGGTGGTTTGATGAGAGATTGTCCACATCTGACAGAATTTAAGGGTATAGATGAGTATGTCCTCAAAGTGGGCAGTGGGCAAGGGCTGGCTGCTGGAGAAGAGAAGGCATCGGGCCTGCGCGAAGTCCTACTGGGTCGGGGTCTTCGGAGACAACTGGTGTTGCCCTCAGTGTAAGTGCCTGTTGGTGCTTCATGCTTTACATGGGCCTTGTGAGGTTCCTGCATTGTGGCCAAAACCTGCTAGAGACTATACCTTGTTCCAAAGGAATTACTGTATGGTGGAAGGCTGGGAGGCTGTATGATCTGGCGGAAAAAGCTCCAGAAGTCTCTGGGAGGTACGTGTTTGACTTGGTTGCATTATCATGTGTATAACGGAGTTCTACTTTTTCAAGAAGATGACAAATCAATTGGGTGATCACCGTGAGTACATACAGGCGTAGAAACGCATGTACCAAAAGATCCAGAAAGATAGACAGCAAACTGATAACAATGGTGAACTGGGGAGGGACCTCGGGGAGGTGGGATGGCCGAAAAGGATTGTAGTCTTCGCTATGTTCATCCTTGTCCAAGGAGAATGTAGGCATATGTCGGAGCAGGGGATTTGGACTCCGAGCTCTGGATTCTCTAAATCTGTGCTTGTGAAAAAAGATGAGTCATGCTCATTGAACAGTCATGGGGATTCAATGAGATGATGACGTAGCTGCGAGTGTCGGGCTCACCACATGGAACTCCGTGGATGAAAGTTAGCGTCACTGTCCCCTCCGTGGCAGAGAGTGACCAGACGCTCCCTGTCATTTCCTCTTCTGGGACCCACAGAAAGCTGAGGTTCCCCAGCTTCCCCTAGGTCTGGCCAATGAACCATGTGCAGAAGTGATGAAGACCCTCTCTGGCCTCGTCACAAATCTCCCTGTGTCATCCTCCTTGGGTAAACATTAGAGACATTCGTGTCCCAGGATGAAAGGAGTCTCTATCCTTGAGTGTCCCGTTAGAGCACGGCCTCCCAGAAAGCCACCCAGCCCACAGTAGACAGTGAGATGAGCAAGAAGTGATCATGTCAAGCCATTGAGATTTGAGGGTTATTTGTTGTCAGTGCTCAGTGTCCTAAAATGCAACTCTGTTATATTCTCTAAATCTCAGTTTCTTCGGATGCCTGGGTGGCTCAGTCGTTAAGTTGTCTGCCTTTCGCTCAGGTCATGATCCCCGGGTCCTGGGATTGAGCCCCACATAGGGCTCCCTGCTCAGCGGGGAGCCTGCTTCTCCCTCTGCCTGCCTCTCCCCCTGCTTGTGCTCTCTCTCTCTCTCTCAAATAAATAAGTAAAATCTTTAAAAAAAATAAATAAATTTCAGTTTCTTCACTGTAAGGGAAAGTCACTTTGGGGGGAGGCTTTTTTGCCTGCCTCAGAGGGTTTCGTATAGCAACACGCTGAGAGACTGATGGTGGATACGCTGTAACTGCAAAGGGGGGTGGCAGATGGGGGTTGCCTAGAAACTGTGCCTATTGGAGCCTTGGGGCTTGGGGTACAGACCAGGCTAGTGCGGGAGGCCTCTGAGAAGGAGGGCCTGGCCTCAGACCATCTGACAGGCTGGTGTGGGTGGGGCCGGGGCAGAGCAGGTAGGAGAAGGGCCTTTGGGCAGCTTCCCGCCGCAGAGCAGAGCCTGTGGCTGGGAGAGCTTGCTGCAGCGGCTCGGGTTACAGTAGAATCCGCGGGTCAGACAAGAATCAATTCCCAGGATCAATTGACTGCAGGCTGATAAGAGAGTCAACGTGTTTTGGGGGATTGGCCATTGTCCAGGCCAGAGCAAAAACTTGCACCGTAAGCAGTAATTAAGAAGTGATTTGCCCTTGGCCTCTGTTCCTGGGACAGATGCCAGTCCCCGCGAGCCTTCAGAGCTGCCGGCTTTAGGAGCAGCTAGGATGGGGACAGGTGACACACGCCCAGTGCACTGCGGCCCACGGAGGCCTTGGCACAGCTCTGTCGCAGCTCCGGGCCTGACTCATCTTGGTGCTCGGCTTCCGTGAGTGAATACTGCTGGGAAGGGGCTTTTAGGGCGCAAAGGCGAGTCTGCCCAATATGCCACTTTGCCAGCACAACACACGGCAGCACGGCCCCATGGAGAGAGCTCTGGAGCCTACTTAGGGCTTTGGTGTGTCCCCAGCGAGCCGCGGGAACCCAGCCACGCCACAGCCGTGCCGCGAGCCTCAGTTTCCTCCTTCCTACAGTGGTCAAGGCGGTCTCGCCTGTCCAGCCGTAAGCCCTGGGAGACAGCTTCCCCACTCCGTGCCCTTGAAGCTCACGAATTCTTCGCTTCTGTGGACAGTAACATGGAAATCTGAAGAGAGGGTGAATGAACTTGTGGATGAGGTAGGGGGTGACCGGGGAAGAAAGCAGGACTTCTGGAAGATCCCAGTATGCAAGCGTTCCCCAAATGTCCGTGGGGTAGGGGTACGGGCATGTAGTTTTTGCTGGCGGAAGCTTCAAATTGTTCAGGTATGTTTGAGAAAGTGGGACGCCTGGGTGGCTCAGTTGGTTAAGCAGCTGCCTTTGGCGCGGGTCATGATCCTGGAGCGGGAGGATCGAGCCCCGCATCAGGTGAGTCTGCTTCTCCCTCTCCCTCTGCCCCATCCCGCCCCTCCCCTGCTCATGTTCTCTCTCTCTTTCAAATAAAATAATTTATAAAAAGAAAGTAGTGAGAGGGGAGGAAGAAAAGCAGATGGGGAAGAGGAACAGAAAGGCACATTTCCTTTTTGCCTTTACTCAAGCTCAGATTATTTCGTAGGAAGGCATAATTTATGTACATCTATGCAAACGATCATGCAAATGAGCTCATTTCCTAGAGTTAAACCTGTCTCCTTTCCCCGCTCACTCACGAAATGAGTGGGACCAAAGCGGGAAGAGAGTGACTCACTGTTTCACAATTGAAACACCCCCAGGTCTCGGGGCCCTCTCCCCAAAAGCTCACTGCCTTCCATCAGCTCCTGGAGGGCCGAACTTCCCAGGCACAAGTGTCCAGCCCGGAGGCCGCTGATCAGGAATGCACATCCTTGTGGGACCACGCTGGCTGCCCCGCTCTTTGGGGGTGGGCTGTCTCTTTAAGAATAAAGATGAACTTGGTCAATTAGCTGACTAAAACTGACTTTTTCCTTCCTTGCATCCTGTGGCTGGTACAGATTCATTCTTCAGTTTCTGGTCCCACCTGAGGCACAGGCAGGTCCAGAAAGTTGGTCCAGGGGCTGCTGTTGAGAGCCTTGCTTCTGACCTTTCCTCTCCCCACTCTGGGCCTGCCCCTAACCAATCCTCCTTCTTAGTTCCCTGGATGAAGAAATCACATTTTACGTACTGTTGACCCTTGCACCCACGGGTTTGACCTATGTGGGTCCGCTCATACGTGGATTTTTTGGGATGAATACGGTTCAGCACTGTAAATGTATTTTCTCTTTCTTATGATTTTCTTAATGACATTTTCCTTTTCTGTAATTTAAATTACTGTAAGAATACAGTGCATAAGACATTTGACATACAAAACCTGTTTTCATCGACGATTTATGTTATCTGTAAGGCTTCCAATCAACAGTAGCTATTAGAAGTTACATTTTAGGGGAGTCAAAAGTTATTCGTGGATTTCTGACTGTGCAGGAGGGTTGGTGTCGCTAACCCTCTTGTGTTCACGGGTCGGCTGTAATCTAAAGCAGAACTGACCACCTAGTTAATAACAATAACGGCTTACAATTTCGTTCAACTGATTCGTAATTTATACAGCTCCTTTGCAGACTTTTTGTTTCCTATTTGTCTTTTTGTGGCTCTTTGGAGGTAGGTCTGTGCTTGTAGGTGTGGAAATCTCAGCTCGGTTAAATGGCAAAGCCAGAGTCATTACTGATGGGTGGCGAGGCTGGAGCCCAGAGCCTTTGACTCTGTATCCTGTGCTTGCCCCTCCACAGGAGCGTGTGCGCGTGTGTGTATGCATGTGTGTTCGCATGTGCGCGCGCATGTGTGCACATCTGACTGCGTACATACATGTGTGCGTGTGTGTATGCATGTGTGTTCACATGTGCACGCACATGTGCGCACATCTGACTGCGTACATACGTGTGTGCATGTGTGTACGTGCACTTGTGCGTGTGTGCACACGTGTGTGTGCGTGCATGTGTAGTGGGATGCAAAGTGTATGCGATGCCGTGTGTCAGTGTGTGTGGGGTTGAGACACGAGGTCCGTGGCGCTGATGAAGGCGGGGGAGACAGTCACCTGCACGAGTCTGCCTGTAACCACAGCTCCGAAGCTGTGCCCACATCTGGTTGTCCTTATTAGACCAGGTCACAGCCATGGTTCATATATGGATGTCACTAGGTGGTACCAAGGTCTGGCAGGAGGAGGGGGTGACAAGATCAGGGCACAGCTGCCTTTCAAGACTTCAACTTCAAATGGCCAGGGACAGCCCAAGCCTCCTGGGCTCCACATGGTTTCATGATACGAGATTTACAGCAGCCCCTCCCGTCCTAGCTCTCTGTGATTTCTAGCCCGCACCGTATCTTGGGTTAACAAGCTCCACACACTAATAAGCTGCTATAAATTTCCTTCCAATCACCTGCAAACTTCAGGAAAGAACGGCTCGCTATGACGTGCTGACGTTTGGTCAAGTTAGTGTCCGTCAGTCCCGCTTGTTGAGATTTTCTAGACTCTCCTCATCCTTCCCGGAAGCCCCAGGGAATGCCCCAAGCAACACCGAGAATCTTCTGATTCCCAGCGGCACCGTTCGCCCTGCGTTTGCTCTTTGAGCGGACCCAGGGCTGAGAGCTTCATGGGCACGACCTCCCTGGTGAACGTGTTGTGTGTTATTCTATCCGAACGACGGATACCCGGGGTTAAATCAGAGCAGCTGTCCCTTCCCTCATCCTTTCCAACCGCTGGCCCCCCTCCCAAACAGAGCTACTTGAGCTGTTTCTCTGATTCGTCTCAGGTGGTTACCTTCATATCTATACAGTAACACGTGTTTTCCTTTCACCTCGACAGCAATCACGCGAGGTAAGTGTCTCACCAACTCCATTTTTCAGATGAAGAAACTGAGCCTTAAAGGGGACATGTGGTTTGCCTGGGGCTTCTGGGGCTGGGAAATGACCCAGCTGAGGCTTGATGACACATGTGTGCTTGGAAGCCGCCCCGTGTTTCCCTGCTCACAGCCCCTGGAGCCCCCCTGGCCTTCCTTCTCTGGCCCCCAGGCGAGTCTGGCTGGTGATTGGCACAGCGCCTCCTAGCTACGAGAAGGGCTTCCTACCTGCCGGACAGAGGCTGCTCTGGCCCCTCGTATCCCAGCCCCCCACCATCCCTGGGTTTGAACAAACCGCCTATAACCCCAACTCTAGGAACACAGATTATTTCTTCTGGAAGCGGTGCTTCCAGAAAAGATGAGGCTGGACTGGCCGGGGGTGTCCCATGTCCAGCGAAGTGTGCTTCTCCTGTCTCACAGGAATGGGCTTTCCTGTGCCTGTTGGGGAGAAGGGCCCCTGCGGTGGGGCAGGAGGGATCACGTTCTCCTTCTCCCTTTCTTTTTTCTTTCATCCACAGTTTTACAGAAGCATAATTAATAAACAAAATATTGCACAAAATATTGCACATATTTGACGTATATGATTAGATGCATTTAGGCTTAGGGTAGCCCTGATAGCATTACCGCAATCATGGTAATAAACCTGTCCATCACCTCCAAAAGATCCTTTGTGTCCCTTTTATCTTGTTATTGCTGTTGTTGTGGCTTTTGTTTTTTTGCTGCTATTGTTATTGTTTTGGTTTGTTTTGGTTTTGTGGTAAGAATACTAACATAAGATCTATGCTCTTAACACAGCGTCTGCTTCTGTAAGTCTGACCATCACGGAGACCTCATATGAGTGGAATTGAGCAGTATATGTCCTTCTATGACCACCTTATTTCACTTAACGTAATGTCTTCGGTGTCATTAAGGTTGTCACAAGGGGCAGGATATCCTTCCTTTAAAAAAGAGGGCATTTTTCCATTCTTGCTGACCTCAACTGTGTTATGGACTGGGTGTGTCCTCCCGAAATCTACATGTTGAAGCCCTAACCTCCAACGTAATCGTATTGGGAAGTGAGGTGGTTTGGTGTAGATGAGGTCATGGGAGCGGAGCCCTCAGGATGGGATCAGTGTCCCTATAAGGAGAGGAAAAGACACCAGAGGTTCCACCACGTGGGGACACAACAAGAAAGGAGTCATCTGAAGCCCAGGAGGGGGCCTCACCAAGAATCAAATCTACTGGTGCCTTGATCTTGGACTTTGTAACCTTTAGGACTGTAAGAACTAAATGTCTGTTTTTTGAGCACCCGATCGATGGGATTTTGTTGTAGCCCAAGCTGACCAAGACAAATTGAGAGGTGCAAAAGTAGACACAGCTGGAAAATTGAGTAGTATCATTAATGAGTATATATTTTTTATAATACACTTTATTTGTAGAATAGTTTTAGATTTACAGAAAAACTGCAGAGATAGTATAGAGAGTTCCTATATACTCCATATCCAGTCTCCCGTGTAATTACCCTCTTACATTAGTATGGCATATTTGTTACAGTTAATGACACAGTGTTGAGAGTTTTATTAACTAAAAGGCCATATTTCGTTCAGATTTCCTTAGTCTGCTCCTAACGTCCTACTTCAGTTCCAGGAGGCTGTCCCGGATGCCACACTACATTTCGTCAGCATGTGTCCGTAGGCCTCTCTTGGCTGTGACAGTATCCCAGACTTCCCTTCTTTCTCTTTTAAAGATTTTATTTATTTATTTGACAGAGAGAGAGATCACAAGTAGAGAGGCAGGCATAGAGAGAGGGGAAGCAGGCTCCCTGCCGAGCAGAGAGCCCAATGCGGGGCTCAATCCCAGGACCCTAAGATCATGACCTGAGCCGAAGGCAGAGGCTTTAACCCACTGAGCCATCCAGGCACCCCCAACCATGACAGTTTTGAGGAGTGCTTGTGGCCCCTGGTTTTTTGGCTAGTTTGGATGTTATCAGCCATTGGCAAGGACCGAGGCCCCAGTCAGGGGTGCCCAAACATTAATGTTAGTGAGATCACACAGTGGGTGAGAATTTGGAGCTACATACACCACTTTCTTGGGCAATATTTCGATGCTAGGAATTCCATCCCACCCATGTGTGCAAACCAGAGATGCAAAGCTCTCTCCAAGGCCCGAGGAAAACTGAGCCCGTCGTTGGATGAATACTGTTTGCTTTGCAGTTGTGTAGGGAGAAGGGGCCCTGAGCCCCAGCGAGGCTCAAGAAGGGAGTATGCTGGGCTGTGAACAGAGGCTCTGGAGCCCCACGGCCTGGGTTTGGGTCCCGCCCTGCCACCTACAGCCCATGTAAGCCTGGCCAAGTGACCCTGTTTCCTCCAGGCGAGGCTAGCAGTAGTAGCCATCTTAATTACTGTGTGCAAACAGCTTAGAGCGTGCCTGGCACGGAGTCAGCACTATTACGAGATATATATATATATATATATATATATATATATATATATATTTAGAGTGCGAAAGAAAGAGAGAGCACTTGCACGTGCGGTGAGTGGGGAAGGGGCAGAGGGAGAGGGAAAATCTTAAATAGGCTCCATGCGGAGCATGGACCCTGAGGCAGGGCTCGATCTCATGACCCATGAGACCCATGAGCTGAAATGAAGAGCTGGAGGCTTAAACAGACTGAGCCACCCAGGCGCCCCTGGTTGTTGTTACAGTTTTAAGATCTCTTTAAGACACAGTGCCGGAGTGTGCGGCCCATAGGCAGTGCTTAGCGAACATCCAGCTATTATCAGGATCGTATGTTGCACGACGCTGTGGGCTCGTTGCCCAGCCCCCACCACGCGATTCAGGCCATGGAGCCCAGGGGTTAAACCGTGGGCCCTGCCGTCAGATACATCAGGGTGCAAATCCTGGATGCTTTCACCACCAGCTGTGATCTTGGGCCACGTACCAAAACCTTCCTGTGCCTCAGCTGAAAACCGTGCCTCCTTATAGGTTTATAGTGAGAATTCAAGGAGGTGCTGGGGTCAGCACATAGTACATGCTCAACAAATGGGGTTGGTTGATGTTATTGACATAGCCCATGGGCAAAGCATTGTTTAGGGGGTCAGGGAGGACCAATGGCAGAAGGGGGTGGATGTGTGAAAGAGGCAACATCTGAGGCCCCCTCCCCCCTCAATGCCCCTTCCCCAGGCTGTAGGGAAAGCTCTAGATTCCGGTTCCCAGAGCTTCCCCTAGAGCCTCAGTCTTTAAGGTGAATGCGCTTATGCTTCCTCACGCTGTTTATCTGATTCACGTGTTTAATGTCCACCAGATGCCACAGACCGTGCCAAGCGCTTTCTTTCATTCGCATTATTTCATTTGATTTTCACAAACATGATCCCGTTTTACGGGTGAGGAGAGGAAGACGCCAGCAGCCATGCCCAGGTCAGGAGACTATTAACCGCGGACCGGGAAGCCCACAGGCCAGCGTGTTTTCCCCCACCTCCTGAACGCAAGGATCACAGCCTTGAGTAACAAAAATCACACCTTCTTTATGTATGAAGAGTTACTTAAGTAACTTAAGTTAAGAGGGCAAGGAGCGTTTCTTGCTTACCTGCACCCTGGAACCTAATCCAGGAAGTGGCACCCGGCATGTGTTTAAGAAATGCTTGCTGAATGACTGCACGATCCCAGGGGCTCCACAGCACCCTTCTCTCATCTGAGCCTTAAAGCCACCCTGTGAGAAAGGAGTTGATGATATAGTCTCCGTTCGCGGGGTCAAGGAAATGTGAGGGAAACGGACGTTTATGGAGGGCATCCTACAGGCCGCCATTTTTCCCCAGGGTTGTCTCACGGAATCCATGCTGTAGGCTTCGAGGAGGGGTCACGCAGCTGCTGAAGGCACAGTCAGGACAATGGCCTCCACAGGCTACCCGTGGCTCCTTCCCTCTTGCCCTCCTTTATGGAGGCTGCTGCCTCTGGGGCCCTTACCCTGAGGACAGATCTTTGCCTGGGACGCCATGATTCTCAGGCTCCAGAGACCACTGTTCTCCCGGGGAAGGCAGGAGCCCTGCCCACACTGTGGAGACAATGTCAGGGAAAGGGCCTGGCCCAGTCGTGGCACGTGAGCTGTGCTCACAGCATGGCTACTCTTGTCATTAGGCATTCT
Organism: Nasua narica; assembly: GCA_028533885.1. NCBI lineage: Eukaryota > Metazoa > Chordata > Mammalia > Carnivora > Procyonidae > Nasua > Nasua narica. Next base: position 118,073,234 of record CM052800.1, on the reverse strand, counting down.
TGTTCTTTAGTCACATGGTATCTGCAACTGGAGATGGGAGAGCAAGAAATTATTGGAGGGTGAAAATCTTGCTTCATTTATTTATGTTACGAATGAGTTCCTCTCCTCTCGGAAGGAGCCAAGAGGTGGTTTTTTTCTTCTTCTTCTTCTTTCTTTCTTTTTTTAAAATTTTGGTTGTTAACAAAAGAACTGAACCGTCAGCAGGTTTTCCTTGTCGAGAGGGGATTTGCAGCATGAAAAGAGGCCATTTTGACAAGTCCTGTGAGTTGCACTGGGCACCAGGGAACTTTCCGGCAAATCAGGGCCTACCAGAACTGCTGAAGTATTTTTCTGAGGCCTCAGAGAGTCGTGTATCCCTGACAGAGTTCCGAGGGGGAGCATCGGCCCCCTGGTCAAACAGCTGTGCTGGGCACAGGCCCAGAGAAAGCCTTTGGAATCAGCATATTTGAGCCGAGCTGCTCTCCTTCTGGCTCCTTCTGACTCTCCCCGACCCTCGTTAAACGGTGGGTCCTGTCCCCTCTCCCCAGTGGGGGCAGTGAGGGGACCAGCTGGGTCTCGTGCTGGCTGGGGTCTCAGCGGGGGCAGGCGAGGCTTCCAGGGGCTGGAGGTGCCGCAGACCTCTCAGTCTCTCAGGGACACTGGGGCAGGGCGGCCTGACCCCTCCATCAACATCTCGGCGTGGACACCCCTCAGGGAGTCCAGGAGTTGGCAAACTTCTGTAAAAAGGCCAGACAGAGATTTTGCAGACCTATGGCTTCTGCCACAACTTTCCTTTTTCCTTTGATTTTTTTTTTTCAACCGTTTAAAAAGATGAAAACCTATCTTTTCAGATCCAGTGGCTAGATCTGGCTCGCGGGCTCCAGCAGCCGGACGCCTGGCCCGGTGTGTATGCCTCCTCTTGCCTCCTCAAGCTTCCCGACGACAAGGGAATGGTGCCCGGCTTTGCCACGGCTCGGCACCCATCCCTCCTGCCCCCTGGATGTGAAGAGCCTCACTGGTAGTGGGTTCTGCGTCTCTAGCGCACCTCCTTCCGCCCGGCCATCCCCTGTGGTTGCTCTGACCCAGGTCCGAGCTGCCTTCTCGCTGTCCTCAGCTCACCGCCCCTATGGGGTGAGGTCCCCTGCCCTGAGAGGGTCCTCTGTGGACTGGGGGTGTTCAGGAGCGCTGGATGTAATGGCAGGACGGGGACAGTAGGCGGCAGCACTGAGCTGTGTGTATCGTCTTCATCCTCGGCAGGACCCTGAGACCCGATAGAGCCGCGGTCTTTGCATGCCCGTTACTGGACCGCAAGGTTGCGGAGCTGGAGTTGGGACGGTGCTCCGGACTCCTTATCAGGGGCTCCGTTCCCCACATTGCTTCCGCTGTGATTGGGCCACATTCTTGTACTTTGTGTGACATCCTCCATGCCTTCAGGACATCGCCATGGTGACCACTAAAAGTCCATGGGGGCCCTGATACCCTGTTTCTGCAGATAGATCCAGGCCCGGCCACAGCCTTGCAGCTATGGCTGAAATGAGCAGGGAGAGGCTGGGCTGGGCCGCAGATTGGAGGGCTGCTGTTGTTGGAACTTGCGTCCTGGGGCTTAAGGATAGGGTTTCATGGTCCCGCCAGGGAGCCTGGAGGTATGCCAGATGGCTTTGTTGGAACGAAACCACAGTGCTGCCCCCTGGTGTCGAAAGTCAGTTTATTGAGGTGATCCTGAAGAACATGGAACCTAGAAACCGGGAGTTCCCCTTCCTATGCTTTCCCCCTCACCGCCCCGACCTGCTAATCTCCGGGTCCGCAGGTGAATGGCGACCTGAGTGCTTTTCAGATCCGTCTCCAGCTCCCTGGCCTCTGCAGACGTTGGTACCCCAAACCTGGAGGTACCTGGAGTAGCCCGAGATGCGCCCAGGACATGGCACTCTGACGCCTGAAAAGCCCTCATGGCTGCTCAGGAAAGAGTGGAAAACCCTCAACTTGTCGCGCCAGGACCCCGAGGCCCTCCATTCTTATCTCTTGCCACTCTGATTTCATGCTCCAGCGTCCTCTCAGCTTCTTGCCTCCATGACCTGGTCCTGGCCGAGGCCTCTGCCCCAAGTGCCATCCGTCTCCCATCTCCAAGCCGTGCCCCTCCTCCTCGTGCCCCCAGCATAGACATGGCCTCCAGGAAACCCAGCCCGCCCACCCACTGCAGCCCCCCTGTGCTCCCCTCGTCCCCAGACTCAGCTCTGTTACCGTCTTGGCCTGCGTGGTGGTGGTGGCCCCGGGACGTGAGCTCCTCGAGTGCCAGCATTGTTTGGTTCTGTATCTTTGTAACCGCAGTACTAGCACCATGCCTGGAACACAGAGGTGCTCGAGAACTGTTTGTTAACTGTGCGATTGGTGAGCCATGGGAAGAGACGAGGACTTGAGACGCCATCTGGGCCCCCGCTGAGCGCTCTGATCCATGCTGTAGAAACCCAAGCACAGGGCCGGCACAGAGCTGATCCTCCCACCTTTGACCGGTTTCTTCTCCCAACTCCCTTCCTGCCATCCAGTTTAACCCGAAGCCCTGGCTTCAGTTTAACCTTGCTTCGTCAACCTGACAGATGGAGAGCAGCTGCTTAGCATCTGCTGGAGCTTTTCATATAAATTCTGGGCAGATTTTCCCTTTGTCAATGGCAAAATAAAAAGCCCCAGAAAGGAAGCCCCACCCGCATTCGTATGTTGTGGGGGTCGGTGGGTGGCACCTTCCCCAGACTCCTGCTGTAATCACAGGGCTTTGGTAAGCATAAAGACCGCTCGCTATGACTCGGACTCCTGGGGGGCTCAGTGGGTGAAGCATCTGACTCTTGATTTCGGCTCAGGCCCTGATTTCAGGGTGGTGAGGTCAAGCCCCGCATCGGGCTCCATGCTGCTTAAGATTCTCTCTCCCTGTGCCCCTCCCCGCACCTTAAAAAAAAAAAAAAAAAAGGCCACCGTGAATCACCCAGGGGTGATTGGGGAAGATCTACAGGTGGACTGGTGGCAGAATCCATCTGTGGGAGTCTTCTAGGGGTGACCTGTGATATCATTTGAGAGGACCTGATGTATCCTGGGGGGAGGCTTGGGAGGGTTTGGGTGCCCTCTCTGCAGCCTGCTCACGAATAGATCCTCAGGCTAGGTTTGCCTTTTCCCATCTACCCCATATCCCACCCACATTTGGCCTTGGAGTCCAGCTTCCGGTAGGCAGTAGACATTGGAGAGGGCACGCTATTTGCATGAACTTACCTCCCCCTTCCTTCGCACCTTGGTCTGCTTTGGGGTCGGGTTTCTAGAGAGATTTGCCAGACAGAGCCGGTTCTCAAATCCCCAGGGGATGTGCCGGGATGAACAATATGGGGGTGTGCATCTAGGTTGATGGAGGTGTAACACATTACCTTCTGACGCGTGCGTAGTAGGCCAGGCCACACCCCTACGGGGGGTGGGAGGACAGGGTTGTCAGAGTTAGCAAATAAAAAGACATGCAAATACGGCATGGGACATACTGATATCAAAACGTTCTTTATCGTTTATCCGAAATTCAACCGTATTGGGCATCCTGTATTTTCTCTGGCAGCCCTACTGGAGAAATGTCCCTCGAAGGGGGTGGGCATTCCAGGTGTCAATCAATCAAGAAGTGGGTTCTCATTGAGCAGAAGGGGCTGGGAAACTGGGCCTTTGCTTTCTTGGGTCTACAGGTCTTTGGCCAGCCTGGTCATAGGCGAAGTGGCCTCTGGTTCATTGCCGTAGAGCAGAAACTAGGCAGGTAGCTGATGAATTGGGCATTACTCTGTGGGCTTATTTCCCCTTTATTGGCCCCGAGTTTTTAGTCAAGTCACGCGACACGCTCTGGCCTGGCTAGGATGGGCTGGGGGCACTGAGGCAAGGGCATGGTTGGTGTGTGGGCAGCAGTGCCCTGTGAGGCCACTGGGAAATGGCAGTGGATAGGTGGCTTCTCTAGGGAACTGGAGTTGACTCTGGGGACACTTGTCTATATCTGTCTCTCTCTTCCTCGGAGAGTCTTCCTCTCTTTTTTAGTCTTGGAGGATCTGGGCTTGAGCTTTGAAATCATTTTTAATATTTAGTTTTTAAATTTCATTGCGGTCAAGTTCACTTTTCTTTTGGTTCAGTCCTGAGTTGTGACAAATGTGTAGAAATCATGTACTGCCACAATCTAGATCACAAAACAGTTCTCCACCTTCCCCCCCCAATTTTCTTGTGCTGCCCCTTTGTAGTCAAGTTCTCCCTCACCCCCTCCCCAGCAACCACAATTCTGTTCTCCGCCCCTCTAGTTTTACCTTTTCCAGAATGTCACTTGATGGGATCATGCAGCACGTAGCCTTTGCTTCTGGCTTCTTCTACTTCGTGTAATGCATTGGAAATCCACTCATGTTGTTGTTATCAGTGGTTCATTCCTGAGTGGTGATCCACCGTACGGACACGTCCATGTTTATTTCCTTACCCAAGGATATTTGAGTCATTTCCAGTTTGGGGCAATTATAAACAAAGCTGCCTTAAACATTGGTGTACAGGTTTTTGTGTGAATATAGATTTTCATTTATCTCGGGTGCACACCCGCCAGTGGGATTCCCGGGTCATGCGCTAAGTTGACATGAAATGTTATGAGAAACTCTCTGGGCTTAATTGTTGTCACGGGAACTGATGGGTACCCACAGCCTCCCACACTTTCCAGAAGAGAGCTGCTTGGCTTTTTTAACAGATGGGAAAGTGAAAGTGGAGATCCCGAGAGGTCAAAGGACTCATTCAGAGTTTCAAGGAGAGTCAACGTCGGGGTCCAAGCCAGAACCGGAGTCTCCTAGCTCTCAGGTTACTGTTGTGTATCTTACAGTTTCCTTCCCCGTTGTTTGGTGCAACTTTATTTTCCTCGGAGACACTTTTGGGGACACATTAGGCACCGCCACTGAGCAGACGTCTATATCCACTGATAAAGAATGTGACCGAAAGGATTAATATGTTGGGTGAGGAACCAAGTGGCTGTGTACCCATAGCCATTGGATGAGATGAATTGCTCTTCCCGGGTTATGAGAGGACTTTAGACATAGCCCTTGCCTTGGTTATGCTGCATGGTGAAGTCATTGACAGACTTATTCTTGTATGATTCATCTACAAAATTATTCTTCGGAGAGCTTCTCAAGCAGAACCAACACACAACTAGTTTCCTGTGTTCTTCCGTGGGCACCACGTACTGCTGGGTTTGGTTCTGACCACATCATCCCCCACATACCTGCCATTTGGGATTTGAGTCCTATCCCTGAAAGCTCTGATCGCAGGTAGCCCTTCCTTTATCTGCTCCAAGTTTCCAATCAAAACACCAGGTCCTGCTACTCCCTGGAAATCTTGGCTTGACCACGATTCCAGCTTTTCAACATTTCAATGGAGGATTAATTGTTCTTCATGCGGTCATTGTTATATAGGTCACTTTTTCTTTGGAGCAAGTTGATGGGATTTTATTATCTGTGGAACGCAGCCATACCGGAGTGGAGAATATTTTTGATTGATGATTTAGCTTTAAAATAGTTTCCTATTTTAATAAGCCTCATCAGGAGCAGATGACCCCAGAGAGGAACTGCACGCTTATCTGAGAGCCCACTCACTTTCTAGAAGCATGTGTATTTTGAAGAAAAGGAGAAGGGTCTTAATCTTGGGTCTAGACGTCTAGCCTGGGGTCATATATTGGGCGGTCCCAGCTTGACTGGCAAAAGGCTGGAGATGAGTCAAGCAATGGTAGAGTGGATGTTTTCCATTGGGTTGGTGCAAGCCCCAAATTAGATTCCACAAATAATTATTCAGGGCTCGCCGTGTGCTAGGCAAAATGCACTAGATACTTTTTCACTGGTACCGTCTGGGGACTCTCTAGGCAAGGATAGGGAAACCTCACTTATAAAAATGAAATAACTTTCCATGTCAGATTTCTCTTGTAAAAGACCAGCTATGGGATAAGAGTCTTTTTTTTTTTTTTAAGATTTTATTATTTATTTGGCAGAGAGAGGAGAGAGAGAGAGAAAGCACAAGCAGGGGGAGCCGCAGAGGGAGAGGGAGAAACAGGCTCTCCGCTGAGCAAGGAGCCCGATGTGGGGCTCGATCTCAGCATCTGACCTGAGCTGAAGGCAGACACTTAACCAACTGAGCCACCCAGACACCCCTAATTTATTTCTTTGAGAGAGAGAGAGAGAGAGAGAGAGCGCTCTTGCAGGGGGAGGGGCAGAGGGAGAGAGGAGAGAGAATCTCAAGCACGCTCTGGGCTCAGCATGGAGCCCAACACAGGGCTTGACCCCATGACCCCTGAGACCATGACCCTGAGATCACGCCCCCAGGATCACGACCTGAGCTGGACCCAAGCGTCCGAGGCTTAACGGACTGTGCCACCCAGGTGCCCTAGGAGATGAGAGTCTTTTAAACAATGAGGTCCTCAGTGCACTTCAGATGGAGAATCTGGAGGAGAATCTGAAGTTTGGAAGACTATTTACTCTGTCCTAGGGAACTATAAATGCCAGATCTTATAGAAAGGGTTAGACGAGAAGAAAGTAGATCCTCGTGGTAAGGATTGGAACTCCAGAGTCAGATTGCCTGGGTTCCAGCCCAGCTCCGGGCACGGCAGTGAAGCCTTGAGCAAGTAGCACTTAGCCTCTCTGGGCCTCAGTTTCTCCATCTGCCAGGTGGGAGTAATGATGACTCCATCTGCTGCCCCTCAGAAACATCAGCGAAGACCACGAAGCCACAAGAAGAAACCTCAGATTGTTTTTTTAGGAAATGCCATCGTTGAGGTTTCCCCTTGAAGCCTTGGGGAGGAAGCTTCTGAAAACTGGCTTACAGATCCAGGAGGGTGCTTCCCCAAATGTCCCCGCTGAGTCAGCAGTGGTCCCCATCGAAGACCGAGGAGGGTGAGGAACTGGCTCCAGCAGGATGGTGGCAGGCCGTGTGGTGAGCAGGGGGCCCTCCCCACCACGGCGCCTCACCAACCATTCTAAAGTTGGGTCAGAATAGGATTCATTCTGTTTTATTTTAAACAGTGAGGCGCCCCAGGTTTGAGGTCATAGGGACCCAGATGGCCCAGCGGTTGCCAGGGGGCATTCTGGGGAGGGCAGTCAGCGTGGGGTGGGTGGGGGACCAGAGAAGGGAGGGAGTGTCCCCCTGGGTCTCGGCAGGTAGCCAACAGGAGAAGCTTCTGCTGGAACCTGTCCTTTCCCCATTGACTTTGGGGTTCCCCAGGGGGATTAGCAGCCTGCCAGCACCTTCCCCCCCCTCATCCCTTTTATCCTGTCCACTAACGCTCGCTCGCTCGTATGCCTCATCTTCTCTAACCTTCTATGGATCATCTTCAGGGAAATGAAAAGGAACTCCCCTGGCAAAGACTAAGGGCTGTGAAACTCGCCGGAGGAACAATGCCTATTTTTGTTGCATATTCCCTCTCCGGGGCCTGTCCCTGCAGAGTTAGTGGGAATAATCCAATTAACAGAGGCACCCAAGGGCACAGCTGTGCTACTGCTTCAAGGACATAGGAGCCCTCTGTATCAGGCTCACCCCAGAGGAAGAAACAAAACATACTTGGAGCACAGAGGAGAAGACTCACTCCATCTGGTGGTGTTGATGATAATGAGAATTACAAGGAAAAGGCTTCATGGAGGAGGTGACACCTGAGGTGTCCCTGGGCCACTGTCCAAGGGTAGGGAAGTCAGGCAGGAGATAGAGACTGAGGGCCACACCAGAGGCACTGCAACCCCCTCCCCCTCGCCAGCCCCTCACCCCCGCCCATCACACACCCTAGCCTGGCACTTTCGGATTTGGAATATGGAGATGTGTGAAGGTGAAGAAGGTATTTCAGAGAATGTTGGGCCAGGATCTGGAAGGAGGCCACAGTGCATGTGTGAATGGGGAAAACAGTCCAGAGAGGTAAAGCAATATGTCAGAGTCACACAGCTCAGCAAGTGCAAGGTCAGGGCTGGGGCACAGAGGGAGGGATGGAGGGGGGTTCGGAAGGAAGAGGGAGCAGCACCCAGACTTGCTGTGCCCTCTTCCTCCTCTGGCACACAGCCTTTCCTCTGCGGTGAAGTGTCCTATGTGAGGCGACGGAGGACTGGTAACCCCAAATGGATGCTGAGGGGTTGGAATTAAAATGTCCCCCAACAAGCCAGAGACGAAGCGTCCTTACTAGTTTCTGTGGCCCTTGGACTCGTGAATGATCTCACTCTGTTATTAATAACAGGAGGTTACTCTCTCTTGCTCCAGCAGGGTGGATGTGAGTGTGTAAGTGTGTGTGTGTGTGTGCACGCGTGTGTGTATGTGTGTGTGTGTGTGTGTGTGTGTATTTATGTTTGGGAGCAGAGGGAATTACCTTTGTAGAATGGGTCAGAAAAATGCTACTTTCATGTTAGACCATAACTGTCATTAACTGACAATCCTTCTGGAGACCTTTTTAATTTTATTTATTTTTAAGTTATGAGGAGGGTGAGGAGAGATTGCCTCTTATTCCTTCTTGGCTTTGACATCCAGTCGTTCGGCTTCAGGGGAAAGATCCTCCGTACAACTCCAGCCTGGGTCCTGGGACAACCGGGAAAGGTTCTGGCCTTTCGTCCGTGCTCTTGGGGGAAGGATGCTACGTCGACACCAACCAAGGGCAGGGCCAAGTTATGAAAACACAAGATGTGAGCCTCATTCTTTTCTAGGATGGACTTGACAAAGGTGTTTTCACCACGAGTTTGGTCTTCATTCCTGGCTTCCCGCCGTTTTATCTGAGAATTTCCACTTTTGCACAGAAACACCAAAAGTTGTAGAGGGTGGGGGGCCAGGGGGTTCCACGGCATCTGCAAATCAGAAAGTGGCCTGAAAATCAGCAAATACTGTGTCAGGCATTGTTGCGGATCTTTAGCGGCCTCCATTAATTGCAGGAACCTAGTAAGACCAATCCTCCAAGTTATTAGAAAGGACAAGACAATGTATCAAGCACGGAATTATGCAATCTGTGTGACAGAGGCTGAACATATTGACAGGAAGGAAATTAGTACAGCCTGCAATTATTAGGCAAGGCTTTGCAGGACGGGGAATTGAGAAGAACTGCATGCCTGGGATCCAGAGACAAGAATGAGAGTGATGTGTTTATTGTTACAGTGAGGCTGGAAAAAAATGACGGGATACAAACTATTACACATGGTGTAAATCCAATTTGGAGAAAATATGTTTTATTCATACGCAAAGAAAAAGGACTCTAAGCAAATGCATCAAAATATAAATAATGTTTATCACAGGGCAAAGGGATTTATGGGTAGTTTTCAGTTTCTTTTTTTCACTTGGTCTCTTCTGTTTACAATGAAATTCTTTATAGGCTAACCGGACCAAAAAAAAAAGAAAGAAAGAAAAAGCCATTGTTCCTTATTCAGGAAGGGATGCGCTCAGGTGCTGGTGGAACACTGAGATGGCAGCCGCCCTGGGAAGGTGACCCTGGGGACACGCAAAGACCAGCGCTGGGCCGACATGGAGGCCTGGAAAGACGGCTCCAGGAGGATCAGGCCAGTGAGCCGGGTGGACCCCGTCCGACGGGATCTGGGGCGGGAGGGCCTGGCTCTCAGGCTCTTACAAGAGTGAATGATGCAGACCCAAGGGAATGAGACCCTGGGCGCCAGCAGGGTCACAGACAGTGAGATGGGCCAGAGACAGGTGTCCTGGGTGACACACAGGAAGGAAAGGGAGGACAAAAGAAACTAACCAGGGACATCTTGGGGGCCCCCGAGAGGCCCTGCAATGACCTTTCCTATCTCTAGGATTGGATGTCCTCCTCTGGCACGTGGTGAGGGTTCCCAAGTTGGCAGGCCTTTTTGGAGGGGGACCTTGGGGGACCCGTGGGCGAGCTCCTGTGCATATTCACGAGCAGGGAGGACCGGGAGTGAGGCGGAAGTGAGAGCCCACGGCCCTGTCCCAAATCTCACCTGTACAGGTGGGGCTGTTCTCCGGAGCTGAGCGCGTTTTCTGAAGCCCACCTCAGCCTGCAGGACCCAGTTCTCAGAGGCGGCTGCTGCCCCCGCGGGACCCTGAGCATGGGGGGCCGCGTGAAGCGGGGGCCCTCTTGAACACTGCATGGCTATTTCCAGATGTGAAAGAGAAACCTCGGCCACATGTTGCTTAGGGCAGGATTGATACAAATCCCACTGCTCACGTGACTGGGATACATTCGCTCTGCCAAGACTGCACCCATCTAGAGACCTAAGGAACACTGCATTTTCACTGGTAAAAACCACGCTGGCTTGGGGGCAGTGGGTGCTAAAGGGCGCTTCTCCCGCCCGGAACGTAAGCGTGCAGTCGAAGAGCGTCCTTGGCATGATCAAAGTGAAAGTGTGACCCCGAGACCGGTCTGGGGGTGGGGGGCGGGGAGCAGCGGCTGGAGGAGCGTTGTGCAGCTTACCATCCATTGCAGTGAAAGATGAGTAGAGTATTGATGATTCATATTCGTAGAAGTATTTCTGTTTACCTAATCCAAAAGACAAGAACACCATGACCTGGAAAATCTTTCAGCCAGAAGCCTGTGTGACAGAAAACTGGAAGGGTTGAACTGTCTCATTGGGTTACGCTGCTGCTAATTTGTGAAATTGGCCTCACTTTCGTGCTGCGCCCACTGTAACCGGGGGTGGGGCAAGAAGGGAGGCCCACGAAGCCCTCAGCCTGGAGGAAACACACAGCCTGTGAGGGGGGAACACAGGCCCCAGCGCCAGATGGAATGGTCTGGAGCCAGCCTTCCACACCCCAGCAGCTGTGTGTGGATAGAACCGGGAAGGCTAGCAGTCTCTTTAGCATAAACTCCTACACAGATGCCTCTAGAACTAAACTCCTTTGGGTGGGATTCAAGAGCTCGGTGCTGAACGCTGTTGTCTAGAAAATAAGACCCGTGAAGGTGGTGTTGAACTTCCCGCCTTTCCAAGACATTCCTCCCGCTTTCTCTGAGGGAGAGCTCAGGCATTCCTGACATGTCTTTATGCCCTGCTTCTAGAATCATAGTATCCATCATCTGCTAACAGATCGGTGAGTTTTCTGTGGAAATAGTGAAATGAAAGCAGTAAGAATTTGCAAGCCTGAAAACGATTTTGCGAAGGAATCATTTTTCACGTAGTTTGTGCTCACATCTTTCTAGGACTGGGAAGGGAAGGGATTTTCTTTTCTATTACAGTTAATCATGACACAAAAAGTATGGTAGGCATGTCATAAATATTCGTTGCATGGATGAGTTAATGAACCAAAGTGATACTAATAATGTAGTAATAAGACATAGTTTGGTTTTCTTAAAGATTTTAGTTATTTGAGTGAGAGAGAGAGCATAGTGGGGGAGAGCAGAGGGAGAGGGAGAAGCAGACTCCCCGCTGAGCCTGAAGGGGGGCTCGATCCCAGGACCCTGAGACCATGACTTGAGCTGAAGGCAGATGCTTAACCAACTGAGCCACCCAGGCACTCCAAGACATACTTTTTAAGTTTAAAAATACTCAAAATGCTACTCTATTCTGCTTAGAGATACATGCGTACGTGTGTTAAAAAGGTGTGTAGAAGTGTGTTGATTGATAAATACCAAACGAATATAATTGGGTTGGCAGGAAGGGCAGAGGGTTGGTTGAACTGTTTTCAATGTTTTATTTCTTGAGCTGAGCATTAGATACACAGCTCTGCGTTGCATTTTTCTTTGTCCTTTTCTGTATGTCTTAAATATTGCATGGTACATTTTAAATTTAAACGAAACTACATTTAAAAAATATCTCTAGTATAAATATCGCTTCACCAGAGGAAAAAGGGGAGGGCGGAAAAGTTGAGTTAATATGTCTGTTTCCTCCCCAAGTTGGGCGCTTTTTTTCTCATGTTGTTTATTAACACCCACTCCCTTTCTTATCTACACCAACCATTCTCTCTCCCTAGATTGTCCCTTCCAGCGTTTCTAAGTAATTATATCTTCAATTACCGGCTAGAAGAAAAATATTTCCATGCATCAATATGGAGGCTCTTGATGAGCTCCAAGTGACTTTATTTCTTGCAGTCACTATATTCTAAGTAAAAGAGCATGGACCTTACAGGAGAGGAGAGAGATGTTGGTTGGACACGAATTCTGTGCCACCTTCCTCGTGCTTATTCCACATATCACGTCATAATCCTCGTAACAGCCCAAAATGTAGCTTTCCTCTATGATATGAGCAATGGAGGCTCCGAGGTGCTCAGCCACCTGCCTGGGATCGGGTACCCATGGGAGGGGGATCTCCAGTCACAGTGTGTGGCAGAAAGGGGCTCACAGCCAGACGGCCCTGTCCTGCCCATGCTCTTCCTCTGTGCTCCCAGTCAACGTGTGACCAGTGGCACACATGTGGGAGGTGCTCGGAGAGCTAAGGACACAAGCCCGAGGTGCCTTCAGAGGGCAGTGTCCTGCGGGGGAGTTGGTTCATTGCCCCGATGGTCAGCTTTGGTCCATTGGTCTCCAGAGCAGGGTCCATGTACCCCAGCGCTGTGCAAGAAGATGTGGCAAGACAATATTTCGTCTTTTTAAAATTTTGTATTTTACTGATTTTACTGTGTGTTTTATAATGTATATAATATGTTGTCGCAGTATTACTTGTATATGATTTATAGATAAATAAATATCCACGTGTGAAGGTTTATGCTCAAAAATATTTTTGTTGATGAGAGAGTACAATTTAAAACGTTCGGAGACTTTGCAGAGTCTGCTCAACTGAACTGACTCACCTTGTTTCGGACCAGCCGGCACGTTAACGCACCAGTGTTGAGTGGGCTCAGGTCTCCTTGTCCGCAGTAGATCCCTCCCGGTGCCCAGTAAACGGACAGGTGGCCGCAGAGCCACTCTTGGGAATATTGGAGAAGTCCTGAAGAGCTACAAGCAGGTAGATGTCTCGCTTTTCAAGAAGGCAGATTTCACAAGGCCAAATTCCTGAAAAGAAAATTAGAATGGATTACTAAACAGATGGTATATGACCAGTTAGGGGAAAACCATGGTCTCTGGCAGCTAGCATGGGTTCACCAGGAATGAGCCCTGCTTAAATAAACTCATTTACTTTATAATACTCAACAAAAATTTATTGGGAGAAATCATTCATTCATTCAGTTTTTTTCAGGCATGCATACATTCACAGTCCACTTAGCAAGTCATCACTGAGCATCGATTATGTTTAAAGCCCTGTGCTTGGATGACATCTAGCGATGGTTATACTGCCGTCTCTGTCCCCAAAGAGCTCTCCTTTTAATAAAGTTGACAAACATGTACACACATAACAACAATCAAATAAAGCATTTCTTAAATGCCACATGGTGGTTTAATCATAAACAAAGTGATTACATTACCAACAAATGTGCCCAGCATGGAGCAAAAGGAGAATACTATAGGGACCGTGACTCCTGGCAGCAAGACCCGGCATTTCAGGAAGGAAAGAAAACATTGGAGCTCTCCATATATCTATTTTTTTTTTTTAAGATTTTATTTTATTTATTTTAACAGAGAGAGAACACAAGCAGGCAGAGAGGCAGGCAGAGGCAGAGAGAGGAGCAGGCTCCCTGCCGAGCAGGGAGCCCGATGTGGGACTCGATCCCAGGACGCTGGGATCATGACCTGAGCCGAAGGCAGCAGCTTAACCAACTGAGCCACCCAGGCGTCCCCATATATCTATTTTTTAATATAAAATTGTGATTTTCTATTTTGGATACAGTTCATATTGGTGGAGTCTCTGCTAATGTCATTGAAGACGTTTGGGTCGGATGATTACACGTGACTCGAACAACCTAACTAGTCCAAAAACTCTACCCAAAGTGGGCTACTTAATGGAGAAAGATCAGCCCACGGAGACAAAGGGTCCTCAGCTGTGGACTAGTTAAGCTTCCAGTTTCCTGCTTGCAGACCTAGCAAGCATATTCACGGAACTCCGGGGGAGTGGAGAATTACATGTATTCAGGCAGACACAGATCACAACGGCTCTCTTGAGTGTTTCGTCAGGATGTCAAATGAAAGACCCGGAGAGGCATGGACAGACTAAAAGTTGGCTTGGAGAAAACCAAGCCGCAAAAATCATGGTCGCGTTTATTGAGCACCTACTATGCTCAGCGCCCTGGGGAACATTGGCCATGCGCGATCTCGCTTGGTCCTTAGAGAAGCGCCATGAGGCGGATGCTGTGGTTATTCCCACCCTGGGCAGGACCTGGGCTTGGGGCCCGGGAGGGAGGCAGTCTGAGCCATGTGAGGACTAAACCTGGGTGGAGGGGGTGGGGCAGAACCTGGACTGAGCAGGGGAGTCTCTGTGTGCAAGAAGGGACCTTCTGAGCCTCTGGGGCACGTTATTCTGGAAGGTCAAGGGGGAGGCAGCCCTACTCCCTGTCGGGGATGTCAGAAGAAGGAATCGGGCACTAGATGACCTGGAAGGTCTGTTTGCTCTTTGAGTTCTATGAGCCTGTGTGAAATGAAGGACCACGAGCCATTAAAGAGGCTGTGATCTGGTTTCGGGGCCGCCTCCATGGAGGAGCTGCAGATGGCCTCCCCGTGGAAACCCAGCTCCTTTCCAGGCAGGCCAGATCCCTGGCCGCAGGGAAGGGAGGAGCAAGTCCGAGCTGGGCCTGAGATTTACCCCACCGAAGAGAACAAGTAAGAGCCTTCCGCCTTTATGCCTTCGACCGTGAAACTCGATTCCCTGATCTTTCAGCCGAATTGTGAACATTCAGCATTTGTCAGGATGGCTGACTTCCTCCCCAAACACTGCCTAGTTTAGGAAATGCCAGACTATAAATAATCAGACCATGTGTGCCACATCTGAAGGCATAAACTGAGGATTTTAGAAGTCTAAATGCCCTCCGGGTTGCAGAATGATCCTGAGACAGAATATTCAGCTTTTTTTTTTTTTTAATTTTAAGTATTTATTTACTTGAGAGAGAGGGAGGATCTCCAGCAGTGCCCCCCACCCCATGTCCCCCACTGCCCCAGCGCAGTCTTGGGCTCGATTCCAGAATCTCAGTGGAAATCAAGAACACTTAACCAACTGAGCCACCCAGGCGCCCCGGGAATATTCAGCTTTAAACATCATTATCATTGATCAGAGGTAAAGCTAGAATTTTAGGAAACCCAAAGTGAAATTCTCTTTCTCCCTCTCCCTCTCTCTTTTCCTTCCTCTTCACTTCTAACCACCCCCCTACCCACCCACACCATCCGTCGGATACCCTGTCGGAGAATACCAGGGATCAGTTTACTCTCAACACCATGATCAATTTCTCTTCACAAAGCAGGGGAAGCGGTGC
This sequence comes from Nasua narica, assembly GCA_028533885.1. Lineage (NCBI taxonomy): Eukaryota > Metazoa > Chordata > Mammalia > Carnivora > Procyonidae > Nasua > Nasua narica. Next base: position 118,057,982 of record CM052800.1, on the reverse strand, counting down.
GGCGGGAGAGTCTAGGATTTAGCCAGAAGCGCAGATTCCAGCCGTAGTCACTAATTAGCTGTAGGACGGTGGGCAGCTCAGTATGATTTTCTGAGTTGCAGTTTCTTCCTTTGTAAAACAGAAATAATAAGAACTTCTAATGATAATGAATATCCCGGGATCGCTTTGAGTATTACACATCATAGTGTAGGTCATTATGCTCGCAAACCGCAAATTGCTCTCCAACTGTACATTATTACCACGACTATTATAAGACGGAAACCTCCCGCTGGTTTGGAGGATTTTTACAGAGGTGTGTATTTGGTGTGAATGCAGTGTTTGTTTTATGGATCCTCAAAGGTTTGGGATAATTAGGTAAATAAATCTCTGCTAAGGCAGCATATGGAACAGGTTGTCTTTAACTAGCACTACGCACAAAGAAGATACAGTATAAACCGTAAGTAGTGAGATTGCAGTGGGGATTAAGATGACTCTCCGGCTAAGGACAGTTCTTGAAAGCGGGTCACCAGGCAAGTGCAGGCCCTGGATGGAGGCACAGTGGTAGGATCGCGTGGGTCTGGCTGCCCAGGTCAGGCCCCCAAGCAAGATGGAGACAGGCATGCAGCTGTGTCAGTATTGTGGGATGATAATCCTACAGTAAGAAGTCCATTTTTCAAAGAGTTAAAACAAACACACAAACAAACGCGCATGTCTAGCTGGAAACAGTTACATTTTTCAGGGGGAAAAGTGACACAGCCCATCAAAGCCTCAAAAATGTTCACAATCTTTGACTCTAGCCAGTCTAGAAAAATATCTGGGAAGGATCCTAAAGAACTCATCACATTCAAGAGCACAAAGATATTAATTGTAACATTCTTTAAATTGGCAAAAAAAAAAATAAGGGGCGGGGGAGAATCTAAGTGTTTAGCAATAGGGGGAGAGTTAAATGAGGTCACAAACATCCTGAGGGCGCCTTCTCTGCAGGCATTAAAAGGTGACACGGATGGGCAGCTGCATGGTGCAGTCGGTTAAGCATCTGCCTTTGGCTCATGTCGTGATCCCAGGGTCCTGGGATCAAGCCCCAGGTTGGGATCCCTGCTCAGCGGGGAGCCTGCTTCCCTCCTCCCTCTGTCTTTCCCCCACTGCTCATGCTCTCTCTTTCTCATGCTCTCTTTCACATAAATAAATGAAATCTTGAAAAAAAAAAAAGATGACACAGAAAAGATGCGTATTTTTCTCATGTGAAAAAACATTTTTGATATGTTGTTAACAAAAGCAGGGTATAAAAACTCATGACTCCTATTTTTGAAACCACATGTATGTTCACATGTATTATGTGTGCATTTTTTAAAGTCCGCGGGGATAGTTGCTAGAATACTAACAGCCGCTAGCATTTCCTGAGCGCTGGCTGTGGGGCGGGGCTCTATACACCTGAGCCCCCCACTTACTCCTCTCAGCAGCTTCCCTCCCCCACCGGAAGGAGCATCTCTATTCTTATCTCAGGGCAGAGATAAGTCAGGGACTGAGAGCCCTTAGTAAGGTGCCCCAAGGTCTTGCAGCTGCTAACTGGCAGAACCCAGGTCTGTCCGACGCCAAAGCCCGGGTTTGTGACTGTGTTTCGATATAATCTTCCAGTCACAACAGTGGTTATATTCAGACAGTGAGGTGATGAGCTATTTCTTCATTTTTCCAAACTATCTGATTAGTAAAAAAAAAAATTTATGATAAATTCCCATTGCCTGTGTATTTAAAGAAATAAGTGTGTTCCTCCCAGTTGGATAAGATGGGGAAATCAACTTGGAGAAATCTATGCGTGCCCAAGGAGGTGAGGGGGCACCGGAGGCTACTGGCACGTTGGAGACCACTGAAAAAGCCCCCAGCTTGTTGAATCGTCAGGCACAGGGCAATGCATAAATTAGGACATTTATCATTCTTGGAGTATCATTATCTAGAAGCATGATTATTACTTCAGTTGATGATAATAAAGTGCTTTTAGATAGAGCACTTATTGACATCCTTGTAAATATCCTGTGAAGCAAGCCAAGAAGGTATTTTTGTACCCATTTCACGGATGAGGAGAACTGAGGTCCAGAAGGAGTAAGTAGCAGGTCCCAGGTTCTAGCGCCTGAAGTAACAAAGGCTCAGTTCAAACTGAGACCATCTGACTCTTAGTGCAGGGCTTTTATCATGATGAGGGGCTTTCGGGAAAAGTTGTTCTGGAGTGGAAATGACCTCATGGGAGTTTGGGTGGGACTGGAGGTTGCAGGGCGGGTGGGCAGCAGAGATGTCTGAGTTGGGGCAGCAGATAGCCATGAAGCGCTGGGGTCACTGAGCCTCTCCAGCAGAAGCCCCCTTTGTAGGTCTGGCTTCCGGGCAGATAGCTGCAAACCTGGGACAGGCCTCGCTGGCTCTACTTCCGGAAAAGTAGTCCTTTCCCCTCCCTCCTCCTTTCCCCCCTCCCTTCGCCTCCTTCTCCCCCACCGCACTTTCTCCAGTGCTCCCCTTTCTTCTCCTCCCCCTTGTAGACACATGTGGGGAAGGGAATTCAATGACATAAATCTGACTTTCTTCAGCAAGGACCCCTGGAAGATGAGTATTTTACCCTCAAATTTAAAAATAAGAGGAAGTTAATGTCCTTAGATTTCCACCTCTTCCCTCAGACTCTCTTAGAGATGACCAGAGATGTTATTGGCATGTCCCCCCTTGGCTGTCATTGTCCTCACGACCAACTCCCCCCTGCCCCAGATGGAGTGACCCGTCCTGGTACACAGCCGGCTCTTAACCGCCATTCTGGTCAAGTTGATGAAGCCACATGCCTGCTCTGGGCTACAAGGTTCCAATGTTGGCTTAGACTTTCAGTGAAAGGGGGTGAGAGTCAAAAGGGGTGGGGCAATGATGACTGGATTTTCCACCCTGGACTGCAGGGGAGCATAAATTCAGAGCAGCTACCAGTGACCCGCTGCCATTCTGGAGGCAATACAGTATTGTGGTTACAAGGGAACAGCCCCAGAGTGAGACCGGGATTCCTTCTCTAGCTCTGTGTCCTTGGTAAGTACCGCTCCTGCTTTGGAGACATCATCACCAAAATGGCGGTCATGACAGTGCCTACCCCAGCTATGTTGGGTCACTGAGTGAATAATGGATACAAAGTGTTTAGACCGCGTCTGTTTTGTTTACTGTTGTGTACATGGTAACGTGCCTGGCTCATAATAGGTGCTTGGTGAGTATTGAAAGAAAGAAAGAGAGCAAGGGGGAGAGAGACACACAGAGAGAGGAGAGCGACTGAGAAGGGCGGGAGGAAAGGAGGAAGGAAAGAAAGAATGGGTGAATGAATGAATGAGCACATGGTAAGTGCTTAATAAATGCTATTATTATTATTATGGTCAAGTACTGAATTCTTTCGTCCCTCCTCTTAAAAGGGTAAGAAGTCCAGGGGCGCCTGGGTGACTCAGTCAGTTAAGTGTCTAACTATTGACTTTGGCTCAGGTCATGATCTCAGGGTTGTGAGGTCAAGCCCCACGTTGGACTCAGCAGGGAGTCTGCTTGAGATTCTCTCTCCTCCCTCTTGTCTCTCTCTGCTCATGCTCTCTCTCTCTCTCTCTCTCTCTAATAAATAAATCTTTTAAAAAAGGAAAAAATGATAAGTAGTTTTATTGATTTGAATTTGATGACCTTTTCCTCAAGTCTCTTGATGATGGGACTGTCCAACTAAGAGAATGGTCAGATGCAGGCATAAACAAGGGACTTCAGGGGCAAAGAAGGGCCTGAAAGATCCATGAAATCGATTCATTAGCACATAGGACCGTCAACAGTGGAGCGAGTCGTGGTCGGCTCCCTCAGAACACTGCCTGGCTGCTTCCTCTTTCTTTTCTTGATCTTCCTCCTCTTTTTTTCCACAAGTAGTGGCAAGAGCAGGGAATCAGAGACCTCTGCTCTGCAAAAAACCCTAGCGCAGTTTCCTCTTCAAGTGAGGACCCAGGAGTCGCTGTCCAGTTCTCATCCTGGTGCCGGGAGCCTCAGCATCAGAGACTGTTTGACTACCTCGGTCTGTAGTTTCAAAGGACGCAGGGAGCCGCCCAGCCCTAACTCCCGAGGCCAGGCCTGTTCTCACCACGCTAAATGTCATTTGGCCTTTCCCTCCCATTTTCTCACAGTGTAAAGAACAGGAAAAGTTCATTGATATTTGACGAGATTCATACTGTAACTAACCTTTAAGAGACGACCGCTTGTGGAGTTTTGGTGCACTAACAAGAATGTACTCCATTAATGGAGCACATGTGAAAACAGTCTGCCTTCCCCGACTGAGGTCAGGCCTTCGGGGATCTCCACCCAAACAACATACTGCAAGCCCCTGAATGCAGAAACAGCCATGACAATTCAGCTTTTTTCTTTTTTTCTTTTTTTTAAAGATTTTATTTATTATTTGAAAGAGAGAGAATGAGAGAGAGAGAGCATGTTAGAGAGAACATGAGAGGGGGGAGAGTCGGAGAGAGAAACAGACTCCCCGCTGAGCAGGGAGCCTGATGCAGGGCTCGATCCCAGGACTCCAGGATCATGACCTGAGCTGAAGGCAGTTGCTTAACCAACTGAGCCACCCAGGAGCCCTCAGCTGTCTTTTCTTAAACCAGGATTATAAATGGATATGCAAAGTGTAAAGCAACAATCCCCTGCTTGGTAAATTTTGGTTTTATTTTAGAAAATATAATTATCTTTCATGAAAATTGTATGTGTTAATGCAAATTGGGCTTATTAGGCCATGTCTAAATGAAAGAGTACATACTAGCTTTTAAAAACTCTCAGTTTTAAGTTCTAACACAGTAGATACTGATAAATATAATATTTACAAAAAAGCTCTATGGGGTCCTCAATTATGTTTAGCAGGTAAAGGGATCCTAAGAGCCACAAAGTTTGTGAGCCACTATCTTAAATTTACCAGAATAAGTGGGAGTCTACCATTGGATCATTATATTTTTTTTCATTAACTAAGTGCCTACAATTTAACCTTGTTAAGCGTTTAATTTCTCCAACTTCTCATGGTGAAAAGCTTTTTTAAAAGAATGAGGTCACTCCTCTATCTTACGTTTTGCCTGAATATAAGAATTTTGCAGCACTTTAGATCAGTGCTGAGTGGATCAAGATGTGTAAGGTTTAAGAGAATAAGAGCAGAGTTTTCCAAATCTGGAATATGTCCCCCAGATTTTGATTTCTTAACAAACCTGTAGCCTGAATACACATATAACATTAAATAGAGCAAATCAGTAGCCTCCCTCCCCTGTAGTCACTGTCTCTTTGGGTCAGACATGAGGACTAGATTTTGCAGGCAACAATGAACGCCCCTCATAGAGAAGCCATCGCAGGCACTAGAAGAGGAAGGAAAGCTAACCCCCAGCTCATTTATGAGTTTCGTAGAGTGTGATAAGACAACCAAAAGATAAGAAAAGAACTGGCCAATATCAGAGTTTTAAAATAGGTTTACAGATTCTTTGACACACTTCCTTTGACAATGCCCTCACCCTCACGTGGGGGCTGGATTTTAGTGGTTCACCACTAGCACATAGGGGATGGTAGAAGTGAGAATGTGTGATGTCCAGATTAGGTCATTGAAAGGTTTATGGCTTCTGTTGTGTTCTCTTGGATGACTCTGGGGGAAGCCAGCTGCCATATCATGAGGACAAGCAAGGATAGGTCCATGAGATGAGGAATTGAAGCTTTTTGCCAGTAGGCATTTGAGGACTGTGGAAGTGGAGTCTGCGGTCCCAGTGTAGCGGGCAGGTGACCGCAACCCCAGTTGACGTCTTGACTGCAGCATCGTGGAAGACTCTGAGCCAGAAAACCCAGATAAGCTGGGCCTGAGCTGCTGAGGCTCAGAAGCTGTGAAGTTAGAAAATGCGTGTATTTTAAGTGCCTAAGAGTAATGTGCCTGGAGTAATATGCCTGGAGTAATGTGGCATGCAGCATTACCAAATTAATACAACCAATATGATTTATGAATACAAAAATCCTACATGAAACCTTGCAACTCTGATTCGGTGGTGCTATATTGAAAGTACTACAGGATGGCCAAGAAGAGTCTAATTCAGGAATGCAAGGATAGTTTAGCCTTGAAAAAATTTGTTAATGCAATGCAACACCTTCACAGAAAAGGAAAACAAAGACTTTATTTTTTTATTTTATAATTTTTTAGATTTTATTTATTTGACAGAGAGAGAGAGATCACAAGTAGGCAGAGAGGCAGGCAGAGAGAGGGGGGAAGCAGGCTCCCTGCTGAGCAGATAGACCGACCTGAGCCGAAGGCAGAGGCTTTAACCCATTGAGTCACCCAGGCGCCTGGAAAACAAAGACTTTAATTTCAACATTCGTTCCTGATTAGAAACTTTTAATAAACTGAGACCAAAATGTTCCCTCCTTAACTAATAAATGGTACCCACAAAAACCTACACAGCATCATACTGAACTGATGGAGCTTTAAAAGCAGCTCCACTTAAGTCAGTGACTAGATAAATATGCTACTATTACTGCTTCCATTCAATGGTGTACTGATGTCTTACCCAATGTTATAGGACAAGAAAGGAAAGTAGGGGGTACAAAAACTGCAAAAGAAATAAAAATGTCCTCAATTGTGAGTAATAATTGTCTGTAGAGAAAAATCAAAGATAATTATGAACACAGACTATTAGGACTAATAAAAAGGGTCAACACAACTGCTGGCTACAGGTGCAAGATACAAAATTAATAATATCTGTATACACTGCAATAACCAAACAAAAATATAATCAAATAAAAGATCTCGCTTTTAACAGCATTAAAATAACCAGATCCCAAAGAATAAATCTTAATAGTAAACCTTAAAAAAAAAACAGGAAAGTTTCTTTTATGGGGAAAATTATAAAATTATAAACCACAGTACCATGTATATACAATTGAAAGATTTAATATCATAAAGTCAATTCTCTTGACATTGATAAATGAATTCTATGTAATTGCACTCAAAATCCCTAGAGTTTTTTTTGTCTGTGTGGCACTTTCCTAAGTGTATGTGGAAGAACAGAATGCCAAGAGAAGCTTTGATACTTTTTTTTTACATATTCAAAACACGTGCTTTTTATTTAAGTGTGAAATTGATGGGCTACAAAAGAAACACTCCCGAGCCTATAATATAAACTACTAAGTAGTTTATAAATACAGTAACCAGATATGATGCTTCAATACAAGGGCTAATATTCCAGTGAGATCCTAAAAATGAACTTATGAATCAAAAACTAAAATCAATTATTTCAGTGCAAGGCATAAAGAGACCCCAACTCTCTTTTGTCTAGTTTTGTGTCTAAGCCAGTCTCCTGATTTTCTTTGTTGTTTTCTGTTTCCGATTTCATTGGTTTCTGGTCTTTTAAATATTTTTTTCTTCTTGGGTTTATTATACTCTTCTTTTTCTAGTTGTTTAAGGTGAGAAGCTTTGATGCTTTTAAAGAAGACTAAAGCAAGGAGGTATTAAGACTTATCACAGGGACCCCTGGGTGGCTCAGTTGGTTAAGCAACTGCCTTTGGCTCAGGTCACGATTCCAGTGTCTTAGGATCGAGTCCCGCATCGGGCTCCTTGCTCCGCAGGGAGCCTGCTCCTCTCTCTGCCTCTGCCTGCCTCTCTGCCTGCTTGTGTTCTCACTCTGTTAAATGAATAAATAAAATCTTAAAAAAAAAAAAGACTTATCACAAACAATATTAAGCTTATGATAAAGCAATAGCAATAAAGACGGTGTGATATTGGCAGCGTAACAGGGGCAGGAGAGAGCCCCCAATGGACCCCTGTGCGTGGAGCCTGCGTATATGATGGGGACAGTGCTGTACTTCAATGGAGAAAGGACGGGTTGTTCAGTAAATGGTGCTTCGATAACCAAGGATTTATATGGGAAAAACAGAAATCTTAATTCACACTGTGCCTAAAAATAAGCCCTGTGGATTTAGAGATCTAAAAATAATGATAAAAACTATAAAATATTTATAATACAGGAAAATGTACTTGTGAGCTCAGGTTAGGGAAGGAGTTCTTAAACATGACAGAAAAAGCACCAATCAGAAAGGAAATGACTGGTATATTTAACTTCATTAAAATTGACCACTTCTGCTCATCAAAAGATACCACTTTATTTTTTAAAAGATTGTATTTATTTATTTATTTATTTATTTAAGACCAAGAATGAGAGAGAGAGAGAGAGAGCGCGAGTGCACATGGGGGAAGGGAAAGGGACAAGCCGACCCTAGGCTGAGCTGAGCATTGGGCTCGATCTCACCACCCTGAGATCATGACCTGAGCCTAAACCAAGAGTTGGACGCTCAACCAATTGAGCCACCCAGGCGCCCCTGAAAGATATTTTTTTAAAAAGAAAAAGGATGAACCCTACGCTGGGAGAAGATATTTGCAATGCGTGTAATTGATAAATGATTCCTAGCCAGACTGTATAAAGAACCCCTACACATCAATAAGAGAAAGACAAACAACAGAGCAGAAAAACGGGCAAAGGGCTTAACAGTAATTTTGCAGAAGATGAAAAATAAGTGGCCTGTAAACACGTGAAAAGATGCCCAACCCCATTAGTAATTAGGGAAATGCAAATTAAAACCGTAATGCCGTACCATGTAGCGCCTGCTAGTCTGACGAAAGTTTAAAAGTCTTTCAAGCTGGAGGAGTGACTGCGTACCCTGTGCTCGGGAGTACAATCTGAACAGCCAGGTTCCAGAACAACTTGGTGTCATCCAGGAAAGCTGAAGACGCATGTACAATCCGGGTAAGTAATTCCACTCCCGCTGGCGTTCACACAAGACAAGTCTTGCAATGTGCAGCACGAAGCTCTTATAAGAAGGCTCATAGCGGTAATGTTTTAATAGTAAAAAGCTGAAGACAGCTCAGATTCCATTAGTAGTAAAATGGATAAATAATTTGTTGTGTTCGCATACAATGGAATACTGTATGGCAGTGATTAAATAAGCGGGCGCCTGGGGGGCTCAGTTGGTTAAGCGTCCTGGGATCGAGCCCCGCATCGAGCTCCTTGCTCAGCGGGAAGCCTGCTTCTCCCTCTCCCACTCCCCCTGCTTGTGTTCCCTCTCTCTCTGTTTCTCTCTCTGCCAAAAAAAAAATAATAAAATCTTTAAAAAAAATAAAAATGCAAATAAGGTGAAGAATCTGTACAGCATAACTCCACTTATTCAAAGTTGGGAAAACACGCAGAACTAAACAATAACTTACACAAGTGGTAAAACTATAAAAAGAAGCAAGGGAATGACAGATGCAAAGTTCCAGACGGTGTTTACATCTGTCCCGGGAGGGTGGCGACATGAGGTAGAAGGAGTTAGACGAAAGACTGTACGTACTACGTTCTATTTTCAAGTGTTTTTCAATGAGGACGTCTTATTAGTTTTATAAAAACCTATTAAAAACTTCTTCTATTGACTTCTTTATCATCTTTGAGAAATAGAACCTGACACAAGAGAACTTGAAACGTTCAACAGTTGTTGAATTCCGTGCTTATCAGTCATGGAATGAACGAGTTCATATTAAGGAAAATCAATTAATGGATAATTAATACTAACATACTAATATTAATTAATATTAAAGAAAATGGATTGGCTAACTGTGAACAAAATTAAAGTGGTGATCCCAAAGCCAAATGACCGAGTTGGCCTCCAGACCCTCGATCCAGACCGTCTGGGCTGGAAACTGCCTGTTCTTAAGTAGTTTTTGGATCACTTCATTCCTCAGTTTCCTCATCTGTAAACTGGGCCTAATGACAGCGAATCCCTCACAGGGAAATTTTAAGGATTGTATGAGTGAATGTCAAGTGCTTAGAACAGCGCCTGCCACACAGTAAGCACTGGAAATAAGCTTATATGTAAACAAAGAAACCAAACAAAGAGCAGAGGGACTGGGGTGGACTGAAGTTTCAAGGCATCCTCACAATCTGGCAATGGCCTGGGCCCGCACTTTGTGCACTGGGACAGCTTCGCGACTCCCTTTAAGAGGCTGAGAAAAGAGAAAGGTATTTTGTGGCAGATCTGCTGACAAGAGAGTGGCAAATATCACTTCAACCCACATCACAAAACGCACCCAGCCCCAGCCTGAGTGTCCAAGGAACCTCGCTCCGGGGAGGAATTCGGGGATCTCAAGCACATCGTGGGTCCAGTGATTTGAGACCCAGCTGCTTGCGGGCGGTCCCGTTCCCTTTAGCCTGGTTGTTTGCTTGGCCCCACATGTGCCTGGCCATTTCCCGCCCTCTGTGCATCCACGCGAGAGGAGCCTTGCACTGCCAAGGGGGGGTGGGCATTCTGGGGGAAAGTTCTGAGGCGCCCTGGTTCCTGAGCCACTCAGCTGCTGGAGCCTTGGGCTCAGCGACCTGTGAGGGACTGTCTTGCAGCAGGAAGCACCACACAAGGACCTCACACGAGGAATCAAGCCTGCCTGACGGCTACCCTTGCCAAGGATTTGAGATGAGTTTCTACTCACAGGGCCTTTTCTAAATCGGGTTACGCGCCATGTTTACTTGCGGGCATTTTCTCCTCAGAGACTGGGAACTAGTCTTTCCTCTTCCCTGGATAGTGAAACGGCTTCTTGCTCTTATCACGCTGCTGGTGACAGCCATGGATTCATTCCAGAAACCTTTCCTGAGCGCTCGCTATGTACCAATTCCCCTACGATGGACTCCAAAGCCATTCCTGCACCCGAGTGGGGTACAGGCCGGGCGGGACTTGGTGTCACCAGTGAGCCTAGCCCAATAGTCGTTGCCAAGGAAGACCATTTGTCCCGTGGCAGAGCTGATTGTCTGGAATCATATGCTTCAACAGGCATCTGTAAGGGCTTGTGTTGTAATGATTTGTGGTGGTTATTTTTAGTGTAGGTGCGGCCTAGAACCTGCGTTCGCCCTCGCCCCACACCACGTGCTGGTCTGCTTGGAGGTGGCCTTGGCCTCCACTGGGGGGCTTTCCAGCTGCTGTGGAAAACAGAGGGTCACAGCGCGGCCCTTGGTGGCGTTCCCCACAACAGCTGTGCCCTCACAGCAGTACCCTTTGGGATCTGCAGGAAAGCTCCAAAGCCAGATGGCTGCCTGTCAGGGAACCTGGACCAGTGTCAGCCTAGCAGCAGGCTGAGAACTGCGTGAGCGAGGCCGGAGGGACCCTTCCTGGGCAGGACTACCGCAGTGGGGTCCATGCCCCTCTAGAAGGGAAATCGAGGACACGCGGCACAGAAGCATCGGTCGGTCTAGGTGATACCACTTCCAGGCCCCCGGGAGCCTGCCATTCTCCCGGCCTTACAGGTCAGCTCCTTTGGGTCATTGGTCCCCTCTGACAGCCACCAACTGCTACTCCAGGGGCACAGTGTTCTCACCGGATAGAGCCACTGGGGGCGGATGCGGCCTCACCCCACCGGACCCGGACAGATGCCCAGGAAAGGAGCCTTCCCAAGGCCGGCCTGCAGCAGCTTGGCCTGGACCCCCCCAGCCGGGGCTCCGTGGGCAGCCCCCACCTCCTGGCCGCTGTGGTGTGGGGAGCTGCCTCGGCCCCCCCTTTCCCTCCTGGCCCCTGTTTGTGGTGACTCACCTCTGGTTCCCAGGAACGCTGTTATTTTTGGCCCCGATGTTATTAAGGTTGTGCCCAGATTCCCTGCAAATCAGCACTTAAGGAACACAGCCCCCTCTTTCCTCCCTTGCTCCCCCACCCCCCGCGAAAACGTGAAAAACAGGGCCGGAGCCACGGGTCCCTGCAGACCCAGGCCTGGGGAGAAGGCACAGAAGGCCAGCGGCCCCCCCACAGTGTTCTGCCCATGCAAGGCCGGCTGCCCCCAGCTGGGGCCTTCGCCTCCTCCTGGAGCCTCCTCTGGGGAGCCCCGCCTCTGCAAGACCCCCGCACCCCAAACCCGCCGCAGGGCTGGCGGAGGGGGAGAGGCGGCGAGCGGGCTCTCCCCTCAACACCCCCCCCCCCGCCCCGCCTCCCTGCGGCGCAGCCGGGTGAGGGGCCGGCCGGCCTGGCTCACAGCTCATGGTCCCGGGGAGGGTGGGGGGGGGGCGACTCTCTGCAGGGGCTGCGCCGGCCGCGGACTGGGGAGCGGGAGCCGGCCGGGGCGCCGCTGTAATCTGCCAGCCCCAGGCGGGCGCCTCCCCTCCGCCAGCGCGCTGAGCTCCGGGGCCGCCCGATAGCGCGCCTCTGCCGCCGATAAGGCCGTCGGAGGGCCGCGCGCCGCCACCGCCTGCCTCCAGACGGCCCCGGCCCGACATAGGCGCGGCGCGTCCCGCAGCCCCAGCTGCTCCCACAGCGGACCGCGACGGACCCCCGGCGAGATCCTGCTTAGAGACCGGCATGCCCTTCCCGAGGGGCTTCCTCAAAGTGAGTGCTCCGGCGGCTGCTCGGCTGCTCGGAAGGGACGGGTGGTGCTCGGGAGGGGCGCGGAGCAGGCGAGGGAGCGGTCTGTGTGCTCACCTGTGGGGCGGGGGGAGACCCTGGGCGCCCGGCTTTAGAGCAGGGTCAGCACTCCTTGGCTTGGTCGCTGAAGGTGGCAGGTGCCCTCTGCCTGACTCAGTCAGGTTCATATGGTTTACAGCCCGAGATTTGCTGTCAAACTGAGTTCCCCCTACCTGGTTCTCTGAATTATGTCCTGTCTGCATTAGGGGTTGGGAGGAAGGATCTTTGGATTATATTCCTTCTTTGGTCTGTTGAGATTCTAGAAGCTTCCCTTTGAATCTACGGAGCCATGTCTATTTCAGGTGTGTTTTCACAGGCCAGTGGCCCTGGAGGAGAATAAGGAGGGGGGCGTGCTTGTTTACGCAATGATCCACAGAAGTCAGTTACCTTATCGTCTAGCCTTCCCTGTTCTTGAAGCACTGAACTTTGGATTTATGTTGCTAACTTACTAGAGGGAGAAAAGTCTAAGAAAGGGGGGCAAAAGCTCTAGAGTTGCTCTGGAAGCTGGGCGTCTGACAGAAATTCTTTAAGCGGCCATGGAGCCTTACAGGGGGTTACCCCATCCCACCCCCAATTCTCTGGTGATGATAGGACGTATCACCATCTAGCAGCAATGCCACTCCACTGTTTTTCACATGTCCTGTGTCAGGGTGTGGTTGTTGATTTGGGTGGGGGATTCCGAGGCCAGGGGTGCACTCCAGGCCACATGCTCGGAGGGACCCTAGTGTACTCACCTGGGAAAGCATCGATCTGGCTAACCTGTGTAGACGCGTGTGGGTACAAGGGAAACCACATGAAGTGGGAATTTCTTTTTAGTGGTTTCACATCTTCACAATTTGCCTTCCTGGTGATTGATTTTCTTCCCCGGGAAGGGAGGGACCTGGGGACTCTGGGTTTCAGCCTTACCAGCAGCAAGCAGGAGCCAGGCTACGCACATCCTAAGCTTTTCCTTTCACCCGGCAACCCGAGGCCGCTGTTGCCAACTGAGTCTTCGAGGCTGTTCCTGACAGACCTCAGAGCTCCGGGAGGGGACCATGAGTGGTACAGCAGGCGCAAGACCCAAAGACAAGCCCAGCGTCTTGCAGGAATAAAGAATGGGCATGACAGATGTTTAAAATGAGCGTGATGACTTTCACCACCCAAATAGCCCAGGGAGAGCCGTATTTTTTTCTGACTGCTGGGTCAGCTGTGCAGCTGACCATGAAAACAGTAGAAAAGGAAGCACAGGCATGGAAGGTTGCTTTGTTTTTGTTTTTTAAAGATTTTATTTATTTGCTAGAGACACAGTGAGAGAGGGAACACAATCGGGGGAATGGGAGAGGGAGAAGCAGGCTTCCTGCTGAGCAGGGAGCCCGATACAGGGCTCAATCCCAGGCCCCAGGATCACGACCTGAGCTGAAGGCAGGTGCTTAACGACTAAGCCACCCAGGCGCCCTGGAAAGTTGCTTTTATAAGCAGGGTTGTATCAACTCAGCTGACCCTAGACTTCAGGGGCCAGTTACAATTAGTTTCTAAAACCCAGGTTGTCACCCCTTCCCCCAAAATATTTTGGCCAGTGTCTTTGAAAAATCAGCTGACTTATTTTGAATTTAAGTGAAGGGAAGGCTATTGAGAAAGGCTGTTTGTTGTTGTCATTTTTGCCAAAAAAATAAAAAGAAGGTAAGTAAGATGATTGGGTGCCTTCTAAAGTAAAGACACTGAAAATCTTTGTCCTCAAGGTCCAACGTTTAATAAATGTTCATCAAGTCTTCTGTTGTAGGCACTGGGAATATAGGCAGGGAAAGGAACAGAGTACACACAAATACTTGCCCTCTGGAGTTTACACTCCAGCAGGGCAAGGAGACAGACTGGAAACAAAATAAATGAATACTCCTTTGCTAAAAGATGAGAAGTGCAGGGGCGGGAAACATGCAAAGGGTTTAGGAAGCCTGGGGAATTCACAGCGTCAATAAGGCGATCCCAAAGAGCCTCAGCAAAGTTCGCTTTGGTGCTGTGTTTCAAACTTAGATTCCATGTGACTGTTAATAAGGATTATAATTTGATATCACGAATCTTAAATGTTAGACTTTGTCGATTATGAGAAGCTACAGATTTTTCAGTTACATTCTCACCGTTGAGATGGATTACCTGTGGAATCTAAGAGAATTCGTGATACTTGGGGATGCAATTATCTGTGTCAGGTTCTTATGGTATTGAATTGGAGGCTTTTCTTTCTGGCTGACCCACTTGGTTCGATGATATTTTAATCAGGCCTCTGCTGTTTGTGTGGCTAGCATTTCAAATGTCAAACTGCTGATGATTGGATTTATCCGTTATGATTTTAGGGGAAACTTTTTGTAAGATGGCTAGTTAAATGGGCACTGACAAACATGATGACCTTGGTTAGCAGCATTCTTAGAAAAAAAGAATAGTGGTTTTCGCTAAAGGAAAAAAAAAAAGCAATTGAGCAAGGACTTGAAGGAGGTGAGAGAGAGAAAGAGAGAGCGCCATGCACAACGTTGGAGGAAATAGCACATGCAAAGGTCCTGAGGCCGGTGTGAGTTGTGGGAAGAATCAGGAAATGAGTGTGGCTGGGGCAAAGGGAGGAGGGCAGAGTCTGACCAGGTGAAGTCAGAAAGGTGGTAGGAGAGAGAATGGGGAGGGGGCGGGGTAAAGAATATTTAGGGTCTTGTATGCCATTGTAAGAATGTTATTTTTACCTTGGGAGAGACGAGAAGCATTATACAATCTTGGAATTAGACACACAGTATTGTTTGACTTCTTTCTCTACCTCTGACTTCCTAATGCCTTTGAAACCAAACTCCCGAGAATGGGCGACCAAATAGAACCTCCTCCTAGAGTGTGGCGATGCAGTTATCATTGACCTCTGGTGCATTTGTTCTTAGCCCTTTTTTTCCCCCCATCTGGGATACACAGGGCTGGTTGTTGACATAGTTCTGCAAAATCTATTTCATGGCCCTGCCTGAGTATTGATAATCCCCTTATCCTTTCCACTCTCCAATTTAATGAGAAAATAAATAGTGCCCCAGATGCTCTTTCCTTAAAAAATTGTCATGGGTAAAATAAAATGAAAACAGAAGTCACTCTAAAAAATCTGAATTCGTTTGTGCAGTACAGTCGTGTGTAATCACAGCTGCTGATCCTTCGCTGCTTCCTTTGGACCTCCACCAGGATAAAGCAGACTGTGGTTCTGGAACACGAGCTGTCAGCAGAGCTCATCGAGTGTAAGCTTGTCACAGCAGCATTGCCACAGAGGGGGAGACTTCCTTGCATTTGCTCTAAGTTTTCAAAAGTGTGAATGGTCTTCCTATAGGGCATCTCGCCCTCCAGGACCCCCCCTGGACACCCGCGGTGATTCTGTAGAAAGGCAAGTCTCACCATGTCAGTCCCCTGCTTCAAATCTTCAGTGGCTTGGGGGTGCCGGGGTGGCTCAGTGGGTTAAGCGGCTGACTCTTGATTTCGGCTCAGGTCACGATCTCAGGGTTGTGAGATCCACGCCTGTGTGGAATTCGGACTCTGTGCTCAGCCCGGAGTCCGCTGGAGAGTCTGCCTCTCCCTCTGCCCCAACCCCTGTTTGCATGCTCTCTGCGTCTCTAAAATAAATACATAAATCGAATCATCAGCGGCTTCACATTCTTTAGGATGGAATCCAGACTCCTTAACGAGACCCCTCCATCTCCCCCCACCCCCGCCCCCCGGCCCCATGAGAATTGCTTCGGGCTTGCCAAACAGGCCGCACTTGGGAATTTTTATATTACATTTGTGAGTTTCACCCGGGGGCCGCCTGCTTGGCTCGTTCACTGTAGTATCCTAGGCGCATCACGCAGGGCCCGGCACGTAGCAGGTGCTCGTGAAACGCTGGTTGCATCCATGAATGAAGAGCACACTCCTTGCAGAGACACCTCACGACTGGTTCCCGCTCACTGGTTTGGTCACAAGCCTGCAATCAAAAATCACTGCCCTCGTGGTTTCCATGCTGACCTTTAAGATACTTGGCTGCTGGGATTTTTAAATAACTCACAGGATAGTTTCTCCTTCCTCGGAGCTCCCCTCGCACTTTCTCGGAACCTGCCTTTTAGATCCTTCTCATTGTCTCTCTCTTTCTGCTTATTTACACTTCACCGGTCTCCTCCAGGCCGGGGGTGGCTGCAGGAGGGCGACAGCTCCAGCTGACTCACGTTTGAGTCACTTCTCCTATTTTCCCTGGCACCAACCACGGTCTTGAACGTGGGGCTGAACTTGTCCAAACCGGGCGCATTGACGGAGTGTGAGGAATATGTTGGGTCGTTTATTGGGAAAATAAATCAACAGGCCCTGCGGGGAGTCGGCTGTCACAGCCTCATGCCCCCAGCTGGCCGAGTGACTGGCCCAGGGCGGACCGAGGCGCGTGTGGCTCTGCTCAAGCCGCATGCGAAGTTTGTCATCATTGTCTCTGACAGGCGGCGACAACCAATTAGAGATCTGGTGAGAAAGAGAATTGTTTCCTTCCCTGCCTCCCGCTCACCCCTGACCACGCAGTCCCTCTGCGGCCAGCTCTCTGCGTCGAGGCTGATTTATCTCCTGAATTTGCTGTCTGGGCACAGGAAGGAAGGCGCATTAAGGGCGGAAGCGGTCCCACCGCTCTTGCGCCTGGCCAGCCAGTGGAAGGCGGGACGGGATGGAGGAAGCCTGCATTGCCAGAAGGGAGAACTTGCTGAAGGGCAGATTAAGACCAAGGGAATCGGTGTTCCTCCTGAGAAGGCTGAGGCACCAGTGTCACTAGGAGACAGAGGAGGTGGGCGGGGAAGCCTGTCTGGCCCTCCCCAGGATGAGATGGGTCGGAAGACAGCTCTGCCCTTTCCAGGAGCGGATTTTGTAAGAGAGTGTACCTGGTTTCAATTTCTTTTGGGAAGCTAGTGCCTAGAAAAGCTGAAAAGAAGCTGGCTCCGGGCCAGTCCTGTTCTCTGACAGCCGGCCATGGATCAAGGGTGATGACGATTTGCAGATAAGTGGAACAGATTCCAGCTACTCGGAAAAGCCCTTCTGGGCTGCACTCCCTTGTCCACTCCGGCAAAGTCTCCTCGGGGGGATGGGGGGCGGGTAGGGTGAGGTCCTGGTGTAGACCTGTGGCTTTCCTTTGCTCCAGGGGTAGGGAGGGGCTGGGGGTGTGTCACTGGCAAGTCCCACCTTGGGGCAGGCGAATATTTCTGTCTGCTGGTGTGGTTCGAAGGTACCAGTAGAATCCCTATCCTCCCAAACCATCCCCCTGGATCCGAAGTGAAGCCTGAAGCTACACCATTAGAGATTATTCTTCAGGTTCTTAAAGGGATCTTGATCTCTAAACATCTTCTATTAAGTGCATACACTTGAGCCTTTATAATAGGATCTCGAATTATACAGATGCAAGGAAATAATTCTTATTTGCATGGAATTAGTTGAGGATTTAGGCCAAAGCAAGGATTGGGATTTAGGGCAGGTTCATGGAATGGGGCACGGAGAGGGGTGAGGTGCTGGTACAGTGGGGAGGAAGGAAGGCAAAGCTCGCTCTCTTGCCTAGGACAGTGGCTGGGCCTCGGATTCCTTCCTAGCTGTCTGTCTATCCCAAGATCTGGATCGCAGGCAATCTGCCTGTCACAATGTGGAGTGTGCAAGTCGATGAGCAATGCCGGCTTGGAAGTGGCAACAGGGACTGGAGTTGGCGTTGCCATACCGTGAACACCCTTCTGGTGCACAGGCCATCCGGCCGTGAGGTGAGCCCCGGAGATCGGGGATCGCTGGGCTTCTCAGCTCCAGTGCGGGGGCTGATACAACTGTGCCCTTCCACTAGACCTTTGCAATCGCTGTGTGGCATTGACCAGGCCCTTGGACTCTCCCACTGATAGAAATTGACCAGAGGCCAAAGGGAAGTTCCAGGCAAGGCTTTATTGGGGTCAGTGCTAGAGCAGAAGGGAGGCAACACAGTGTCCTCAGGCTGACCCCCCGAGGCAAGGTCAGGAAGAGTTTCTCGAAGGAAATGTAGGTGGGAGGTGCGCCTGGGTGGCGTTGGACTCTTGGTTTCAGCTCAGGTCATGATCTCATGGGTCATAATCTCATGTGTCCTGAGATCTAGCCCCACATTGGACTCCACACTCAGGGGGGAGTCTGCTTGAGGATTCTCTTCCCCTTCCTCTCCCCTACTCACGCTGTGTCTAAAATGGATAAATTAATTTTTTCTTTTTTTTAAAGAAACTTAGGGGGGAGAAGGATAATGCTTAAGCACACAGAGGTGAGGTTTTTCTTGGCATTTGAGCTCTCACTAGTTCTTTTGGGCGGCTGGTTTCCTCCTTTAAGTCGATGTCCTGTTTTCTCATTCCTGTAAGATATATTCCTCAAGAAACAGACTCAGGCGTTTTCTTTTAGGGAGTTTCCTTTATAGTACAGTCGCATGGCATTAGGGTTTTAGAACAGGCCTCGAGTCCTGTCCCTATTCTGTCTCAAAATAATATAGTTATTATTATTATTATGTAATATTAATATAACAGAGGCCGAGCAGTGGATTAACTGGTTCAAGTCCCACAGCTGAATTGCTGACTTCTGTCTGTTCCCTGACTCTTTACAGATGGCTGCTGGCCGATGTGTATTTTCCTCACCTCAAGAACCGGTCACATGGGAATTATTATTCTGTGTGCCTGTCTCCCCACTAGTCTGCCTTCCCAGGGCCCAAACTGCGTGGTGTGGGTGAACTCACCCGAGCAACACTGAAGGCCTGCGGGCTCTGCAGCCAGACCCCTGGGTTTGAATCCCTGCTCTGCCACTTCCTGGCTGGTGCCCTTGGGCCAGCTGTAGACCCTTCCCTCCTACAGCGGAGGAGCTGTAGACCTCCGCTTCCTCGTCTGTAAACTGGAGACAATAGTGATTGACCCAGGGTTGTGGGAAGGAGTGCAAGAGTTAGAGCCTGGCATATGAGGAAATGTTATTCACTATATGTATATTATGTTATTTGTTGCATATATGTTATATATATGTGCTATTTGTTATTTATAATATATATGTAACAAATATATTATAATTAATTAAAATATATATTATATATTTTTATATTTAAAAATATGTTTTATATATATATATATATATTTTAGAATCACAAGTTCTTCTGCAGATCAATAGCTCTCAATATGCTAAGAACTTTGGAAATCTTAAAAATACCTTCCTGCCTTCAACGTAACTTCAATTCAGGTCAACAGAGTTTACTGAGTAGGAAACAAGGGTAATGACCCCCAGGAAGGGGTGAGTGCTCATTAGTGGGAGGCTGGAATGGGGAAGAATTAATTAAGCTTGTCAGTTGAACAAGGGCGTTTGCCAGGGAAACTTTGTAGAGGGAGAGAAGAATCGGTAGCATTTCACAAAGCAGGGATTGGGAGGAGGCCGGCTGCAGAGACAGCATGAGCACAAGCACGGAGGGCATAGAAGTGCCCGTGCGTGTCTGGGAAAAGTGCGTGTGCAGGTGTTCAGGGCCAGGTGGGTGGTGTGCAAGTGGATGGTGGGACAGGAGGATGAAGAGGCGGGCAGAGGCTAGACTGTGAGGTTTCTGAACATCAGCTAAGACTGCGGACTTATTGTGCAGGAGAACCAGCAAAGGCTTTCGTGCAGGGAAGTGTCACGATCGGAATGCTCACTGTGGCAGGGTTCAGGAAGAGAGGTCACTGGAGTGGCAGAGGAGGGAAACCAGTTAGGGAATCCCTGCTGATCTCCAGGTGAGCTCTGATGACATGCTAATGAGGGGAGTGGCTGGGGATTCACCATAGTGAGTAGCCCCCCGTGTGTCAGTTACCCCACTGTGTAATTTACATGCCTCAGCTCCTCTGAGGCTCACAGCAGAAGCCCACATTACAGATGAGGAAACTGAGTCTTGTTGCAGTCAGGAAAAGTGAAGAAATTAGGTTGTTGTCAGGCTATCGGCAAGCTGCTCGTGTGGGTGCCCTGTGGGCGGGGGCCGGGGCTGGTGCTCAGCTTGGAGGCCAGGTAACTCGATTTGGAGGCCCAATTAGAGCAGCGGGTTTGGGAACAGACTGACCGCCCCTCCGACTCACCGGAGTCTGGTGTGTGGGCCAGCCGGCCAACTTCACAATGAGAGATATGACTGCTCTGGCCATCGGAGGCCCCTGTGCCCTTGCTCCCTTGTGTTCCCTGGTCAGTGGATTCCAGCCCATTAAGAAAAATCTAACTGGCAAGTCAGTTGTAACTGTGTTTGGGAAGCATGCAATCAGAGAAACGGGGGCGGCGCAGGCGGGGGTGGGGTGAGTAATCTGGAAGAATATGTCATCAAGACGGTGCTAAGGCCTGATGAACCATTCATGCCCCACAGCCGAGAGCATCCCGTTTGTTATAAATTGCTGATTAAACAACATTGGAATAGAAAATGAGTCTCGTTGCCTGTGTCAACGCTGATCTGATTGGAAGCAGCTGCCTGAAATGCTGTGTTCAGAAAGATTCTGAAGCCACTTTTAGGCTGATGGGCAGGACTTTGTGATAAATTAGCAGCCTCTGCCAGGGCACCAGGAGGGAGAGGGCTGGTGTATTGGTGGGACTGTTATCGGAGTCTTTTCTGGACCAATATTGTTTTCTTCTTCTTCTTTTTTCCGCCCCCACCCCCACCCCCATGGAGCCGAATCAGAGAAACCATGTTCTAGCATTTATTTGAGAGACACCCAGCCTTTAAAGGAGACTTCTGAAGCTAACTAGTGTTCTGCATTTTGTGTTGATTTTGGGGGCTCTCTCTCAGAAGGTATTATAACATCACAGATTAGAAAGTTCCATATCTCTGCTAGCTACCACTCAGGTTCTAGGGGGTCAGGTTTGGGTCAGAGAGCCATGCAGTGATAGTGTCTACATTGAGATCCACACCTGTAGGAGTGCAGAGCCCAGCTCTTCCTCTCACACTAAGGCAAAGGTCATTGTTGGTGTTTTCTTTGCCTAATGAGTGTGAATTGCCAGTCGGTATCACTTGTTGGAATAGAGCTTTCCCACCCAACTTTCCAGGCTTTTTTTTTTTTAAGATCTTATTTATTTGACAGAGACAGTGAGAGAGGGAACACAAGCAGGGGGAGTGGGAGAGGGAGAAGCAGGCTTCCCGCTGAGCAGGGAGCCCGATGCGGGGCTGGATCGCAGGACCCTCCTGGGGGTCGTGACCTGAGAAGAAGGCAGGCGCTTAACCAACTGAGCCACCCAGGTGCCTCTCCAGGCTTTTGATAGAATCACCAACAAACCAGGACCGTTGGTCCCCAGGCCGGGCCTGCCCCTCCATCCCTATCTCTCTGTACCGATCCAAACACCACCCATCCCTTGAGCCGGAGAAGGTCCTGGTCCTCTGCAGATTTCAGAGCTCCCTCCATCCTCAGTGCCCGTAAGACCGTGGTTCTCATCTAGCGGTTGGTCCATCTCTGTTCAGGATGTCTCTGGTCCAAAATAAATACTGTGGAGTTAAAAAAAAAAAAAAAAAGAATGACCATTGAACTCTGACTCCCAGGTGTGTATTGAAATGTGCAAATGTGGCAAGGCAGCTGCTCTGAATGATTGGTTAAATGGAACCTGCTCCAGCCCTGCCTTTATTCTTCTCCTTATGAAATCCTCATAGAAAGAGCCTTTTACTAGAATTGCAGTCTTTCTCGGATTTGCTTAAAACACATTTGCAGGTAGAGTGATGAACTGACTGGTGGGAGCTTTGGATTTTCAGTCTCCACCTAAATTGTCTTCCTTTGGGGTTTTGAAAAATCCCTTGTGAATGTCCTTGTTTCTCCACCTGAAAAATGCAGATGACAGCACTTGACATTGACAACTCCAGGAGTTTGGCTTCAGGTGCTGAGTTAGTATTAGCAGGAATTAGTATTCATATTCGAATTAGCTTGAATTGGTATTCATCCTTCTGAATGTCTTGGGCACACTGTGATATTTAAATGGGTGCCCCAAGGAGCGCCTGGGAGGCTCAGAAGTTAAGCAGAGGACTTCTGCTGGGGTCATGATCTCCGGGTCTTTGGGTTCGAGCCCTGCTTCAGGCTCTCCGCTCAGCGAGGAGTCTACTTGTCTCTCTCCCTCTGCCTCTACCCCTCCCCTTGCTTATATCCTCTCTCTCATGCAAATTAAAGCTCTGTAAAAATTTAAAAAGTGGGTGCTCCAGGATTAGGACAACTGCACTAAACCCTCTTTCCCTACTCCATTCATTTACAGTGTGGCTGTCGGTAACTTTGTCCGTAGCCTTTGAATAGATGAGATATATTTGAGCAAGAATGCCCCGTGCACCTTTGAGTTCTTGATTAAGCGTCTTTGCTTGTTTGGATCTAATTTTGTTTATGCAACAATTAAAACGTGCCCCTTTTGGGGACGTTGCTGATAACTGGGCAGTGGTGGGGGGTGGGGCGGCTCTGTCTTCAGGGTCTCCATGGTTTAAGCGCACCCCCAGGCAGCTCTTTCAGGGCGGGGGATCGGGGGCAGCAGAAGGGTGCATGAAGACAGCCTTCTACTGTGCCTTTCACACACGGAGGCCTTGCTCTGAAATACTCTTCATTCCCATCATGACTTGCTCTCACTCCTGTTCCTTCAGAGTCATGCCCCAGAGCATTTTCTGGGCTGATGAGTAATGACTGAGCACCCGAAAGGGGCAGGGTCCTGTGGGGGTGCCGATGTGAAGTGCCCTGTGGTTGCTGTCCTCCAAGCCCCCTCAGCCTGGGGCGGGGGGGGGTGCAAACACAATCCCTTCTGATTCCAAAGAAGAAAGGAATCCATTACAAGGGATACAATGCTTTGGACATTCAGGGAGAGAATATTGCAGGCAGAGGAAATCAAGGGAGGGTCCGTGAAGATGGTGCCTCCAGGTTGGCTGGAAGGGGCAGCTTTGATGCAGCTAGTCGAGAATGGAGGATGAGGGGAATGTGGAAGGCTGCCCCCGGGGGAGAGGCCACCCTGGGGAAAGACCCTGAGTGGTCAGTGCCTGTTGGTGTTAACTCCAGTAGGAAAAGAAGAAGGGTGTGAGATCAGGTTGGAGAGTGAGCTGGAAAGTGGATGAAGAAGGACCTGGGAATGACCTGCAGGGTGTTCAAAGAATTGGAAGGCGGTGAGGAGCTGCTGAGTCGGCCAGGTGAGAAGGACTGACGTTCCCGCCTCAGGTGCTCTCGTTAAAATGGAAAGCAGTGCATGGATGGGAGAGAACAAACTAAGAAAAGAAAAACGAGGGACCCCTGGGTGGCTCAGTCGGTTGGGCATCTGCCTTCGGCTCGGGTCATGATCCCAGGGTTCTGGGATTGAGCCCTGCATCAGGCTCCCTGATTAGTGGGGAGTCCACTTTCCCTCTGCCCCTCCCCCCCCGGTTCATGTGCGTGCGCGCTCTCTCGCTCTCTCTCTCAAATAAATAAATAAAATCTTAAAAAAAAAAAAAAGGAAAAACAGAAGAGCCCCACTAACACCTCATGAGCCCTGTGCCAGGCCCTGTTGTAAGAACCCTCTGAGTATTGCCTCATTTCATCCCTGGGGTGGCTCTAAGAAGTTGTTACATGTCACAAATCAGGAAACTGAGGCACAGGGAGATGGTAATTCGCTTAAGGCTATGTAGCCAGGAGGTGTTAGAACTGTGATAGGAAGCCGGGAAAGCCAGGCTTAGAGCCCGGCTCCTGAACTTGTTCCTTATTCTGCTTTCATCGGAGTGGTAGAAGCAGGAGACTCGGGAAGAGAAGCAGAGGTTGACCTCTCTCCTCCCTGACCACGTGGTAGCATTTCATGTGGGACTCCTGGGAGTCCGCTCCCCAGATGCTGGCTCTGCGGTGGGAGCTCGGCAGACCGCCTTTTGGATCCTGGATATCTTCCCTCTCTGCCCATCCCTTCAGCAAAGCCTCGTTGGACCCACCGCGCACAGGCTCTCCCCCATACTTTATTATTATTATTATTTTTTAAAGATTTTATTTATTTGACAGAGAGAGAGAGATCACAAGCAGGCAGAGAGGTAGGCAGAGAGAGAGGGGGAAGCAGGCTCCCTGCTGAGCAGAGAGCCCAATGTGGGGCTCAGTCCCAGGACCCTGAGATCATGACCTGAGCCGAAGGCAGAGGCTTCAACCCACTGAGCCACCCAGGCGCCTCTCTCCCCTGTACTTTAAACCACAAAGCAGAACTGCCTCAGGAAGTGTATAGACATCTGAACCCCTAAAACAGATGCGTAATAGGATGTTTACTGTGGGGTTTTTTTAAGTAGCTAGCTCTTGAGCGCATAGGAAAATTATTATACCTATAAAAACTTCTGTTGAAAGCAAAAAAAATGCTTTGCCTAGATTCCAATACACTCAACACGGTGAAAGTATTTCAGAATGTTTCCAGTTTCCTCCTTGCCTTTTGTATCTGTCAGTGAATTTAATGACAAATATCAATCACCTAAAAAAAATATTCACATGCTAGCTGGTAGCTTGAATCTTATTATAAAACTTACCGTAGAGGTGAAAATGTCATATACCAAAGTTCACATGTACAAAACAGGAAGATTATGGAGCTGGCAACATTTTTTGTTTCAAGATTTTATTTATTTATTGGAAAGGGAACAAGCAGTGGGGAGGGGCAGAGGGAGAGAGGGAAGAGCAGGCTCCCTGCGGGGCAGGAAGCCCTTCGGGGCTCCATCCCAGGACTTGGAGATCATGACCTGAGCTGAAGGCAGAGGCCTAACCAACTGAGCCACCCAGGATCTCCTGGAATGGGCTAATTATATCCCCAAAGTGTGTTTTGCTTTAAGAAGGAATTCACTAAATGCAGTTAGCTATTGCATTGAAGTTCTTCATGGAGTGAGCAAGAGTAGGGAAGAAAAGACATCTCTAGAGCTGAGCTAACTGGAGATCAGAGTGAAATCGACCAGCCTCTCCTGCCCTGTGTTATGTGGGGAATTAAAGAGATTTAGAGTCAACCACTGGGAAACAGTGTCTTACACACCGCTGCTCAGGTTTCTTCAAGACCGCTCAGCGATCTCCCATGCTCCCTGGCTTTGAGAATCTTTGAGGATAGAGTTTGTGTCTCCCACACCTCCTCGCCCAGTGCACCCTTCGGGGTGGGATGGGTGACAGTGCACAGGGCCGGTGGGCCTGGGAGCACGCTTTGGGAAGCGTAGTATCAGGCTACATTGAGAGGGTGGTGTTCAGAGTTTCATTTTAGGAGAGACCCTGGTAACTGGAGTGCAGATACAGGCAGGAAATCACCAAGGAGAGGGGTCAGGAATGGCATCGGGGCTGGGGGGGGGGGAACCCTAAGGGAACAAGGAGCAGAAAAGAATAAAGAAAGTCGTTAACTGTCACCAGGGTGCCACTGGCAAGATCGGAGAGTCACCCCATGGTGCTTGCAGGTCATTACCAGGTGAAAATGGGGTAGAAGTCAGAGGAAGGCAGATTCCAGTCTAATGTGAGGAAGGACTTACCAACACGTAGAATCCTCCAGAGGGGCAAGTGTCTGATCAGAAGCCTGTCAAAAACTTCCAAGGAAGGATGGGGCATGGACCGGGATGAGGACTTAGATGTCCTTGGAAAGGAGAGCCTGGAATGATGTGATTATAAGATAACAACACAAAGAGGAAATGGGGTTCGGTGCTGTGTTCACTTGCTGAAGTTGACTACCTTACATTATCTAATTTCTTTCTCCTCGGTCGGTGGGGCCTTGATAATTTGCATGGCTGGTTTAATAGCTCTCTGTGGAAATGAGAAAATCATTCAATCAGAGGAAATGGACTTGGGATGAGCAAAGGAGCTTTTTCCGGTGTGGATATTTTAGGAATGCCTATCCCATCTAGTATATACAACAGTTCGAAATCTTGGGGCTTTCTGATCAGCTGGTGTCTAATGACCAAGGCAATGAAATACTTGAAATTTTATAAATCCAAATAGGATGGAATTCTTTCATCTAATTTGGGACCTGGATTTGCATTTTGTTTACTTAGATTTACACAGATGATTAGAGAGACCTAAGTAAAAATTAATATATGTGGTCAAATAAAAGGCTTATTGTTTGACTCACCGGGAGTCCCAGACCATCTGAGATGGTTCTTGTAGGTGTTAGGAAATCCCGGGTGGGGGTTGGGGGGGGAGCCTACAAGTTACAGAACTGACTCATTCCCTGTGATGCCCCCACCGGAAGCATGATCTCATTTGGTGGAGGTGGAAACGGGAACGGGAGGTTGGGCGACCGGCTTGCAATCAATCACTCACCGGCTTGTGGCAAACAGGGAGAGATGCTCGGAGGAAGCCTGAAGGGTAGCTAGCCGCTTTTCTCTCCTAGTTTGAAACACCCACCCAAGAAATGCAGATGACTTCCCTACAGCACACCCCATTTCTCTGGCCCTACCTCTTGGCTTTGAGAGTTTGCATGTTTGATTTACCAGCTGGCTGTAGAAATATTCCCTCTTCCATCGGGCGGTCCCATTGCACAGGTGCAAAGTCCCAGAACTGGGGCGGGGGTGGGGGACACGACTTAATATCGGGAATGAGAAAGAGGGTGTGAGGGCAGGTCTCCTTGGTGAAGGGCTCCTACACCCTTAGGTTGACTCCAGGGGAAGGGGTGGGGATGGGCAGGCACATGAATGGCCCAATCTCTCTAAACCTAGGACTCTGCAAGTAGTGACGCGACTCCTGTTTTGTAGCTAGCCATTTAAAATCCCGTGATTTAAATCCCTGGGTTTACCAGCTGCGTTCTCAGTTTGGCTAGGAGTTGTTTTGACTGCTCTGTCCTTGGCCTTAATTTAGATGGGGTCAGCCACCAGGCCCCAGGCGGCTGCTGCAGGCGAGGTGCTGCACACAGCCATGGGTCCCCCAGCCCCCCAGCACGTGTTCTCACGTCCCTAACCCTGGGCTCTGAGATCAGACCTGAAGCTGACCTCTGGCCCCGGCCCCTCTGGGCCTTGGAGACATTCTGCCCACCCCTCCCCCAGCCTCCCACTCTCCTTGCCCATGGGATCTCGCTGTCTGTGTCCCAGTAACGACAGGGAGAAGAGCCTCCCACCCCCCCGCCCTGAGCAGACTCGAGGGGTGAGGTTGTGGAACATGCTGGACTTCTGCCATGACCCGTGACCTTGAGCCAGTCATTTCATTGTCCTTCCAGGCCTGGAGATGAAGGTTTGTTTCCAGGCCAGGACGTCTCTGCCTCTCTAGCTGTCATCAGCCCTGAGTGCAGGTTTGGATTTCAACTTTGATCAGGTTTGGGAATGGCTGCGTGCTGCTTCTTTTGCAAGACAGCAGCAGCGTGTGAGAGGGACATCAAAAGAGGGCCGAGAGGTAGGAAGTGTGGGGAGCTCAGAGCTTGGGCCGGCTGGGGGAGCCCGGGAAGGCGGGTCCTGCAGAGCCCTCCAGGCCTCTGACCCCCGGGATGCGGCCCCCAAGCAGAAGACGCTCGGCACAACCACAGGCTAGGGATGGTTCCATGCGGTACCCGCCTGAAAGGTGTCCCTTGAATTGCACAATGTGGTGCCTTTTCAAATAGGGAAGAACCACGAGGATGGGGGCCCGGCCAAGGGTCTGTGGATGGTCCCAAGCTGGCTGACTGGCTGGGAAAACTGCAGAGGACGGGGAGGCTGGGGTGGGGGGTGTCAAGGAGATTTCGGGGTGAGGTGCAAGGCCACAGATGAATCCCACGCCTCATCGCTGAGGGAACCTCTGACTGGGTCTTACCTCCTCTCTCAGGCCTTCCAAATAGAGCCCCCAGTTCCAACAGAAAGTGGTGGATTTTTTTCCCAGAGAGGGAGACTTGCCACAGACCGAAGCAGAGGGCAGAGACATTTCTCCGTAGCATTTCTGGTTAGGGATTTCACCAGTTTCATAGGGAGGCACACCTGCAAGTTAAATGCCGGAGGGCTGGTGATTTTTTTGTATGTGGCATGTTCTCTCCCCATCCCCCACCCCCGGCTTGAAGTCATCTGTCCGGGACAGAAAAAGACAGCCCCCTGCCCTCCTCACCAGCCTCTCCCCTTCCCGGCCCCCAGCCCCAGACTCTGATACCCTCGGACCCGCTGTTTGTCTCCATGTTTGAGGCTGTGTGCGCACACACACACGCACACACACACACACACACACACACACACACACACACACTCCCTCCCTCCCTCAAAGTGGCCCGGGCGGGTTCTGGAGCCTCTCAGGCCTTGGGCTCCGGGAAAACCATCAGCCTGTGGGCCTGACGAGTGTCGACCCACTCGGGTGTTAAGAATCTCGTGATGGAGAGGAGTCTGCTCGGCTCCCCTCTCCCTGGGTGGGATGTAGGAGGGTGTCTAACCCCCCTGCCGCCGGGAGGAGAGGAGAATTAGCTGAACCCCGTAATAATGAGTCACTCAGGTTAACTCAACAAACTCCTACAAACTCCTACAGGCATTTGAAAAATGTTAACGCTATTTATGAATTCCGTCAGCGTCCAAGAGGAAATAATTGGAAGTTACTGGTCGAAAATGGAGAGGAGGTGAACTTGGGCCTCCTCTCTGTTGTGATTAGCCAGCTGCCTTCCCGGGAGTCCCCGGGGAGGCCCTGGGCTCTGTTTCAGCTGTCTGTGACTTCAGCTTCCCTCATTGGCCTCAGGACAGGGTAGGCCCTTAGCAAATGCTAAATAATAATTAGAGTAAGTGGCCAGGACAAAGCGCCACTGTCATACACATCCAGCTGCCATTAGAGAGCAGGGACCTTCCCTGGTGTTTTCTCCTCGCTTTCCCAGACAGAACCAACATCCTGTTTATTTATGGCGTCCTCAGAGTTCCTGGGCTTTCACTGGAGGACTGGCTCCAGATTGCAGAGTTCAAATCCTGACTCTACCACATATATGCTGTGTGACCCTGGGCAAGTCTGTTAACCTCCCTGTGCCTCCGTTTTCTACTCGTGAAATAAGGGCTATGAGAGCGGGTACCTTCTAAAGTCGCTGTGAGGATTGAATGAGTTAGCACTACTATTGTATTTAGGTTGTTTTTTTTTTTTTTACATTTTCATTCATAAGAGTAAATGGACTATAACATTTCCTTTTTGATAACAGCCCTATCAGGTTTTGACATGAAGATTATGTTGGCCTTATAGAACAAGCTAGGAAGTTTATGTTCATTTTCTATTTTCTGGAAGTTTGTGTGAGGTTGGAGTAATTTTTCCTTAGTGTATACATCCCTCACTAACAAAGCTATCTGGGCTTATAGTTTTCTCTGTGGAAAGGTTTAATTATGGGTTTATATTTTTATTAAAGTCTCAGTAAGGGGGCCTGGGTAGCTCCGTTGGTTGAGTGTCTGCCTTCAGCTCAGATCATAATCCTGGGGTCCGGGAATCAAGCCCCACATTAGGCTCCCTGCTTGGCAGAGAGCCTGCTTCTCCCTCTCCTCCCCACTCCCACACAGAGTGCCCTCTGTCGCTATCTCTGTCTGTCTCTCTCTCTCAAATAAATAAAATCTTAAAAAAAAAACAAGTCTCAGTAAGTTACATTTTTCCAAGGAATTGTTTATCTTTGAATTTTCTGGTTTATACACCTGTATTGTTCACAATGTTTTTATTATCATCTTCATTTCAAAAGGATCACTAGTGATGTTCCTTACTTCATTCCTGACCTAGGTCCTTGTGCCTTTTCTCTTTTTTTCTTGATCCATCTTCCCAGGCACTTATCAATTTTATCAGTGAAAGAAGGGGCACGTGGGTGGCTCAGTCAGTTGAGCGTCCAATTCTTTTGATTTGGGCCCAGGTCGGGATCAGGGCCATGAGATCCATCCCTGGGTTGGGCTCCACGCTCAGCTGGGAGTCTGCTTGAGGTTCTCCCCCCTCCTTAGGAGGTCTCTCCTAAGGTCTCTCCCCTTACTCACCCCCCCCCCCACCGCGGGTGTGCACACTCTCTCTCTAAATAAATAATAAATATTTTTAAAAAATAAAGAGAAACCTTTGACTTAAAAAAAAATGCGTTAGCACAGGATGCTTGAATCGTGCCTACCCCATAGTAAGCTCTCCCCGGATGTTACCTGTTCCTGTCTCTTCCTTTTGGTTCCTCACCGGTGAGTGCTTCCACCTTCTTGTGCCATGGGCACCAAAAGAGGCACAGAATCTGTGGGTGTGGAGCAGGGCACTCTGGACCCAGTGAGAGACGTGTCTCGGTGGTGGCAGAGGGGTGGGGGAGAGCACTAGAATGTTCCTTGACTGCGTCAAGCATACCGCTCACGGCCCATGTGTTTCCAGATACCACACACTCTGTCTCTGCTGCTTTCAGGCCTCCACTCCAGCATCACCTCCTTAGGGAGGCCTCCTGTGGCTACCCCTGCATCCCACCTCACTCTCTGTCCCTTTCCCCGTGTGATTGTTTTTTTTGCGGCACTTCTCACTTCCCTATGGGATCAGTATCTTGTTGCCCAGCCACACGTTTCCCCTCTCTCCAATTAGAATGCCAGCTCTTTGAGGGCAGGATTCTCTCTGCAGTGCTGGATCCTGAAGAGAGTCTGGCATCCCCCAAGCACACGGATATATATGTTTTTTTTAAGTAAGCGCTATGCCCAATATGGGGCTTGAACTCACAACCCCCGAGATCAAGAAGTCACGTATTCCGCCGCCTGAGCCAGTCAGGTGCCCCAATGCAGACATTTTTTGAACAGATGAATGAATCCAAAAACCATCTTCTCATTTTCCTGTTGGCGTAAAACTTTGTGAAGGTTTTGTGCAACCTCACAACAGGAGACATTTAAAACATTAATAGCTGTACCATGATTTAGAATGAATTATTCTTTGACATAATATTCACAGAGTTCCCTAGAGTAGACCTATTTCTTTCGTTGCCATACATACCTATGTGTATTTACAAGTGTTTGTTTCTGGATCCGTGTGTTCTGCCTTCGGTAACGACATCTGGAGCGTGGGGGCAGGGGGTTCAAGTTGAAACTGATCCCTATGACTGCCTAAAAACTGGCAGTCAGTCCTTGAGGTTTGGTTCAAATCTCACTGCTCGATAAAAGATTGCCCCGAGAGCTGTCACCCCTTGGACCTCAGCCTCTCCTTTGAACTACTGGCACGTCTTATGGGAACCTCTCATTCGGTTTTAACTGGGCCGTGGGGCATCTCTTACTGAGCCTTTCATCCTTTTATTGTCCTATTTATTTTCCATACAGCTGTATCTTTCTGACTGCTGGTTTGCAATCTTCCCAAGGGTGGTAGCCTTGGAATCTGCTGATTTATATCTTCCATCAAGCTCTTGGACTGCAATTCAACAGTTCATGTCTGAATGGAAGCATAAATGAATGCGAAGCAGAGCTGTGAACATTGCCAAGCCTTATGTCGATCATTTATCTCTGTTACCCTCACCTTAAAAGCATCTGAGGGACCAAAGGTCTATATGGATATTGGCAATGATTTTCCTTTGGAAATGTTGATTGGCCTCTTTGTATCTTATTTCAGAAATCCTGGAAATGTTTCTCTCTCTCTCTCTCTCTCTCTCTGGATGCACGACGAGCTCAGTCATTATAGAAACAGTGATGGGTTTTTTAGTGATACTTGGTTCACTGCCCATTTCTCTTGTTCTTTCTCCAGTACTCAGCATACGTTTATTTAAGAGTTCAAGGTCAGGAGTGCTGAGAAAGGTCATTGTGAAAAACAGCTTATAAAAGTACTTGTCGAGGTTGATTTTAGAGTACGAGGAAGATATTCATAAAGTCATAAAATTTTAGCTATGGAAAGCACATCAGTACTTCTGGAACATTTTATTTCTTTAAAAAGATGTGAACCCAAGGTCTAAAAAAGGGGCCGTCTAGATATGCTCCATCGTTGCACAGACTGGAAATGTTCAAATGAGTAACACACCTCAGGATTCACCCATTGTAGGTGGGGATTTCTGCGGAGGAGTGGGACAGAGAGAAATGCAGATGTGGCTGATGAAATGGAACTTATTTCCTCACCTTTTACTTTAATAATTATAAAAGGGATGACATAAACACCATATGAAATGATATCCCAAAGGGAAGCCAGCCAGAATTCACAAGGGGATTAAATAGAAAGATAATGGTCTCTATTTGGTTATTAAGAATAATATGATGAGCCTCATGTAAATATGATGTGTGGCCACCTGCTCTTGTGGCCTTGGTGGCAAAGAGAAAACAGGCCTGGGAAGTAGAAGGCAGCTACCAAAATGTTCTTCAGCGGTAATCGCCAAGGACGCTGCTGAAGGAGATTAAGAGGATCTTGAAGGAAAGAGCTTATCCTCCTGTTGTCAGCTGGTGAGAAATGGCAAAACTCAGGAGATGGTAGGTAGGCCAGGTACTGGTTTCATTGGCTTTAATTGCTTTGAAATGTTTTGGCTCCGGGAAGAGAGAAAAAAACCCTCAGTCAGCATGTGGCCAGCTGGGTCTGCTGTGACCGTCAGGGCCCCAGTGAAGGGGAAGGAAGACGGTTCCACAGCAGAGGGTCCCTGAGGACCCCACTACCTCGTTATCCCTGCCAGGGTTGAGGACCCAGGGCCAGCTGGGGAAAGTTAGCACCTGCCTTCTGGGGCTGCTTGCACCTGGCTCTGAAGGGGGCATTGCTGAAGTTACTGTGATAATTCTAGAGAATCTAGTTGGACTCGGCTTAAAATCCACCTCATTGTTCCAAGACTCTCCATTTCCCCAACCCTTTGGGAAGAGACAGTCGCGGTTCGATCCCCTCTCATTAAATCCTTTAGGGCCTAGGGTCACGTAAACGTGTCTGCATCTAACCTACCTCTGATTGGTGGCTGGGGTCTCTTCTGACGAGTGGGAATCCCCAATTAATAAAGAGGCCCTTAGTTGTACTCAGATGTCCAAGACGGAGCCATTCTTCCTGGAGAACACTGAATTTCACTTTTCTCATCTACCCCCCAAATACCTTAGCTCATGTAATCAAGCAATTCCTAACATCTGCTCCATGCCCGGCCCAGAGCACCGTCGGGCTCTTGGGTGACTCTGGGCAAATGACTTCGTGTTTTTGGGCCACAGCTTGTATTCTGCGAGATGTGAATACTGATGGCAGCTACTCCCCAGGGTGGATGTGAGGATCAAATGTGTTGACATCTAAAATGTGTAGGGGCGCCTGGGCAGCTCAGTGGGTTGGAGCCTCTGCCTTTGGCTCGGGTCATGGTCTCAGGGTCCTGGGATCGAGCCCCGCATCAGGCTCTCTGCTCAGCAGGGAGCCTGCTTCCCCCCCACCCCCCCGCCACCTGCCCCTCTGCCTACTTGTGATCTCTCTCCTCTCTGCCAAATAAATAAATAAAATCTTTAAAAAAACATAAAATGTTTAGGACAGCGCTTGGCTCTTAGCTCTTAGTACTGTCAGCATCTTTCCCCTTTCTGCTCTTGTATCTGTACCTCATTGGCTGCAGA
Organism: Nasua narica; assembly: GCA_028533885.1. Lineage (NCBI taxonomy): Eukaryota > Metazoa > Chordata > Mammalia > Carnivora > Procyonidae > Nasua > Nasua narica. The sequence continues at coordinate 118,024,276 of CM052800.1, read as the reverse complement.
GTGAAGTACTATGGGGCAGAGGGCAGGCAAGGGGGTCACAGGGCATGATCTTCCCAGGCCCCAGTTCCTAGTGGGTGTCTCAACACCGCCTCCCCCAGCCTGGGGAAGCCTTGCTCCAGAGGCCGGACGAACTTCAGGGGGTGCGGACCCCTCTGGAATTCTCTTGGCAGGTCAGGCTGGCCATGGGCCACCCATTCCGGCTCTCTTCAGGGAGGAATATTCAAATAAAGGAGAGGCCTGAGCATATCTCCTGGTCAGCCACGTAGGGCCGTCTGAAGGAAGACGGGGACATCCTTTAGAAAGTGAACCATGGGGTTCACTGCCAAGAGTCAAGCCCGTAGGGCATTTAGGAAAAAAAAAAGTTGTGCATGTTAGTTACCATGTCCGAGTGTGAAATGAGTTTGATTTTGTAGCTTCTGCCCATACAGCAGGCTGAAGAGGTTTCCATAAGGTGTGGACGCCCTGGACAGAGTGGACTGAACCTGCCCATTCTGGAAGTGCGGCTCGTCCGGTTTTCCAAAACGTGTGTAATTTCCGCCCTGAGTCTTGCCCCCCGCCCCCCATCGGCGGCCAAGCAATACGTTCTGAACCAAGCCAGGGCCTCACACAGCGGCGACAACGGAGCTTGGCCATGGGGCATGGGCCAGCACGCCTGATGGGGGGGACGCCTTTTTGCGCCCCGTGACCTGTCACCACCTGCCTGCCCGCAGCAGACAGATACGAACCACCAAGGACCCAGCGGCCTCGTTGCCCAGGAGTGAGGAAGCACATGGGCTTCGTCGGGGCTGGGCTGGCAGTATCGTGCTAACGGAGACTGAGAGCAGGGGGAAGCCTGCCTCACAGCCCGGGTCTCGCCCCCGCCTTGGAAATGACAGGGGTCCCAGGAGCCATCATAGCGTGTGGGGAAATGAACCATTTGGCCAACCGGCACAGAAGAGCTGATTTTTTTTTTTTCCCCATGGATGTGACTCATTTTAAAATCTGAACTGAATGAAGTTCTTTGGATTCCAGTTCAGCTACCATTTCCGGAGGCTCTGGCGTGTAGTCTATGTCACGCTAACACTCACGTATGTTGTTCTTTGACCCGCCGAGCTGACACATGTAGTTCGTGCTGCTTCTGTGCGCGGCGTGGAGATGTTGAGAAGATCCCTCATCTCCTACTTAGGTCCCTGCCTGGGTCGTCCCGGGCGGTTCCAGAACCGCTCAGCAGGCCAAAGCTTGTGCTTGTTCTCAAGGCATTGAGTTCTTTCGGAATTCCGGTTCTATTTCTTATCCAAAACCAGAAATGGATACTGAAGTTGAAATTTGTTATTGTACATAAAACATTCTGCTCTCTTCATCTGGTTATTGGATGCGAAACGGTGACATTCGGGTGCCTCTGCTTCTCACTGTTGGGAAAATAATCCTGTCCCCTGCAGACTGGCCACTGCGGTCCGCCCCCCACCTTTCTCTCCAGCCCAGGGGCAGGATTTCTGGGGTGCTGGGCACAGGGGCCAGGCTTTGTGGACCCCTCCCATTGGCAAACTCTTGGCTGCGCACTCAGCCATGCTTTGGGGAGGGGGGGGCCTCCGGAGCACATGATTTGAAAATCAGAGAGGGAGATGACAAGTATATTCAAAAGTGCGTTGATTTTTCACACCAGGACTGAGGATATGCCAAAAAAACCCAAAAACCAAAAACCAAAAAACAAAACAAAAAAACCCCACAAAAAACAAACAAAAAACCTTAATACTGGGGCGCCTGGGTGGCTCAGTGGGTTAAGCCTCTGCCTTTGGCTCAGGTCGTGATCTCAGGGTCCTGGGATCGAGCCCCGCATCGGGCTCTCTGCTCAGCGGGGAGCCTGCTTCCCCCTCTCTCTCTGCCTGCCTCTCTGCCTACTTGTGATCTCTCTCTCTCTGTCAAATAGATAAATAAAATCTTTACAAAAAAAAAAAAAAACACCTTAATACTGAAAAATGGACCCAGAGTATAAAACCCTTTTCCAAATCGAGGGGTTATGAGGGTTCGAATTCCACCGAAGTCGAGTCAGAGTGGGCTTACAACTAAAAAGGTCCCCTTGGAAGGAGAGTCATTATCCGGTCCCAGGAGTAAGGGGAACCCCTGGGGGTATGTGAAGAGAAAATCCTAGATTCAGCTGGGCTGCCCCCCCATCTCCCTAGCAGTGATCCCGGGTTTAGTGTTGGTCCTGTCTGGATTCCATGTAGCACCTTTCTCATGGGTTTAAAAATAGACTCCAAGCCTGCCAACCCTCTTAAAAGGAACAGGATAGAGATCAGTGCCAGTGCTAGGGGACCTGATACCCGGCTCCGATCACTTCCCTAAATAGAGCCCACACTCGCGATCCCTTGCTCGGCGAGGCGGGCACCCGGGGCCACCCAGCTGGCCACTGAGTGCTCGCCCTGCAAAATCAAATAGCAAAACCACCAAGACCATCTTGTCTCCTTTCCCTTTCTTGTCTCACTATCGAAAAGCTTAAGAAGGAATTACAAATTCTGCAGGGAGTCAGAGTGGATTTCTTAGTCCATTCGGCGTAATAGCTAGAGCGTATATTCTGCCAAGTGCCTTCCTGATTAATTATTGGGCAGGGGAGTGGGGTCCAGCTCGGGAAGGCACAACCGTGTCTCTGCGAGGAATAACATCTTCCCAGCAGCCGTGCTCTTGATGGTTTACAAATTCCCCGGGGTGGTGGATGGTCGGCTCCGTGGGTGATAAAGGAGCCTGCCTTTCTCGGTAAAGGGTGGAGTTCCTGGTACCTACCCTTATCCGCTGTGCCCAGAGGCCCCGAGTGCCGGGGCGACTCCCTGTGTGTGCGAGGGCCCTGCCAGATAGAAGAATGGCAGAGGGCAAAGCTGTAGTTGTCAGAAGGTCATAGGGGAGCCAAAGGCAGGGATGCCGCCAAGGGAACTGTTGGACACGGGGCTCGGGACCGGAGACGTTTCTTCCTCGCAGAGAAAATGGACACGGAAACGGCGCACCATAAGCCCAAGGCGGTCAGGTCGCTGTATGTAGCAGAGTGCTGGGGGCTCCCGAGGGTCCTGTTCTCAGCCATGGATGTTGGACCTCGGAGAAGCTGTCCCTAGGCCCTAATTTTCCGCAACGGACGTAAGATCAGTCACACCCCACACCTCTTGGGTGGGGAGGGTTCACCTTTGACAAAAGTTTGAGTTGAGAAGAAGGAAGGGAAAGGAGGGGAAAAGGGGGTCAACTGGTCATTTTACTGAGTACCTGCTTTGTGCCCCCAAAGTGGTGCTGGGCATTTTTATGTGATTTTCATAATACCTGGAGAAGTGAGTCTCCTTCTTTTCATTTTTCCGAGCAAGAAAGCAACACTCAGAAGAGTAATTTCCCTTACCGAAGGTAACTGCAGCGGAGTGGGCCTACTGACTTTGAGTATTTTAAGGCTGGAAAGCAAACAGTGCTGTTATCGGCAAGTGAGTTCCATGTCTGAGTTGATGGCAGAGGAGTAAACCAGAGGAGCGGGAGAGGACCTGTGTCCCTCCGTGAACGGCAGCGGAGAGAGCCTTGTTGCCCAGGGCCCGAAGTGCAGGGAGGCCCTTCTCTGGAATGCTGGGTCTGCCCTGAGTTCGTCAGCTCTCACGTTCCTTTGGAGAAGGCCAGCTGGGGGTTCAGGCTGGCCGCTTGTCTGAAGCAACACGTCCTGGGGAGGCACGGTCATCTGAGAATCCCAAGCACCTGAAAGTCTTAGCTCCAGGCTTTTGAGCTCTTCCCAGTTTTTGGAAGAGCTAGATTCACAGAGGCATTCAGGGCAGGGGCCCCATACACATCCTGGATGCCCACTCCTTGCCCCAGGGGGTTTCCTTGTCACACAGTGAATAGCTTTGCTTTCTTCTCCTGCCGCAGCTGGAAGTGGCCTGGGGATGGGCTCCCCAGCTGGATCCTCTAGCCCCTCATTAGGCTCATCTGCCCAGGGACCTGCAGAGACAGTGGGTAAAATACTTAGCAAGATTAGAAAAACCCTGTAGGCGCCGTGAACCTGCCTGCTAGAACAAGTAGTCCCGCGTCCTTCCTGAGAACTCCCGTTTTGTTTTGTTTTTCTCTAGCCCATCGATTCCTTTCTGTTGCTTTACTTGGGTTTCAGTGACACGCCCTGGCAGATCTCCTGGGCACTGAATTCCTGCAGTAAAAAGTGCAGCCCTCGGGTCTGGACAGGAAAGGAAACGGGCACGGAGCAGGATGGTTGCATGTCGTCTAAGGGGATGGTCGTGATGGAGGGTGGAGGAGGGACAGTCAGTTCACGGGGCAAAGAATAATCCCTTATCTTTTGGAATGCCTAGAGCCCAGAAAGCCCTCAGTAAACCCTGTAGTTTATTCTGTGCTGCTGTAGGCCTTATAGAATGGTGAGCTATCTGTCTCTGCTCTCCTGAAGGATCCCAGCAAAGATTCAGCCCTTTCTGAATAATGAGTTCCATTAAGCCCCATCCCCGACAGCTGGAAAGTTCTTTCTGTCTAAATGTCTAATGGAAATCTTCTATACATCAATTGAACCCCATGACTTCCCATTTCCTTATGACAGTGGGTATGCCCTCTGCAAACATCAGTCAGCAAGCATTTAGGGGGCACCGCCGCCCAACACTGTGCTGCCCCCATAGGGGGAGCGGGTGGGGAGGCGGGGGAGGGGTTGGCAATACAGAGCATTTGAACCAAGCTGCTTGGGCCTGGGAGAAGCTTACAGCAGCATCGGCATCGTGGTGACTAGGCTACCATGCCTGGGAGAGGCAGCATATAATTAGGCTCATCCTGGTGCTCCGGGCTCCAATGCTAAGGACTTGCTATCCTTTAGCCTTCTCTTCTTTAGTGCCAATCAATTCAGCTCCTGTAACCTCAGGTCTTAACTGAGCAGCACGTATGAAACTGTTTCCTTTCTTCTCCTCTTGGGCCTTGCCTCTTTGCATATTGAAGTTGCAAAGCCTCAATCCTAATGAGGTCACAGCTAACGTCAAGGGTTCTTGGCAGTCCTGAATACCCAGGTCCTCCCATATACCTCAGCATCTTTCCCATCTGTGAGGGTACTCTCCTGGTTATGGTCAGCTTCTGGTCCACTATAACTATGTCATTATAACTAACTCTTTTTCTTTGTGGTGGTGTGTAACCCACAGAGCATTGTATGGTACAAAGGACACTGGGCTTAAAGAGATAAGATCTGGGTACCAAAATTAAACCAGGAATGTTTTCATAGTTAACTTTGAATATTTCACTTTACTTGCAAAGTCTTAGTTTATCTCATCTTTAAAAACAGATAAAAACAGATATTCTGTATATAAAGAACTCTTAAAATTCAATAGTAAGAAAACAAACAACTTGATTTAAAAACGGGCAAAAGATTTGAACAGATATATCATCAAAGAAGATATGTGGATGGCGAGTAATCCCCTAAAAAGATGTTTAACACCTTAGTTATTCGAGAAAGGTCAATGAAAGCCACAGTGAAATGCTACTATGCATCTGTTAGAATGTCTAAACTAAGACCGACCATCCCAAGTATTGGTGGCCATGTGGACCAGCCGGCAGGAAGGAGGGATTCTGATGCAGGAGGAAACTTTTGGAGGTGATTTTGGAGGTTCGTTATCTGGATTGTAGTGATGCCTTTATGGGGGTATACATAACATTTTAAATATGCTGTTTATGGTATATCGATTAAACTTCAATGGAGTGGTTAAAAAAAAAGTCAATCTTTTATTGCAGAAGTCCATCCTATCAGTATTTTTGAAAGTATTGTGCGTGTTATTCATCTTCCATTTGAGTAGGGCGTTTTCTCTCTGTCTCTAAATATTGATATTGGAACGGTGCTTTAGAATCCCTTGAGATATTCCACTGGGCTACTATGATCAGGGCTGTTCCAGTAACCATAATTTATTAATTGAAGCTCTCTCTGTAGAGGATTTTAGCAAATCTGAGTGGCAGTTTTAAGAGGCACGGGGCAAAAAACCTGTAGGGATGTGTGTTTTAACAATATTTGCACGGGGAGAGGAGGGTTTGGGGTGCCGTCCCACCCCCAGACACCTTGCTCTTTGGTACAGCAGGACTGGTGCTCCCCAGCCCCCTTGCAGAGGTGGCCTGACCTGAGATTCCTCCTCTAATGATGTTGAAGTTCTCAGACCCAGAGCGTTCTGATGCCGCAGTCTTCAAATACCGGTTTTTTGTTTTGTTTTGTTTTGTTTTTGCATTATACACGTCAGATCACTCTTTTTTTTTCTTTTCTTTCTTCTTCTTCTTCTTCTTCTTCTTCTTTACAACATACTGATCTCTTCTCTTGATCTTTATTTATCCCACTTATTTGGGACTTTGCCTTAATTGTTGAACGGCTTTGAAGAGCACTTCGCTTTGGAGAACACCCAGAGTTGTTTCTAACCTTCAGGAGCACGCTCCACATTATCTATTCCTGGCCCCGAGGACGCTCTTGTTAGGAATCTTGTCAGTGCTGTTAATGGAAGGGCTCTAGGTCCCCTGGACCCTCCATTTACTAGTGGTGACCATGGTCCTGACCCTATATCTCTCTGGGCTCCGTTTCTTGGTCCCTACGACCATCATAGCATCGTCTACCTTTTGGAGGCTGTGAGGCTTAATTGAGGTAAGGCAATGTGTCCTCACCTAACAGGTGCTCAGTGCATTAATTCCTCACCAAAGCACACAGCTCTGCCATACCTATCAGGGCAGGAGGGGTGGGAAAAGAGCATTTGTGATTGAGTTTAGGCTACTATTTGAAGAGACAGCGAAGCTGGGCTCATCCATGGTCTGAACAAGCAATTTTGCCAGGGGCCTAGTTACCTGGCATTGCTTTTGCTGATCACTTGTCATCGCCTGTTCTTAATCTGGGGTCACCCCAAGGCTTGGTCACCCCGCGCTCCCCCCCCCAGCATGTTTTTGACATCTGCCCCTGAAATGACCTCGGGAAAAGGGGAGGATGGTCCCGGAACAGAAAACTGGGAGCTTCTTCCGGCCTTCCCTGGGTGATGTTTCATGAACCTGGTCAGACTGGAGGGATGAGGGAGGTCGTAGTAACAGATCTGTGGCCTGCCTCTCAGCTTCCTTTCGCATCGCGGCTCTCTGGCAGAATCTGGAATAGGCTGATTAGCCGGTATCTCAGGACACGGTGTAAGAGCTCAAAACATGCAAATTGGTGATGGGGCATAAATAGACTTTGCTGAGCTCACCCTGGCCGTCTTTGCAGGCTCCGGGCCGTTCACTAGGGCAGTCCGGGTGGCGGGAGGCAGGGCCCGGAGCGCCGTGCAGCTTGGAGCTCCTCACCTCCATTGGACGTGTGTGCCTCCCTTCTGCGGCGGCAGAACGCTCGCTCCCCGCCCGGACAGCCGGCCGGCACCTGCAGCTCGGGCCGCACCCCCACCCGCACCCTCCACGCACCCCCTCCGCTGGGCTCGGCAGCAGGTGCCTTCTCTCCGGAGATCGCTTCGCATTAACTTTCCCATCTGACATAATAATGGAGAGAAAATGAAGAGATGCCATTAGCGGCTGGCTAGCTGGCTGGAGGGCGGGCGATCGAGGGCAGGGTCCGGGCGCCGGAGCCGGAGCCCGAGCCCGAGCCCGAGCCCGAGCCCGAGCCCGAGCCGAGCGGAGGGAGCCTATATTTTTAGCCAGATGCCGCGTAACTTGCTGGCGCTCCCCGCGCCGCCGAGCAGATAACGGGGGAGGGGGAGCAGGGAGCCGGGCTCGGATTTCAGCGCGGGCGCCGGACGATGGCAGCGAGACAGGGCAGGTCCGGTCCAGACCCTGCGGTGAGTGGACGGCCTGCCCGCGGCCGCTCGGGCGGGGAGCTCGGCGCGCGTTGGGCCGCCGCCGTGCGGGGTCCGGGCCGCAGCGCCCCTGGCCGCGGGCTGCGGGTCCCGCCGGGGCTCGGCGGGCGCCAACTTTCCGGGCGGGTGCGGGGACGCGCGCCGGCGGCCCTTCTGCTGCCTCACGCCGGCCGGGCGCCGAGGCTTCTAGCAGAATCCAGAGGAAAATTCCTTTGGCCTGGAGGCTGCCGCCGTGAAGGGGCCGGTGGCGGGAGGCGGCCCGACCTGTGCGGCCCGCCGGGGTGAGGCGGGCGCACGCGGGAGCGCGGGGGGAGGAGAGAGAGCCGGGCGCGCGGGGCCCTCGCTGGGGCCGCGTCCCCTCGCCCCGGAGGACAGTCCCGCCGAGCGGGTTTCCTGCTGGGGACCCACCCCGCAACCGCACCCGCGGGGATGCCACTGCCCCGGCCTTGGCCTTGGCCGGAGAGGGTCCGCCTCGCCCGCCCGCACATCTGACCCCTGAACCTTAGAAACCTTAGTGTGCACATCTGACCCCTGAACCTTAGAAACCTTAGTATCGGGAGGTCCTGGAGGCATCGGGAAATGAATGGGGATGAGGGGAAGGCAGACCTGCTGTGTGCTGGGGAACAGGTGCCTTCCCTGCACCCTGTCATCCTCAGGGCCCCCCAGCCAGCCGCGGGTCGTCCCCCTTTTGGCAATGGGGCAATTGAGGTTTGGGAACTTGTAGGAGGCACAGCATCAAGTGGCAGGGGCGGGATCACCCCAGGTCTTCCCAGCACGGGAGTCCACTTGGACTCCTCACCCATCCCGGCATCACCCAGCCTCTGAGGCCAGACGCAGCAAGGGCACAGGCTTGGCAGTTGTTTTGGGAGATGATAAGGGAAACCGAGACTCCCGCTTGCCCCTTTTATGATACCTTAATGACACCTTTAATATGTTCCCTTCTACCTTTGCCAACAGTAGTCTGACTGGGGCTCCTGGAGAGAGTTCGGGAAGCTTTCCTCGTACAACTTGCTGGAAAGAAAAATGAAAAACTTAATGAAAACACACGTCGTGGCCCAGGGGCCACTTCTGTTTCTCTGTAGTTGGTGGGATAAAGGCAGGGACCACACAGGTGGGCAAGCTGGCTGGCGTGGGCTGTTCTTCCTGGGGGCCTGACAGGGGCTCCTAGAAATAGCAAGGTGCCAAGTATGAAGGAGCCGTCAGATGTGGAGGGCAACCCCCAAACACAAGCAGACAGCTTTGCGTCTAGAACCGTCATCTGCCTTAGTCGACTGGATGGGCTGCAGCACCCCTCCCCGCCACCCCAAAGGATCTAGAAATCTCTTCCTGGGAGTCCTGACAATGGCCTTGTTAAAGAAACTGACCTTTTGCTCAAACAAGACCACTAGGGAAAGAGATAATTATCTTATCTCTATTATCTTATCGCTGTTTACTGATAATAGCTCAGTTTCTATTCACCTTTTTAGACTTGAATTTTGCACTAAAAGACCTTGAGAAAGTAATTCGTGATTTGTCCTAGGCAAACTTGGACGGGCTCAGGCCCCAGAGAAGGTAAAAAGAGGCCCTAGGATTCTCATTCTTGGCCTAACACTCATCTGGGCTTGGCTTCTGGGGCTTGGGGAGCCTGCCGTGCTCCCGTGTTCAGGCACGCTGACATTTCGTCGTGTGCTTCCGGCCTCTCCCTCCCAGGACACTGAGCCCCCTGGGCAACTTATCTATTGCTATATTCGTATGACCCCACTCAGGAAGTGCAAGTTTAATAATAGTCTGGGTGTCTCAGGTAACCAAGGGTTCACCTCCGTTTTCCAAGCAGTCCTGATGAGAACTTGAGGCCCTTCCTTTCCCCTCCATAACTCCCTCCCGAAATGGGCACGGCCTCTGAGCACAGATGGAAGGCTTCCTCCAGCCAGAGCTGAACTGGAGAGGAACATTATGAGTCCTGAAAGTGGTTGGCCCACGGGCAGCATAGTACAGGGGTGTAGAAAAAGACCCTGGAGTTAGGCTGCTTGGATTCAAATCCTGGCCAAGCCATGTGTTAGCTGTGTGACTTTGGATAAGTTACTCGACTTCTCTGTGATTCGCACACCTCATCTATGCAGAAGAGACAATAAGTGCCTCCTGAGATTATTGGGAGGAGCAAATGAATGAATTTATATAAAGTATCTAAAACATAGTAAGGGATTCAGAAAGGCAAACTCCGGGCACCTGGGTGACTCGGCCGCTTGAGTATCTCCCTTCAACTCAGGTCATGATCCCAGGGTCCTGAGATCGAGCCCCGCCTCAGGCTCCCTCTGCAGGGAGTCTGCTTCTCCCTCTCCCTCTGTCCCTACACCCCACTCATGTTGTCTCTCAAATAAATAAATACAATGTTAAAAAAAAAAAAAGGCAAACCTACTTTGTTATGGAAGGATGTGGGCCAAGGACGCAACAGAATGTGTATACATCTTCCTGCCCTCGATGCAGCAATTTTCTCACAGGTAAAATCAGATTAAAATGAAGCTCAAGATGAGGAAGGGGCAAAGACGCGAGCAGGCAGCCTTGACGGGGTGCTCGGAGGGGCCGCAACTCCTTGGTGTGATGCAGGGTTCGGGGCCCTTGTGGACCGATTTTCTGGAACACGGAGAACAGCCTCCTTTAGGCCCTCTCTCTAGTTTCCTCCAACAGAGAGGCCTCTCTGAGGCTGCCCCACATCCCGGGGACAGGTGGGACCTGGGGAGGGCCACGAATCCTGCTCCAGTTTATCAGAGCCCAGAGATGGTCTGGTTAGCGTTTCGTCACTATTGCCATTGTTGTTTTTCTGGTTAGGGTCTACTCAGGTAAACATTCTAAATGCAATGTGTCGGACTCATTTGACTCTCTTTCTGCCCTATTGGATTACACAGACCGTTCTTGGACACACCAGGAAATTGCACCTGGGACAGGTCGTTGACTTGGAGGTAATTGAATTAGATAGACGGGCGGCATGGGCTCAGAAGAACAAGACGGTGAGAATGGGTCTCGTATTCCAAGCAGGGTTATTGGCTACATAGCTTAAATGTTCCCTGGCTCCTAGGAGATGCTCACTGAATGCCGGCAGAATGAATCAATGCGTGCATGCACGAATGACCCCTTTATAACTCTGTCACTTTGTTTTTCAGATCATAAGGGCAGGGACCTATGTTCTGATTTTTTATTCTATTTCTTCTTGTCCTAGCAGAATCCTGGACTTGAAATAGGACCTCAGCAAATATATTGTACAATTAAACTGAGTGATACACAGTGGGAGTGACACCATTATCTTTAATTCACCTGTAAGATACCCTGAGGATCCTGGGACTACTCTATGCCAGAGAAGGCCAAGCAGAAACTGAAAAGCCCTTAGCAATTGAACTTCACCTCTAACTATACGGGTGACTTTAGCCAGTCACTTTGTTCTTACCATTGGTTTTACCATCCCCAGAAGGAAGGACTGGGATGAGATGGTCCCATTTTCAAGGCCTGTCTCGGGCTTACCATAGCCCTCAGGGTTAGAGCTGGGACCTGCCTGGGACCCTTGCCCTGCCGTGGATTAACTGATGGGCAAAGGCAGGCAGTGTCACCTTGCACTGTTTTTACCGGCCAGGCTCTGCTTTCCATCCTGAATCCTGTTATTGTGCTGCAGAAGGCAGCTTGGATAGGTGGGATAGGTGAGAGACAGGTTTCTCGAACACTCTCATTCTTGGGGAACAATTTAGTATTTTTCCTAATAGTTCAATCCAGACAGACTTTCTGATTCAGCAGATACAAACAGACGTTTCTCTGAGCGACTACACCTTGAGTCTGATTTCTCTGGGAATCTAGCTCACGGGGAACCAATAGAGCGATCCTCATTTCTGAGATACTTCCCCCACCGCCGATGCCTAGCCGAGGAACCTAAGGGGATGCTAGGGGCCTTGTGTTTTCAGCCAAGCGGGATCGTGGCCTAGCAGACATTTCAGGCTTTGAAGGATTTCCAAAGAGGTGGAAGATTTGGTCCCTGCCCCCAAGAAGTAAACAGTTTTTCTGGGGAGACAAAGATGTATTTAAAATACATTTTTAAAATTAAAAAAAAATCAAACTTCTGTTTCTAGATTTAAAGATGGTAAATATTGAGTATCCGAGGACAGCTTCAGGGTCCCAGGAATAACCTGGGTGTGGGCCTGGAGGCCGACAGCCTGGGAGACAAAGGAGGAAGGAGAAAGGGGCTCTTCTGCCCGCTGTGTGGGGGGCAGTGAGATCCAAGTGTATGTATGGTGTTTTTGTTTTTCGTTTTTAAGGATTTATTTATTTATTTTAGAGATGGGGTAGGGGCAGAAGGAGAGGGAGAGAGTCTTTTTTTTTTTTTTTTTTAATTGACCGGGGTCGGGGGGCAGGGGTAGGGTTGGAGAGAGCACAAGCAGGGGGAGCAGCAGGTAGTGGGAAAGGGATAAGCAGGCTTCCGGCTGAACAGGAAGCCCAATACGAAGCTTGATCTCTGGACCCCGAGATCACGACCTGAGCTGAAAGCAGATGCCTAACTGGCTGAGCCACCCAGGCACCCCAAGGGAGAGAGAGCCTTAAGCAGACTCCAACGCTGAGCTCAGAGCCCTATTGGGGCTCTCTACCGGGACCCTGAGATCGCAACCTGAGCCAAAACCAACTCGACCCAAAGCTGACTGTGCCACCCAGGGGCCCCCTCCAGGCGCCCCCCCCAAGTGTGTGTATGTTGTAGATAGGTAGACACAGAACTTGGGTTTGAGCTTACATAATGGGGTGGGCCGGGGGGGGGCATGTGGGGCCTGGAATAGGAAGATCAGCGAGGCTGGGGTGGAGTGGAGTTGGCTGGGAGGCGCAGGAAGGAAGCAGATCTTCTAGCGCAGTCATGGAGGCTGGAGGTGGCAAGAGGGTTGGGACGGGACCGCCCCCCAGGGGGAAGGTAGCGTCTGTGAGGCTGGACAGTTTTTTTCCGCTGTGGATTGACTGATTGACAAAGACACCTAGCCCTGCTCCGGGGAGGGGATCAGGGTTTAATTGCAGGCTGTTGTTGGACACCGTGTTCGGGAGGCTGGTGGAAAATGGAAATTTATTCTCCAGAGGCCAGAGATCCGAGATCCAGGTGACACAGGGCCGTGCCCCTTGTGGAGGCTTTTGGGGCGGGGTGTTGTGGAATCTGCCTCTTCCAGCTTCTGCTAGTTGCTGGCTTCCTTGGCTCGCGGCAGCACCGCACTGATGTCGGCCTCAGTCTTTCCATCGGGTTTTCTTGTGAGTGTGTGCCCCTTCTCTTGGATCTTTTATAAGGATACTTGTCAGTAGATTTAGGGCCAACCTAGGTAATCTAGATGGGTCCCGTCCCAAGACCCATAATTTAATTACATCTGCACAGGCTCTTTTTCCAAACCAGGTGACATTGCCATGTTCAAAGCATTCTGGATGTATCTGTTGGGGCCACCGCTCCACCCACCACGGCATGGTCTCTGAGGAGGGAACGTGAAGGAGGGACAGAGAGTACCCGTGTGAGGAGAGGGAATCACGAGGGGTGGGTGGGTCTTCCGGGGGACTGGCGGCACACGCTTCACGCATGGCGTGTCACGTGACAGCCCTTGCCCACCTGGGTGCACACCCTTGCCAAGCATAGAGCTCAGCCCTCGTGCTCATAGGACAGTTGCAATAGCCTATATTATTTGGTGGCGGGGTCTTGGTGGGCACGGTGTCGGGGCCCGAGCAGCGGCTGTGGAAGGAACTGCTTTACTCTCCTTCATGAGCACTCACGCGTGGTGTCTGCCAGCTAAAGCTCCCGTTAAGTTGGCAGCAGAGCAAGGAGGTCAAGTTCATGGATTTCAGAGGCGGGCTGTGTGCATGTGAGTCCAGGCTACGTGTCGTGCCGAGTCGCATCAGCTCTCTGTGCCTTGGTTCCTCATCTGTGAAAGGGGGACTGTGGTACTTCTTACTTCTTGGACTTTTAAAAAAAATGAGTATTAAATGCATATCTCTGGGAGTGTGTGAACAGATAGTGAACATAAGGGGCTGCTAATGGTTTTTAGTGCCTAGTAAGTAAGCGCTATGTGCAGTATACATAAGAAAACCAAACCACAAAATAGCGGCCAGGCGCACCTGTTAGGTTCCTATGATGCCCGCACCCGTGACTCCCTGGGGCCAGGGGCTCTGTGCTCTAGGCTCCTCCGTAAGAGCGAGGAGCCCTTGGGAACATCGAAGCAGCAAGATGCCAGGCGGCGCTGAGCGTTCGCGGTGGGAACGTGGTCCTTCTCAAAGACTGGTCCATCCCCAGCCCGAGCCGAGAGTGTTTGCTTATAGAGATACCAAGAAGAAGGGAGGGTGGGCTCGAAGCAGCCTCCCATCACAGACCTGAGAACCGTCCAGTCAGGGACTCTAGGCCCGTCCTACGCCTGGGCGCCACAGCGGGCACCGGGTGTGTGGGGGGAGGGGCATCGGGGGGCCGCAAAAGGAGGGCGTAGTGGCTGTCGCCAAGACTTTGGCCCATTGTTGCAGCCCTGGGCTTGAACGGGGTCCTGAAGTCGTCCCCACAGAGCACGCTCACAGCCTCCCCTTTCTCCTCACAGGCCGACGCTGCTACCAGCTTTCTGAGGGCAGCGAGATCGGGTAACTTAGACAAAGCTTTGGATCACCTGCGGAACGGCGTAGACATTAACACCTGTAACCAGGTACGTGGGGTGGGGACGGGCATACGGTCTCTGAAGAGAGACTCTCGCCTGGTGCCATTTCCCGACAGCTTTAATCCGTCTCTATTAACCTTTTCCCAGTGGCCTCAGAAACCCCCAAGGGCTTCCTCCTGCTGAAGGCCCTAACCTCCGTGTTCACATCCCAGACGCGGCCCAGGGCCCCACGGAGAAGGACTGATGCCTGAGCCGTGTGGGCCGGGCCCAGGCTCCGTCCCCTGCTGCCTCTTCCCTCAGAAGCGGCCTTGGCTCCCGCTGTGGTTTTAGAACATGTGGCCTTTGAAAAGGGGCAGGAGGAAGGGCCTTTGAAGGATGTCGTGTCGGTGGTGACATTAAATCTCCTTTGTCCACGAGCAGCCTTTGTGGGTTCTCGCGGTGCTGAGGAAGTCGTGATGGCGGCTCCCTTCCTCTGTCAGGGGTTGATGAAAGCGAGTCAGGCTCAGGCCGAGAGCCGCTGCGGCTTGGACAGCTTCTCTGGAGGTTCCCCAGGCTAAGCTGTGGGTCTGGTGTCAGGTGGGGGCGGTAAGGAAACTTCCTGTGTCAAGGACAGTGCAGAGGGCAAAGAGTCAGGTTTGGGGCCAGAGATCTAGGAATTGACTGAACAGAGAGGAAATTATCATCTGGAAAGTGAACGGGGGTGGGGGGGTGTAGCTTGGGCTCGTGGATTGGATGGCCTTGGTTTGGGGTCCCTGTCCTAAATCAGTTTCTAATTAGATTACATTTACCAATCATCCCCCCCTTTTTTTTTTTAACCATTTTAACCATTAAATTTGTAATTGTGGTGAAATTCACATAACGTGGAATTTACCATCTTAAGCCCTTTGTAAGTGTCCAGGTCAATGGGATAAAGTACATTCATGTTGGGTATGACCGTGACCACTATCCATCTCCAGATGGATGCTCTTACAGAGCTGGAACTCCGCATCTGTCAGCGGGTAGCTCCCCATTCCTGCCCCCCCCCCCAAGCCCGTGACCGCCACAACTGGACGGTCTGTCTCTATGACTGCGACTGCTGCCGTCCCTCCTCGAAGTGGAATCACGCGGGATTTGTCCTTTCCATTCAGTGTA
Organism: Nasua narica; assembly: GCA_028533885.1. Lineage (NCBI taxonomy): Eukaryota > Metazoa > Chordata > Mammalia > Carnivora > Procyonidae > Nasua > Nasua narica. Next base: position 118,008,768 of record CM052800.1, on the reverse strand, counting down.
GGGTCTTCAGGGCTCGCTGTGTTGTAGCAAGCTAGATTGCTTTTCCACGCTAGCAGGGGCAAGTTCCCGGAAGGCCATGTGCCCCCGTCCCCCTGCCTGCTCACCACCCTACCCGCTTCTTGTCCCCTCCGCCCTGCTCAAAATGCAACACACCCCTTGCTCTTTCTCTCAGGGCAAGACCCCGTTTGGATTCAGTTGGTCCCATGTGGCTCAAATTCATGGCTCAAAGGTCAGAGAGGTTGGAGCACGTGGTGTGTGGTAGGAAGGCCGTGGCGGTGAACTTCAGAGGGGAGACAAGCATGCACCCTGGCCTTGAGTCTGTGGACAGGGTAGGGGCAGCAAGCCCTCCTCTCTTTCTCCCACCCTGCCACCCACTCGGGCATGTGGTGTGTGCCCGACACCGTGTGTACCGACACACAGTGAGGACATCTGCGGCGATGCTCACCGAACACACAGAGCCCAGGCATGGCCTCTGAAAGACAGATGGGACCTGGGAACCCATTTCTTCCAAGGGCAGAGTTTGGGGGTACAGAGTATGGGGCGGGAGCGAGTCCTGGGGTCGGAGTGGCTCGGGAGAGGGGCTCCCCGCTTCAGCAGCTGTGGTTGTGTCTTCCCCGCCCCCCACAGGCGAGGGGATGGCTCTCTCGGCCCACCTGGAGAGTTCTGCTTCCGCAGCAGAAACTCAGAGGAGGGCTTCTCTGCGGCGTAGTTCCTCCTGGGGAGCGCCGAGCCCTCAGAGGCCTTCCAAGGGTTAAGGTGCCAGCTCCCAGAGAAATCCACTTGGCAGAAATGGGGACAACTGGACGCTCATCAGCCTTGAGCCGGGGCTTATTTTCAGTGTGAAATTGGAAGATTTTGATGACACTGGAGAAGTGGCTTTGTCCTGATTGGTCTCCTGTTGGTGAGGCCCCGTGTCACTGGCTCATCCCCCTCCCATCTCCCCTTGGGGCCCCTCTGGGCTTTATCCTGGGCTCTGCAAGCAGCAGGCCCCGAGGAATTTTTGCACTTTATGACACTATTTCCGGTGGGCTCCGGGGACAGGGAGTGCTGAGCCCCGCGAGCACTGCAGGGATGCTCCAGTCCCAGATGGGTGTCTGCGGTCCTGGCCAGCCCTGCGGCCCTGGCCTCCTTTCTGAGAGGACATGGCTGCAAGCACGGACGTGGATGTCGGGGGGCGGGGGAGGGAAGGATTCGGGGTCCTACAAAGCCCCTCGGGGCTGGCTTATCCCCAGGGCCCCCGCCCTGGCTCCCCGGACCTCAGGCCGTGCGGGTCTCGGGCCGCACAGGTCTCGGGCCGCAGAGACAGGAGCTGCACACAGAGGCCCCTGGGAAGAGCCCGCGCTGCCCGCCTCCATCAGCCCAAGGGCGGTTGGCCTTGCATGCGCTCCGGAGGGAAGACTGGGGCAGGGGTGGGGGTGGGGGGACAACGGTAGCCGAACTGACGCCCTCATTAAACACATCAGTGCAGCCGTGGGGACAGTGCTGGGGCTTTACAGCGTTCGTTCGCAGGGCCAGCGTCACGAGGGGACTAGAGCTGGCTTCAGCATGCCTTCCTTGGTTTGAGACGCTAAAAACAGGCTCCTGTCCCGGGGCCCTGGCTTGAATCTTTTGAGCTGGTGGACGGTGATAGCAGGAATGTAGCAAACGCTAATCCTTATATAAGTAACACACTTTCAAATAGTATGTTTTGTGGAAAGAATAAGTGCTGCTTGCCATAATAGGAAGTAATTACGCTAAGCAGTGGGAAAAGAGGAACTCTTGGCTTATGTAAGAGACATCTGAATATTCAGGGCAGGCTCCTTAATGCACGGATTATGTCTACTAATTTTGATCATCATCGTTACCCTATTTATAGAAAAGAACAGATTCACACACAAGGACACACACATACCCGCATCACCAGCATCTTTGTATGAATGGCCGATGCTTCTATTTAGCCAAGCCATAGACAGGCTTTAGATCCACATAACCAGTGTCCTCCCGTATATTTCCAGATGTGGATGGAGTGCTAGGCCTTAGGGAGTTGATAGTACGCAGAAAAGTCCCCGTCTTCCTCTTCTCTGAACTGTAGTCCTTCGGTGGCTCAGGGGGTTAGGTATCTGACTTTTGATTTGGGTTCAGGTCATGATCTCAAGTCACGAGATTGAGCCCCACCGGCTCGCGCTCAGCTGGGAGTCTGCTGGAAGATTCTCTCCCTCTTCCCCTCCCCCTGTTCTTGTGTACACACACTCTCTCTCTCACTCAAATAAATAAATAAATCTTGAAAAAAAAAAATCCAGTCATAGAGAACAGCCTGTGGGAAGTCCCTGAGGCAGGGAAAAAGCACGGAAGGTTTAAGGAAGGCCGGAGTGGCTGCAGTGCAGAGACAAGGGGTGCAGAGGTGAATTTGGGATTCTGCTGGGGCCTGTAGGGAGGGGAGATGGCCACCACAGTCGGCTGGGATAGCGTGTCCCAGGGCCAGAGCTGTGTGTGTGCACGCATTGTGTGTGTATGGGGGGGGGGGGTTCACCTGCTGCACCACGCTGTAGCTGCTGATGGAGGGGAAGAATCCGGGCAAGAGGGAAGCAGGCCACAGACTCAAGCTCAGGACTGACATGATCAGAGGTGTTTTCTGAGGGAGCGCACTGGCCGCTGCGTGGAAGATTGATGGAAGGGCCCGGGGGTAGAAATGGGGAGAAGTCATGAACAATCACACCAGTCCAGGAGAGAGACAGCTGTAGCTGGGATAAGGATCGTGGCTGCGGAGATGGAGCAAGGTGGACAGGCCTGGGTGGTGAAATGGCATGGGGAAAGCAGGGAAGGAGACTTCGAGAACGACCCTCAGATGTCTGCCTTGTGTAGGGGTCGAGGGTGGCACTGCTCACTGAGATGGGGAGCGCTGGGGTGGGCTCATCGCGTGGAAGGGAGGGGGCACGCCATCAGGGCTGTGCAGAGATCCTGCAGAGGAGTCTTCCAGGAATCTAAGTGAAGATATATAGTGAGCAATTGGATATTTTAGCCTGTCACTCAGATAAGAGGTCCAGCCCAAAGATAGCTATTTGGACGTCACTCAGCATTCGAGGAAGTCAGATGCTGGCGTTGGCTGGTGAAAACAGGGACGAGAGACATGTTGGACATAATCCCACCAGTGTCTTTGTGGGGTTAGTCCACGTGTGTTTATTAAACACCTACTTTGTGCCAGCTGCTATTCTAGGCACTGAACAAGACAGACAAAATAGACAAAGCCTGTGCTCTTGTGGCATTTATATGCTGGTAGAAAAGACAGTCCCTAACCAAGAAAATGAGCAAATAGATAAGGTCAGCTAATGAGAGGTAGCACGTAGGAGAAAAGTAAAGGTGCCTGCTGCAGATGGGGGAGGTAAGGAAGGCCTCTCTAGGAGGTGACTGTTGAGAGACTCAAAAGAAATAAGGGAGAACCACATGGTTTCTGGGGAAGAGAAATCCTGGAAGAGGGGGAAACAGGTGCAAAGGCCCTGGGGTCAAGAGTGAGCTTGGTGTTTCGGGAACAGCAGGACAGTGTAGCTGCCGTGGAATGATCAAAGGGAAAAATGCTAGGCAAGGAGGTGGTTGAAATTGCCAAGGCCAAATGGTGAAGGCCTTGCAGGCCATGGTGAGGACTCGGGTTTTACTCCAAGGATGACGAGAAGCCATTGAAAGGCATTACACAAGAGAGGCTCCATCCGGTTTAGGTCTTTAAGTGATCTCCAGCCCTGGCTGCTGAGTGGAGAGTCGACTTGAGGCACAGAGACTGAAGCAGGGAGGCTGGTTGGGAGGCTGAGGCGTGGACCAGGTAGATCCACATGGCGGCTGGGAATAACAGGGAGACCGCCGAGCGGGTGGGGCCAGACGACCCACCTCCCTAGCCTTTTGGAGTGTTGTCGCCTGGTCTGTAGTCTCAGCCCACAACACACCAGGGCTTGGAGGAACTGGGGCCCACCTGCCCAGCCCTGGGCTGTGTCACATACCAATATCCGCTTCGTAGGTCCACTTTCCAGAATTGTTACTTATATCAAATCAAAATATTTTATTATGGCAGGCATCGCAGTAAAAAAAAAAATGTATTTTCTGGGATGATCTAGTTGACTTTACATGTTTACCAGTTAGCCAAATAAAAAGGAAAGAAGAGGAGAGCAAGTCAGAGTCTCTGTTCTCCTGATTTCTTAGAATTGTTGGGTCAACACATATGCTCCACTGGGAACCACAAACTGTAATTCCATAGGCAAAACCCCTCACTGTTTTAGTTTTCTCTTCTCTTCTTTTTTTTTTTTTTAATTTTTAAAGCAAATCTGTAAATTTATATATTTTTTAATTTTATTTACTTATTTGTCAGAGAGAGAGAAAGAGCACAAGCAGGGGGAGCCGCAGGCAGAGGGAGAAGTAGGGTCCCCGCTGAGCAAGGAGCCCAATGTGGTACTCGATCCCATGACCCTGGGACATGACCTGAGCTGAAGGCAGATGTTCAACTGACTGAGCCACCCACGTGTCCCTCTTTTTAAATTTTTTTTAAGTATCTCATTTACTTATTTGAGAGGAGAGAACAGGGTGAGGGGCAGAGCGGGGTGAGCATGGAGCCCTATGCGGGGCTTGATCCCACAACCCTGAGATCGGGACCTGAGCCAAGATCAAGAGTGAGGCACTTAACCAACTGAGCCACCCAGGTGCCCCTGAGTGCCGTCACTTTTAAGAGCATTGTGAGATAATCGTTCGTAGGGACAATGACTGTCGTGCCTGCTCCTGGCTCCGATGCTGGCACCGGCCCCAACAGTCAAGTATGGAGGATAGCAGCTCGACCATCTGCAGGGTCACAAAAACGTCAGTGCTTTCCACTGCTAGAACACAACCCACAAAAAGCACGTGAAAGCCTGCACGTTCCATTGGTGTCCTCTAAATTTCCACGTGTACCTTCCACGTGCACGCCATCACTGCTGGGGACTGGGTTAGCTTGAAGGAAAGGGCTTTAGGCGTTTCGGATAAATGGAGCGCCTGTACCAAGAGTTCCTGCTCTAAAGGAACCTTTTCCACAGCAGCCGCACGCCAAGTCTTTTGATCAGGATTTGCTGGGCTCTGGCGATTGTGATGATTGCTCCCTTTCTAAATGAAAGAGCCTTGGAGCCAGGAGGAGGTCATGACATTCGACTCTCACTTTATAACTCAGAAAGCCGAGGTCTAGAGGTTACTTGGAGTGTCTTCCGGGCTTCATGAGTTTGGATTCGGTGAGCTGGCGGTAAGAAGACCATCTTGTTTCTCTGCAACTTCGTTTATTCCGCAAACACGTATTGAGCACTTCCGAAGAATCACCCAAGCTCCTTGTTAGAGACTAACTTCATTCATCCCCTTCCCTAGTAGAACTCAGAGGCCGGGCAAGCAAGGCCAACTTGTAAATAGGTTACAAATCGAGTGTCCCGAGTGCCAGCCAGAATGGGCATCAGAGGTTTCCGTTCAAACGTTTGTTGAGAGGCTCAGGTAGGCTGTGTGCTCGCTGCTGGGAGGGAGTAAGTCCGCGGGCCTGCTCCACATTGCTGCTGCTGGTCTGGGCAATGGCTAACATGCCGAGGGGTCTAAGAGGTTTGAAGGAAGAGTAGGAGTTTGCCGGGTAGAGAATGGGGCACGTGGAGCTGCAGTGGGAAGGGGGAGCCAGGCAAAGGCAGGAGCGGTGGAGGGCGCGGGCCGCAGGGAGATCAGTGATGCTGGGATAAATGAAGTGAAAGGTGAGGTGGGGGGCGCCTGGCTGGCTCAGCAGGTTAAGCATCTGCCTTCGGCTCTGGTCATGATGGCAGGGTCCTGGGATCGAGTGCCGCATCAGGGAGGCACTCAGCAGGGAGCCTGCTTCTCCCTCTGCCTGCTCCTCCCCCCGCTTGTGCTGTCTCTCTCCAACAAATGAATAAGATCTTAAAAAAGAAAAGAAAAGAAAAAGGCGAGGATGGTGGTCAATGAGGCCAAGGAGGTTACGTCTAGATCAGTGTGGATATGCAGTCTGTTATTTTTCTCGGTCGTCTTTTTCGTAGGAACTGTCGACAGATGGCACTCAGTCCCCTGGCTGTGCCTGGAACCACCCCCTACTCACACAGAAAGCCTCCCCAAAGGAGAGTGTGGGAATACTGAGCCCCTTAAAATTTGCTGCCTGGTGCAGGTCTGGAGTAGCAATGTAGGAAAGGCAAGGTGTATAAGTGCAGCCCCTGTGGGGGAAAGTGGTGGTCTGCCGTGTGCAGTCAAACCAGATCCCCTGGGCCCAGTACTGCGGATTCTTCGGAAGTTCTGGTTCCCTAATCACAGACCCCAGCTTGGCAGTGCCTCTGCTTTCCCCAGCCGTTCCCCAGCATGACCTCACTTCACCCTTGTGAGAGGCAAAGAGGGCAAGAGTCTTCCAGCACCCCAAGGGGCTCCCAGCCCCCAGCCCGGGCCTCTGTGTCCTGGACGTCAGCCTCGGGGCTGAGCCCGGCAGCCGGGCCTGTTATTTCCCGGGGAGGCCCTACCTGAGCCGCTTTCATTTGCAGTTTGCATCCCCTCTCCGTTGAAGAGTTGACTCACCAGTTCAGTGACACGAGCAGGGACGTCTCTGTGATCCTATGGACCTGGGAAAGGGTGAATGGCATCATCAAGAATGATCTGGAACATGTTTTAAGGAGAGTACACCCTCCACGCTCCACTTTAGGCTTTGATTGCTATGAATTTCCAATATGAGGAACAGATGTGATATTTGTAGTCAGGAGAGACTGAGAAAACCAGGCCACCGCGCGTGGTCAGGTTGCACAAAGGTGCGTTCGAGTCCACAAACCCTTTTGGAGCGCGCGCCGTGGGCCCAGCCCCGTGCTAGGACCTACCATCCAAGGGTGAGAAACACCTAGGAACCGCACGAAGTCCTATTTTGAGAGACACAGACACGAGAGCAGATCAAAGCAGTTTCACAGGTTGAGGGCCTGATAGATTATCCCTCAGTGCCTTGGGGACACAGTTGAAAGAGCATTTCACTTGTGGGAGGCTGGAAACGGGGTGCAGTGTGGCAAAGAGAAAGGGACAGGAAAAGTCCCAGAGAAAAATGACATTTGATGTGGGCCTTGAAGGAAGATTTGCCTCTCTGGTGATTATAGGAAATGCTGAACACAATACACAATTCCAGTTCTTTCTCATTGGAATAAACTATGCATGTGAATTTGCCTGGGATTATTCTCATTTGATTATGGATCTTTTGCTATAGATATTCTTGTGGTTTTTAAGAGCCGTGTCCCGGATTTTTACTGTTTTGTGATTTTTAATATAGCAACAAAATGACTTCCTGGTAGTTGTTTAGAAATTTACACTGGGGGAACCTGGGTGGCTCAGTTGGTTAAGCGTCTGCCTTCAACTCAGGCCATGATCCCATGGTCCTGGGGTTGAGTCCCACATCGGGGCACCTTGCTCAGTGGGAGTTTCCTTTTCCCTTTCTTTCTGCCCTTCCCCCTGCTCCTTCTCGCTCTCTCTCTGGATTACTCTTAATAAACAAACAAACAAACAAACAAACAAACAAACAAATAAAATCTTAAAGAAATTTAAAAAATAAAAATTTACATATTACAGGGATGTGTAAAGTCTTCTATGAGTTTCCCCATATGCCCCCCACTCCTCAAAATCACTGTGAACAATTTGAGGTGAGAGTGTGGAATTGTGGAATTACGGGGAAGCCAGGGGATCAGGGTAATTCTACCATTTTGAAAATACGGAGACTGAGGCCCGAGGGGTGAGGGGATACATCAGGGGGACAGCTCAGAGGCCTCACCTCCTTCTCCAGCACTCTGTCCTCTGATCCCCCCACTGCCCTTCTTCTGAAGATCTGGCTCTTCTTATCCTTTTTAAAGGAATGCCAAGGTCTCGGACATAGAAACTCTTTCTAGTCCACGGGAGATATTCTTAGCTGCTGAGCTGAATTTCAGAGTCCCTGTCTCTCATTAACTTGAGCTCACACTTCCTGCTCCAGGCTCCCAGGGGGGCCTTCAGCCCCTGCAGTGGCTTGGATCTGCCAGGGAGCCAGGGCGCTGCTCAGGGCGGGGGTGGGGGGGCGCAATTGTGCACCTTGTGTCTCCGGAGTAGAGAGAAGGTGATCCGGGTTGACTCATCTCCTCTCAGGGCTCTGACTAGTGTGGGTTTCTTTTTTTTTTTTTTCTTTCCTTCCCAATTCTTTTTAAGATAATGAAAACCATTCAAGTGTTTTCCCTCCTCATGAATAGCTTGGACACCGGATCTTAGCTGCCTGGGGAAGGGAGCTAAGTGTGGGTTGGAATGAAGCAGAGGAGGGCCAAGGGCTCAGAGCAGGTGTTGTTCTTTTCCCTCTGTGCCTCCCCCCACCAGCTTGAGTGTGGGCCACCTCTCGATTTCTGCTCTTCTTCTCCCTCCCCGCTCCCGGGACAAGGGCGGGCTGACAGAGGAGATTGGGGTGATTTTCCACAGGGAATATGGTAATTGCTTCAGCTCTTCCTGGCTTCTGGTTGATTGGATTCCAGGATCCTCTATTTTTAGCAGACCTTTCCCACCAAGCAGTCCCCGGGGAGCCCTCAGATAGCTAGGTGAGATGGAGACAGCGGCAGGGCTGGGGGGGTTGGTGGAGAGGGGGGATGGCCCTGTGGGAGGTGCTGCCTGGCCTCCGGGAGAGGCTTCCCCATCCGCTGGTTCCCACGCTCGGAGTACGGTGTGGTGGCTCTCCAGGCCTTCCATCTTGGAATAATCTAGAAGACCTCCAGGAAAACTCACACCTCATGGGTCCTTCAGAAACAGGAGGGTCTGGGTGCTTAGCTCCTTTCTGGCTCCGAGTCAGAAGGCATGCAGGAACCCTAATGGGCTCCCCGTCCTCTCCCACCACTGCAGCCGGAGCCCAGAGTTCCCCACCGCACTGGTCCCTCCTCCAACAGTTTCTTCTGTTCATCTACCGCTACTCCTGCCTATCTCCCGCTTTCTTTGCTGAACTTGTAATTGCTTCTGAACCTGTCAGGAAGTTGCGAGAACAGTGCAAAGAACTGTCACAGCTCTGTCACCTAGACCCTCTATTGCCATTTGACTGCACTTGCTCTTCCCATTTGTCTATAATATGTACTACGTATGACATAATTCCCCATCACCCCTAACGTCCCAGTGTGTAGCACCCCAAAGTAAAGACACTTTCCCACATAACCACCCTGCCAGCCTTGATGCCACGCAGCCATCCACAGACTCCATTAAAATTTTGCTAACTGTTCTGATAATGAGAAATTCTTCATCACCTTCCTTCCCTCCCTTTCTCTTCCTCGTCCTGCCTCCCTCCCTTCCTGCCTTTCCCTCAGTCTTCCCTCTCTCTCCTTCCCTTCCTGCCTGCTCCCGAGCTTCCTAATTCTCTCTCTCTCTATTCTAAGGGTCTTTCCAGACTGTATTTAGCTGTCATTTCTCATCAGTCTTCTTCAGTCTAGAATGCTTCCTCAAGTCTTTGCCTGTCTTGCATGTTTCCAGAAGTTTCCCTTTTGTAGTCTGAACCTCAGCTATTTGTCTGCTGATATTTCCTTATGGCCAGACCAAGGCAGTGCTGTCTTGGTAGAAAAACCCTAGAAGTCATGCCCCCTTTCCACCACTGGTGATATTAACCTTGGTCATCTGTTGGTATCATTGATTTTTCCCTCTCTCATTGATCAATATTTTGTGTGTGTTGCAGGGGAGGGGGCGGATATTCTGACATATAGCCAATATCCCATTGTTCATCAAAGTTCCAACCACCAACCTTGGCACAGACTGATACCTTCTGCCTGTATCAGCTGCCACTACGATGGTTCCAGAAAGTGATTCTCCATCTCGGTCATTTCTACTACATTTATTAGCCGGCACGCTACTGAGGGATGAGCTTTTCCTCCTCCCTCATTGATTTATTTTTTTTCATTCTTTGTTTATATCTGTACAGACTCATGGGCTCCTATTTTATTTGATGGGTTATAAACCATTACTCCCATGATTTATTTTGACATTCAAATCTAAATGAGGCCAGTGGAGGTGCTCCCGATAGGCTGACTTCTTTGTTCTTCAGCATGCCCTCATCGCTTTTTGAGCATTTCCTTCCTTTCTGGCCCCTGTTGTCCCAGGGTGGTTTTGAACTTTCCCTGCCCCAGCCTTGGGTCAGCCATTTTTCCAAGGTTCCTTTAAGTGGAGGATGGTATTTAGACACCAAAATCCGGTTGCTTGATGTGCTCATTGCTACTGGTTGTCATGTGTGTGTCCATACATTTAGGTCTAGTTCTGCATCTCTACTTTTTAAATCCATAAGATCATGCCAGTACTTCAGGGTCTAGTCCAACCCCTCAGAGTTCTTTCTAGGCCTTCCTCTTTCCACGTTTGTAAATCTCCTCAGACAGTGAGGAACCTGACTGCCACTGATACTCATCATTCTCCGCGGATTGACTTGTTTTCTCAGGGCAACAATCTCCCAACCTCTTTGAGCAGACACACTGCTGCCCGCACCTCTGCAGGGCACCCTTTCTGGTTCACTGGCCTGCTTCATCAGACGCTGACGTCTCGGAGTTGAGAGGGGAGGGGAGGGGAGAGGAACAGAAGGGAAGGTGGGAAAACTCCCATTCATTTTTTATCTCATTTCTGTTTTGGCTGAAAATTTAATGCAGGCAATTTAGGGAAAGGAATCAAAATTTATAGTGCTCCAGTGATGTTTTTTTTTTTGGCCAGCAGCTTCATTCTCTTCCTCGTGTAGTCAGAATGTAGTGATAGTCACCCCCTCTTTCCTTTTCTAGCACCTCATTTGGTCCTCATCCTCTCTGCCTCTCATTGCCATAGTCTGCTTTTCTTTCTTTCTCATCAGTCTCAGGATTTGGAGTAGGAATGGCGATTCTTTTTTTCTCTCCACAAGTCCTGTTTAGATTCTTATTTCCTGTCCTGTTTTAGGGCTGCCAACTTCCAAATATATAATGTCAGTGATCTTGCTCCACAAATAGAGATCAATAATAGAACAGTTAGAAGTCACAAATAGAGATCAATAATAGAGCAGCTAGAAGTCACAAGAAGTCACAGGCCGGGTGTTATTTGGAGAAATAAACTTCTGTAACATAGGGTTGACTCCTGATCTTCTCTGGACAGACAGAACAAACTAATAGAGAACCCAGGTTGAATAGGAAAGTGGGAAAGTAAGTACAAAGACCTAGGTGTATGACCCTCTCTGTCTACATCTTTGTCCTTATTTTGGGCAAGATCTTTTGATTAGCCAATTGACCAATTAACCATTAACCTTTACTGATTGCATGAGTAAAGTGGAGTGTTGCATGAAGGCAATGTTACTTAGAAGCCCTTCTCCCCCTCTTTTTTTCATTTCAGGGTCCTCAGACTTCTTGCCGTTCTCTACCGCCGCTCTTGGCTTATTCTTCCCAAGACCCCAGTCCCTTCCTTCCCCATCAAAACTTCCCCTGGCCAGTGCTCCATTGCCCCTGGGCCTGGCTGGATGGCAGCTAACTAATTTGATGAACTAAACCAGTAGGTGTTCATGAATAAAGAAAGTCATGCTTTCTGGATACTACATTAGCATGTTTAGCTTAAGTCTTCTAGAAACACACTGCTTGGCTCAAAGAAAGAGGATGGAGGACTGAAATAATAAATTTCAGAACATGTGGTGGGGGTGGGAGGAGGAGGTAGGCCCCTAGGTCCTCAGGGCACAACCTGGGGCTGCCTGCTCTGTGGGGAGTGGGGGCCAGCCATGTTTGTGGGTAAAATAAACAGCTTCGAGAAAAGAAGGCGGAAGGTTTGTGTCTCCACATGGGAAAGTAAGCAGCAACTTTTGAGATGTTCTTACAGTTTTCAAAGAGATGTAGCATCTCTTTTCTATTTGAAACCATCCTTTGCATAGGACAGGAGAAGAGTTAAATTCCTTGTGACATGTCTACTGTATTTGTACATTTAGAAATCAATTAGTGTAATTGGGGCAATCAGAGATGCTAAACAGAGGAACAATTTACTGAGAACAAATGTCTGGAATTGTGTATTTTGCCAATGGAATTTCTCACAGTTGGTACAAGAAAATACTCCAAATTAAATCATTCAGGCTGAATGTGACTTTTTTTTTTCCTTCTTCTTAAAAATGTTAAAAGAAACACAGCCTGGCTGAGAACTCTTCCCCCTCCTGTTAGACAGATTGCTTCTCAGAAAAATCCTCTAAATTGACATTTTACCTGAAAAAGAGCAAAGGCAGATGAAAAACTCCAGGTGTGTGGGCTTGGCTCGAACACTTTTGCCAACCAAAACCAGAAAAAGGTTGTCTTCTCTATTAGGGCCGTGGGAAATGAGATCATATAGGGCCAGGTGTCCTTAGAGGCTCAGAATAGGGAGTATGTGGGATATAAAGAGCTTCTAAGAACATCGTTCCTGCCCTAACAATAAGAAAGGCCCAGATAATCTGCAAAATTATAATTCATCCTGAGCCCTTCAGAGGGCTTGAGATCACATTGTGCAACCAAGTTAACCGAATTCTGAAGAGGGATAAGCCCCTCCAAAGAGAGGGCTACCATTTCAGCTGTGGCCGAGTATGGGAGAAAGAAGCAGCTGTTATACAAGCCCAAATCTGAACAGATTCTTAAAGGTCATGGTGAACTGCAGTGTGTCTGGAACTACAGGCCTCCAGTGGGTGATCCTGAGAAATACTGGGATAAGTCCAGAGACCAGAAAGAGTCCCCCAGGATGGCAAAGGTGTACAGAAGGCACTTGGTGGCTTTGGAAGCAGAGGTAGAGGCAGGAACAGAAAAAGCCTTGCCTTCTTCCCCAGATCCTTCCCTCATGTGAAGCAGAAACACACCCTCTGACCTTCAGACCGTAGGCAAAATTCCATTCTTCAGGGGCAGGAATAGAAACAAACTACCTTGGCCCCAGGACACAGCAAAGACCCAGTGGTGTGGCAGGAAAGGTAGAGGTCAAAACCCCTAGGGGAGAGCAGCACTGTCCTGGCCCCAAAGTGGTCTTGTGCCAGTAATGAACAGAAGTCTGCTACTGTTGGAGGAGGAGCAAGACATTCCCACACAAGACCAAGTACAAAGACAAGGTAAGTCTTGCTGCCACAGAGATGAGGGGAAAGAATGCTTAAAATGAGAATTCCCCACCCCCCTTGAGGTCCCAGTGCAAGACCTTTTGCAGTATTGTTTGTAACTAAGTCTGGACCAAGACAAAGAGCTTCCCTGCTTCCCCTCTGCCCTGGGACAAGGAAAAGCATAGTACTGCTGGGAGGGATGCAGAAGCATGGAGAAGGACCCCAGCTGAGGTACGGGCATGCAGGGCTGGCTGATAGCTGAAGGAGGATCAGGAACACAGGAATCCCTCCAGGACCCTTGCTCTTACTCTAAGCTTATGGTACCAGCACCCTCCATCTAGAGGAATTTGAAGGTTGTAGTGCACTGAAGGTAACAAAACTCAAACCCAAGTCAACTAACCTAAGTCAATACACATGCACACGCACACACCCCTATGCACACACATGAGAAGAAAACAAAACCATTGTCAGGAGGCAAAGCAATCAACAGAAGCAGACTCAGAGATGACCTGGATATTGGAACAATTAGATGGTCTTTACAATAACTGTGATTAATGTGTTAAAGGATCTAGTAGGAAAGGTGAACAACATTCATGAACAGTTGAAGAATTTCAGCAGAGGGATGGAAAGTATAAGAAAGAATCAAATGAAATGCTAGATATTAAAAAAAACGGTTTCTTGGTGATAAGGAATTTCTTTGATAGGCTCATTGGTAGTCTGGATGCAGATGAGGAAGGCATCAAAGAACTTGAAGATAAGTCCATAGAAGTGACCAAAATTGACACAACAGAGAAAAAAGAGTAGGCAAAGAGAAAACAGAACTGAGCAGCAAAGAGCTGCGGGACAATGACAGTTAACCGAATGTACATGTAATCAGAAATCCAGAAGGAGGAATCTTTAGGAAGAGGAATCTGGCAAGCTGGTGTTTTCCCAAGGAAAACATGTGGTTAAAAAATGGCCATGAGTAGTTACTGCTTTGCTCTCCAGCTTCTAATTTAACTGAAGCATTTACTGTCATACCCTTACCTCTTTCTTGCTTACCTTCTACACTCAGTTATTTAGGATATGAAATATATGACTTTCCCCATCCTCCCCCTTAGCAGTCTGTCTGCCATTTGGCATCAAGAGGAGGGGCTGGGAAGGTAGCTGGAGTGGTGAAAAGATGCAAGGAAAGGTTCAGCAACTTACTTTTTCCTTTCAGCAAACAACTTAAACTTGAGTTAAATAAAATACGTGGATCCTGTTTGAAGAGGTGATAGATTATGGTTCATCTCTGTGGTCAATTTCATCTTTGAAATACTGGAAATCTGTATTTGCTGGTAATGCATTTTTAAAAAGACTTTATATTTGAGAGAGAGAGAGAGCGTACAGGGGGAGAAGCAGAGGGGGTAGGGGAGGGAGAGGGAGAGGGAAAGAATCTCAAGCAGACTGCATGTGGAGCCCGACCCAGGGCTCAATCTCACAACACTGAGACCCTGATCTGAGACAAAACTAAGAGTCTAACACTTAACCAGTTGAGCCACCCAGGCGCCCCTAGTAATGCATTCAGTAAGACAGTTACATAAGTTCCTTACTGTATATGTGCTGTAAATTAGTTTTCAGGCATTCCGCGACATTAGCTGCTAGATGGTGACCAGCTGTCCAGCAGCTTGCTGAGAAAACTTTCTGCTGGAGGTCTGGGTGCTTGTGCAGCTCTTGAATTTACATGCTTCCTGGATGGAGGAGGAGGAGGACACTTGATAAGAATGGCTGGGAGCATGGTCTCTGCAGTTTGAGCTTATGGGTTTAGAATTTAAACTCAGAACAGCTTCTTGTCTTGCCATTGTTAATGAACTTGTAACCCTTCGTGTGCACAGGCCGCCTTGAAAGGGCCTCCGGAGATTTCCTGACCCTCTCGGCAGAGCAGCTCCTTTCTCCTCTGTGCTGCTTCTCACCTCATGCGTGCCATTTGGGGCATTTTCACATTATCTTGCACTTATTTTTTGTGCATCTGTTGCCTCTACTAAACTGAGATCTTCAGGGATAAGGGTCTGCGTCTTATTCATCTCTAGTGTGGTGCCAGGCGTGGAATGGGTTCTCGGTAACTTTTGTCAGAACTGGGTTAAGGAAATGCTCGCGTTAGGTAACTGCCGGGACTCCGAGCGCAGCTGAGACAAGCATTTGGTCCAGCCGTGTTCCATGGGCGCTCCTGTTCTGTGATAAGTTCCGGGCCTTCTCGCGTATCTCCTGTGCACGCCACAGGCGCCTTGCATGTGACAGCTATGTCAAATGGGGCTTGGATTCATATCACCGCTGTGACAGACTCGGATGTGACTTAGGGTGACTATGTTGAAAGCAAACAAGCAAATCAAAAATAGAGTCAGAAAAATACAAAGTCATAAGGAAGAAAGAGAACACTGATCCAGGATCCGGGAGGGAAGCTAAGTAACACAGTTTAAGATACCGATCTATTCGGATGGTCGCTTTTCTCGGGCCGCCCCCTGCCAAGCATGTAGCTTTTGGAGGGAGGCCTGGGATGCAGGGACGGAAGCAGAGGGACTTCCTGTGGACCAGGGCAGGGAATAAAATCCTGGATATCAAACTAGAGTAGCCATGACCAGACCCGGATGAGTGATTGTGACTGAGTGTTCGTTCTGAGCTGCCTGGAGAGCAAAACAAGGAGAAATGGGCTTTTATCCTCTGATGGAAACATACTAGTTCCTAGGGGGGAAAACAATAACCACCAAAACCACCACCAGCAAAAAACCCCAATCCCTTTTTTGTCCTTGGGAAATCCAGATTCATTTTCTATATGGCTGTACCCTAGAAGGGATGTGTGATCTTGGCTACTCGTTTGACTACCCCGGACCTTGGTTTCCTCCACATTCAGGGATCCCAACAGCCCGTTCCACTTCCTTCTCTGGGCAGACAGGACGTCTAGGATCCCTCTGGATGGAGATGGTGACTCGGGCTCCAAAGAGCAGGGACAGACAGCCCGGAGCATCGGCCATCCCCTTAGGTGCTTTCCTTGTTGACTTGCCGACTCCACAGCTTTGAGGTGTTGGGAGCCACGACTGCTCCTGGCAAGGGACCCGCCAGCGCCATGCCGCTCTCCCTGCCGCCACAGTCCCCTGCGGGAAGCACACTGAAGCAGCTGCAAACACCAGTGTGAATCCTAAGCCATCGCAGGGAACCTTCCAGAACACTGCTGGCTTTCAAGAGGGGCTGGCAGAAGGCAGTGGGAGGGAGGAGGGGCTCCTATGCAGACCTGCTCTGGGGTAGAGCCGAGGGCCGGAGGGCCCGAAGCTGCAGGGAGGAGCTCGAGACTTCCAGAGCCCTCCCTCCCCCCCAGTCCCTGGACAGATTGCTTTTCAGCGCATTTGTGTTTTGCAAATTGATTTGAGGAGAACTGGAGTTCTTCTCCCTCCCTCAGCTTCCTGTTCTCACAGATCACTGTCTCCCTTTCTGTTATCAAACCTGACGGGGACCCAGCCTTTATCGGATAAGCCCGTTCGCACCGGGGTATGAATAATGCACACCGCTTTAATGGTGTTTGCGGTCTGCAAAAGGAAAACATCTCACAGTGATTTCTAGGCATTTGCATGAGGAAACGTTGCCTGAGAGGGCCCTCCGGTTGCCCCCCCAACAACCCACACATCCCCACTGCCCGGCTGGCTGTACTGACGTGCAGAGATTTGGCCCACTGCACTCTGCACGTTTGGGGGTGCAAGGAGGGACCCGTTGAATGGGAATGAGGGGACGTTCCCTTCGGACCCCACCTTCTCTTTTCTCTGCCACCCCAGGTATTTTCCCTCTCCAAGGCCCCAATGTAAAGAGAGTTTTAGAGATGGGGACCAGGGCAAGGAATAAAATCTCTTGCCGCGAGCATTTGTTGGTCATGAATGCCCAGACCCGAAGGGAGGGTGGGGATTTCGGGGGCGCATGGTGGGTGGGGCTTCAGGAGCCCGGGAGCCCAGGAGCCAAGCCCCTTCTGCCGTGTGGCAAGGGTCTCTTCCCTTAGCCAGAGCCTGCAGCGGCTGCGGGGTACCCCCTGCAAGGGAACATGCTAGAACGGTGTTTACCGGAACTGGAGACAGGAAGGAATGGGAGAAGACAGGGGAGTGGCTGGTGGGCAAGGAGGAGGAAGAGGAAGAAAACACAACAGTAGGGCCCGGGGAGTGCTGATGGACTAACATCATCTTCCCCATGGAGCCAAGATCTGCCCATCACTGAAAGCGAAATGAGTTCCATCATATTGTCGGAATTATGTGTGGCTTTATCTAAGTCGCGCTCTCCGAAGCCAGCTTTTGCCAGGAAGTTTCCAGGCATCTTAAGTGCCAGGATCAGAAGACAGGACATGCGAGCGTGCCAAGTAAATCCTTCTCTCGAACCTGACTGTGGGTGGCTGGAACTTTCTGGGGTCAGGGAGAGTTCCGCTCCTATGGACTGCCAATTGGACATGGACAATGTTGGTTCTCCCCACCCCATTCCCCACAGCTGAACCGTCAGACAAGCTTTGACCTAATTTGAAAGGGCAAGGTGGCCAAGGGGCTATTTTTTTTTTAAAGATTTTTTAATTTATTTACTAGAGAGAGAGACTGAGAATGAGAGGGGAGAAGGTCAGAGGGAGAAGCAGACCTCCCGCAGAGCCGGGAGTCCGATATGGGACTCGATCCCGGAACTCCGGGATCATGACCCGAGCCGAAGGCAGTCGCTCAACCAACTGAGCCACCCAGGCGCCCTCCAAGGGGCTATTTTAATACCGACTCTTCTGTCGAAGAAATCTTAACAGCCGAGTGGTTGGTGGTATTTAATTCTCCGAAGAGCTTATTTCAGAATGTATTTTTTTTTGTTACTAAATATGCGTCTATCTCTACAAATGTTTAAGATACACTAGTGTTGCTGCTTTGCTTTTCCTGGTTGTTGCCATGAAAATGAACCAGGGGTTGAAGAAGCTATAGCACTTCCACGGAGTGATCGCCAAAGGCGTGGCCAAGATCTGAATTCAAGGTCACGCCCTGCCTTAGTGAGAGCTTCCCCACACTTAAGATGGAGATGAATGCAGGGAGAGAGCTTCTTGTTTTCGCCCTGCATTCCTGTTATCTGGGGTTTCTGCCGAGAAGAGCTCAGAGAGGCTGGGCCAGCACCACTCAGGGCCCCTCCCGTCCGGCCCGGCACACGTCGCTTCACAGGGAAGTGGCCTCATCCCAGCTGCTGGAACAGCAGAATGCGTCGTCCCCTAACCACGCTCTCCCTCCTGTCTGCTCTTCACAGAATGGGCTGAACGGCTTGCACCTGGCCTCTAAAGAAGGCCACGTGAAGATGGTGGTGGAACTTCTGCACAAAGAAATCATTCTAGAAACGACAACCAAGGTACGTCTCTTAGGGAGCAGAGAGCTTTTCATTCGTAATTCCAGTGTGTGTTTGCGGGGTGGGGGGAGTCCCTCGTGTCTTGTCCCAAACTTCAGAGAAATCCAAGCGTGCTTCTCAATTTCTCTTGTCCTTCCCATCGCTTCCTAGTTCTGGGCGGCCCTGAAATTACCTGAAAAGCACAGGACCCTATTTCCACAGAGTCAGTGGGCCTTGCCAGATTATACACGTAGAAATAGAGCGCTTTCCGTGACTTTCTGTTTTCTTGGGGTCTCACTCCTACAGGGGCCAAGAGCACTTAGCAGCCCCACAGTCAGGTGCCTGGGATCCAGACTCCAGCAGAGCTACTTCATGCTCTGGCTTTGGGTGCGTTAGCTAGTGACAAGTCTCAATTCCCTCATCTGTAAAGTGGGGGTCATAATACTTGGTTTCAGGATTTAGGTAACAAACGAACAGGCATCAGCAAATATTGGTGGTTGTGTTGCTACTGAGGCTGGGAGGAGAGGGCCTGACCCTCGCAGTCCTTCTCCAGCAGCCTCCTCGGGCCTCTCCACACTTACTCCGTCCCCTGACCCATGACCGTGACCCAGCGTTCTCTTCTCCTATCAGGAGGTACTGGGCAAACGCTGACGTCACAGCCCCCACACGGACACGCTCTTCCCCATAGCCCCAGTGACGTAAGCCCAGAAACGATAGGTTGCAAAATCGATTTTATTTCTTGCAGCCACCCGTCCTATTTGCTTAGTGAGCAAAATGCCGCCGTCGGCTCTTTAAAACCAACGACACACAAAACCACTCGCTCAGCTGACTCGAGGATGGCTTCCTCTTCTCTTCCTTCCCGGTTACTTCCCGTGGTTTTCCTCCCGGCTTTGTCCCGCCCGCCTCTTTCCATTTCTGTTCCGTACCCACCGTGGTCTCGCATCCAGCCTCGATCTCCGCCCCAGGCGGCTGGGGAATTTGCCACTGCCCGAGCTGAGACCCAGTCGAACGATAGTGCGTTACCAAAATATTAGGAAGGTGCAGTCATCCCTGGAGGTAAAAGTCTGTGGTTTTCATGTCGTGTCATTTTCATGGGGCCTCGCCGGTGAAATAGACAAGAGCTGTTCTTTCTCCATGTCTGTGCGGCATTTTTTTCCCCCTGACAAGTACCCGTTGTTTCCACCCTTCTTCTGTGGACGAAGGGAATGCGGTTCATCTTCCTTCTGGTGCTCCCACGGACCTGGCCGCCTGCAGCGCGCCATCTGCGGGCTCCTCTTCCCTGGCGCGACCCCAAGAGCGGCGCGAAGAACGGGGCGCTTCAGCGTTTTCGCTCTTGCCCAATTTCCCCCTCTGATTGTTATTTTGCAAGCGAATGCTTGATGTGTCTTTGTTATTTATAGACATTTTGTAAGCCAGCGTGGTTTCTGAATGCCACGCAGAGGGAGGAAAAAAGGTGAGGCAGAAACCGTGGGCTGAGCAAGAGTCGTAGCAGATTGGGGAATTCTAATGGGTCTCGCAAGCATGAGAAAGATTAAAAAAAGACAAGAGTAAAAAAGCCAAAACCAATATAGTTTCCTAAACTGTGCTTAGAAATTTTAAAAGCACAAAACAAAAGCATCCTGGTTCCCATCCTCCTGTCTCTGCTTCTCAGGGGCCTGTGCTCAGCCTCTCGGCTGGTGGTGAGGGAAAAACCCCCATCTCCCTGCTCGAGTGTGCCCAGCACCTGTCCCAGCCGCCTCCTTTCCAGGAGCTCCAGGACCCCCAGCCAGTGGACAAAGTGGGTCTTTGTAGATCATATGTAGCTAAGAATTTTTTTCTTTTTCTTTTTTTTTTTTGCTTCTTCGAGGGTATGTTCCTTCATGCAGGGGGAGGGGTGGAGAAAACAGAGGCTCCAACTCCTTGCCCTGGGACCTTGACCCCAAACCAAGGGTCCTCTTGCACCCTGCACTGTGTGCACCTGTGTGTAGGTGGGGGTCTGTCTCCCACGGTCTCACCTTTGCTCTCACCCACCACCCATGCTGCCCTCAGCCTAGGTCCAGAAGATGGTGTGGGCCTGGACCGGAGCCTGACGCACATGTGCCCAGCGTGTAAGCGGAGGCATGAAGGGGCACAGCACACATCCTTCTAAATGGGGAGACTTGGAGATCAGAGCCCTGATTTCTAGAGAAGGTTCTGGTGCCAACAGTCGTGTCCCACTTGATACAGTGAGTGAGTTGGACCCAGGTGCCAAGGCCTCTAGACGTAAGGTCTTCAGACTTCTATGAAAAGTGATTAATCAGCATCCGTACCTTCATTTCTGACCCTTATTCTCTGACAGATAGTTGAGGAAGAACCCTTTGGTTTATCCAATGGAATTTAAAGAGAAATCAGGGCCCTCCTGCCTGATTCAGGCCACAATTTAGAAACAAAGACCTGAGCCCCCTCCAGTCCCAGGTGCCCTCAGTGGGGCTGCCTCTCCCACCTGTGGGCACCGGGGGGCAGCGGGGGCGGGGGGGCGGGCACAGAGCATGCTCCATTCCACCCGGGTGAGGACGCTTTTCTTCCAGTGACAGATGGCCCCAGTGCGTGGCCTGAGTCTCAAGTCCCTGCTTGCCGGGGCTTGAGTTGCCTGAGATAGAAAAGCAAGTGTTTGTGTAGTTTAGTAAATTACGGACCATCTGAACTACAAAAAGATGAGTTCGTTTGAGATCTCTGCTCCTTAAGTAGCAGAGAGGCCAGTGGGCCCCAATGGGTCCCGTTTCCTCCCATCTGCCCTGTGGACAGAAGCTGTAGGCGGCGGGGGAGGGCTCCTGTCCTGCCTGCCTCTCACGGAGCTGGAGTGCCCGTGAGGGTCACACAGGTGAGTCAGAGAATGTGCCTGTGTTCCCGCCCCAGGACATCCGGGAGGCAGGAGGGAGACCGGCAGGAAGGCCAGCATCTTGATCCCAAGCAGCCTGCCGGATCTGAGCCCAGTTTAGCAATTGTCAAATACCCAGAATGGATCTGGACAGGAAAATCTGAGTGTTCCAGTCTTCCCCCCAGAACCTGCCCCAGTCCCTTTGCATATTTCTACCCTTCCCTCTCTTTGCCTCCCGTTCCTCTGTCCCCCTTGGACCAGCTCTGAGTGAAGGGAGCCCAGCCCGCGGCCTCCGCCAGCCTCGTTCCCCAGAGCACCGGGCCTGGGGGGGCTCTGTGCCGTCCTGCAGAGTTACAACTAGTGGGGAGCTGGAGGTCCACGGAGGGCCGGCTTGTCTGGCCCACGTTTCAGTGTGTGTCCTGAGGGCCGGCTGTCTGTCAGCTGGTGGTAGCGCCGTGTCTGCAGGCGGCAGACTAGGTGTTGAGAAGTGGCTTCTTTATTCTTCAGCGTGCCGTTTTCTGCGTGGAGAACGGGAAGGCTTTTCCTCCCTGGGTTTCCGGTACTATTTCAGGTGTATAATGGGTCAGGCACATTCACGGGTGTCGTCTACCTCTTGTGGCTTATGAAGACAGCCCACCGTCCCCCACCCCAACGCACAGCCGTGTTAGTGTCCCCTTAATGGTGACTTTACCTTTGTCCCAGCACCGTTGACAGCCTGGCGGGAAACTGTCTCTGCTTCCTCCCCTCCGTGTGTTTCAGAAAGGGAACACAGCTCTGCACATCGCCGCCCTCGCCGGTCAGGACGAGGTGGTCAGGGAGCTGGTCAACTATGGCGCCAATGTCAACGCCCAGTCACAGGTAATGGTCCTCTGGGGCCCCGGGCCAGAGGGCATTGGCCTTCTTCTCCACCAGCATTTCTGTTACCCTGGGAGCACGCGGTCTAGATTAATGGGCAATGTGTGTTTGCGTGCTTCTACTGGAAGTGCATTATAAGAACGATGTGGTTGATCGTTGTGGACCCCATCCCTGTTCAGTTAAATTGGCTAGACAGTGTATCTAGCCCTGGCTCGCTTGGGGAGAGAAAGCTCATTTAGCGGTGGGTGGGACATGGGGGCTTCAGAGGAAAGGAGTGAAAATAGAAGTTGGGGGGGTGGGGGGGGCGGTGGCGGGCAAGAGGCTGATTTCCATGGAGTGTCGCCCCCACCTGGCGGCCATCTGTAATAATCCCACCAAACCATTTCAAAGCATCGAAGTTTTTCCAATGGGAGATGTTGGTGGGAATACCGCCCTGTGGGCTGGGTGAAAATAGGATGAAGAGAGAGCTGTCCTCAAGTTGAGAGGATTCCGCAGCGGGGTTAGCCTCTCTCATTTTGTGGGTGAGTGTTAATGGCTTTCGCTCTTGGTCTGCAGAAAGGCTTTACCCCCCTGTACATGGCAGCACAAGAGAATCACTTGGAGGTGGTTAAGTTTTTACTGGAAAATGGAGCTAATCAGAATGTAGCCACAGAAGTAAGTACCCTGGGCAAACGGCTTCCCTGCTGGACACCCCCGGGGCGGGACACCGCTGGGGATGGCTCGAAAGACTTCCTGTGTCGCTGTCCGTGTAGAACGTCGTTGTGGACTCTCTCCCTTCTGCTTACTGCACTAGTCCCAGGTGCTGCCGGGCTCTCTGCGGGGTGGAAGAGGCAGTCATGGGTCCTGAGGAATGCCCAGACGCATCCCAGAGAAGTGACATCAGACTTAAGCTTGTCCTTCCCACACTAAGCATCCCTGGAGGCCGGGCCCTAATGAGAAAGGATCCGGCCACTGACCATGAGTCACTGCGGCTCTGGTCCTGAGTTTTGTCATTGACGAAAGGATGAAATTGAGCTAGAGGGAGCCCAAGCTACTCTTGACGAGGACCATTGTCACACTCGGCAGTCACATGACTTTCTGCTCGATCTGTTTCGCCAGTCCGTGGGGTCCCGCGCCCCTCGGCGCACAACCGAGGAAACTGATCACAGTAGCTCACGATCCCATCCTCAGTGCCTGGCGATTTACTGGACATCAGTGATGTAGCATTTGCTAGATGTTACCGATCCTCGTGCGACAGAGAAAGGAATGAGCCGCCGCCGCGTTGAAGGGTGGCAGGGAGGGTAGGCAGGGAAACAGAGGGCCGTGAAAAGCCCTTGGAGCACCCGGTCAGACTGGGAACAAGTTATAAAGGAAAATGAATGGCTCTGGGCTCCAGGAGATTTCGGAGGAAGAAAGTGGGTCCAAGAAAGGCTTTAGGGAGGAGGTGGCGTTGAAATTGAGCTTGACAGATGAGGAGGGCTCTGAATGGTAAGAGAGGCCTCTCCGGCTGAGGGCTCGTCCCAAGCAAGAGCCCCGAGGCAGGAAAGTGTGCGTCCTGCCTGGAGGACGGTGAGGGGGTGGGTCCGGTCGCAGCACATGGACCTCCCCTCCTTTCCTGTGGCCAGGACGGCTTCACGCCTCTCGCGGTGGCTCTGCAGCAGGGCCACGAGAACGTGGTGGCCCACCTCATCAACTACGGGACGAAGGGGAAGGTGCGGCTGCCAGCCCTGCACATCGCGGCGCGTAACGACGACACGCGGACGGCTGCGGTGCTGCTGCAGAATGACCCCAACCCAGACGTGCTTTCCAAGGTGAGGGCGGCTTGGCCCTGGGCCGCAGAGCCCTAGGGGTCACCCCTGGCTGGGCCCCGAGAATGCCCCGCGGCCTGAGCCGGCACCAGCCCCGCCTACGGTGCCTCCGGGTTCCTGTCAGTGACCTGGGGGGGCCCCAGTGCACAGCCCCGCTTCAACCCCCCCCCCCCAGCGAACACCCGGGAAGAGGAGCTCGGCGTGGAGCAGGGAAGGTTCCTGTTGTTCCCGGTTACCCAGAGAACTGTCCAGGGCAGGCTGGCTCTCTGTCCAGAGTGGAACTTTGGGCTCTGGCAGGTGGTGTTCTAGAATTTATCCCTGGCAGGTCCCTGGTGGAGGAAGGGAGGTGTCCCTACGTGAGGAGATGGGAAAGGGGAGGGCTTCCAGGGGCCCAGACCGAGAGCTCTCTAATGTTTTGAGGCACTGCTGATCTCCTCTAGCCGGAGTGGATCACATTGAGCTATTCACATGGGAACCTGCAAAACAAAGAACGGGGGGGCCCTCAGAGGTGGCTCCCAGCCTTGAGTATGACTTGCCACGAGGCATTTCTCGACCCCTTGAGCAAACCTTTCCATCTCGGGTGCTCGGGCCCTGCCGACATTTCCAGAAGCCCTGTCCTTACTCTGAGGTGGAAATGGCAGAGCATGGCGTGTGACAAGTTGTCCCTTCTGTTGTGTCCCAGACGGGATTCACCCCCCTCCACATCGCAGCTCACTACGAGAACCTCAACGTGGCCCAGCTGCTCCTCAACCGGGGTGCGAGCGTCAACTTCACGCCCCAGGTAAGGCCCTCCCGCAGCCCCCTGCTCGGCCAGGGCTCTGGGCTTGTCGGCCCCTCACTGTGACACCCTAGGTTTCCTCCTCGTGGCACAGGTGCCCTCGGGTGAGACAGCCCTGGTGTCTCTTAAGGCTCCTTGGTGGGTGTCTGATCTTCTGCCCATCAGTTTCCATTTGCCCTGGTCAGTTTCCCTTTGCCTGGTCAGTTTCCATTTGCCTGGTCAGTTTCCCTTTGCCCTGGTCAGTTTCCCTTTGCCTGGTCAGTTTCCCTTTGCCCTGGTCAGTTTCCCTTTGCCTGGTCAGTTTCCCTTTGCCCTGGTCAGTTTCCCTTTGCCCTGGTCAGTTTCCCTTTGCCTGGTCAGTTTCCCTTTGCCCATTGTCCTGGTGGTAAGGCTGGAGGGCAGGGCTTTTCCAGTCTATTGTGATGAGGCTGGGAGAGGGGCTTGGCCCCATTGCGGCAATCAGCCAGGATGCCGTCATGGCCTCATAGGTTTTGAGATCGTTCTTAGGTGAGAAGCGTCCTACCAGTGGGCTGAAAGTGGCTTTGGCCTTGCTGCCACCGTAGGGCTGGGGGGACACGGGTGTGGGGTGCAGAGCAGCTGGAGAGGAGCACACCACTGCCTGACTGGTTCCTGTCCACCCCCCTTCCAGAATGGCATCACGCCGCTGCACATCGCCTCCCGCAGGGGGAACGTGATCATGGTGCGGCTCCTGCTGGACCGCGGGGCCCAGATAGAAACAAGGACCAAGGTGGGTGCCAGTGAGCTCCGTGGCAGGGCTGGGGTGGGAAGGAGTTCTGCCCTCCAGAGCCCCCTGCTGGCGTGGCGGGCTCTCCGTGGCCGGCTAGTGGTGGGCCCCCAGCTTCCTGGAAGAGCCCGCGGCGGGAGCCAGGAAGCAGCAGGAGACAGAGCAGGCTGTGTTGGAGCCGAGCTGGTCCCGATGGAAACATCCTGGCTTCTTGTGGCTGCAATGGTACCGCGGGCAGTCTTCCCTCCAGTGGCTCTGATAGGTGCCTTCGGGGCTTTCTCTTTTGGACTCTGCTTTTTAAAGGATGAATTGACACCTCTCCACTGTGCAGCTCGGAATGGGCACGTGCGAATATCAGAGATCCTGCTGGACCACGGGGCACCCATCCAAGCCAAAACCAAGGTTTGTGTTTCCCTTCCGGGAGGAGCGTCCTTTCGGCGGGCTTTAGGTCGGACCCTCCCAGGATCAAATCCCGTCTCCAGAAAACAGGGATACTAATACTACTAACTGAACAGGTGTGATGTGCGCCCCGATGCCTGTCCCACGGAGACACTCGGTATAGCTCTGATCATTTGCCGGATCGGGCATGGCACACTTTTTCCCTAAAGGGCTGTACAGTCAATATTTTCAGACTTCGCAAGCCGTGATTTCCATTGCGACGATTCAACTCTCCTGTTGTAGTAGGAAGGCAGCCACAGATAATATGCAAACTAGCAGTCGTGTTCCAATAAAACTTTATTTACAAATACAGTCAGCAGGCCAGATTGTTCGCTGAACATTAGGAAGCATGGCATGACCTTTGTGACATTCTCAGAGCGGCAACCAATGCTGAGCTTGCTAGGGCTGGGTAGCAAAGCGCCTCACGCTGGGGGGCTGGAACTGCAGCGGCCCCTCATCCCACAGTTCTAGAAGCTGGAAATCTGAGAGCAGTGTCAGCAGGCCTGGTACCTTCCGAGGCTGTGAGGGGCAATCTGTTCTAGGCCAGTGGTTTGCTGGCATCTGTGGCATTCCTTCGGCATCGTCCTGACCCCTGTCTTCATGTCCACATGGCGTGGTCTCTGTGTGTGTGTGTCTATGTCCAAACTTCCCCTTTTTATGAGGACGGTAGTCATACTCGGTTCGGGCCCCGACAAAAGACTTCATTGTAACTAACAACATCTGTAGGGACCTGATTTCCAAATAAGGTCACGTCCCTAACCTGGGGTTAGGACTTAAACATGTGAATTTTGAGGTGACACAGTTCAACCTATAACTGGTTTTGTGTCTCCCTTGATGAAAATATTTTCTGAAAGCTAACATCCCAGTTTCTGAGCTCACCATTGCCATGATGCCGCCCCTTCCCGCCCGGAGCCCAGCTCCACGCCCCCATCAGGTTTGGCCCTCCTGCACCTTTAACTGCATAGATAGTTTCCAAAGAAGGATCACTACCTGTGTGATCCAGCACACACTGCTCCCCTCGCTAAGAAGTTCTTCCCTGTCTGTCTTCCTAGAGAAGTCCTAGCTCCCGGCTACCTCCTCCTGAAAGCCTTTTCTCCCCCATCCTCCCTCCTGGAAACTCTACCCTCCAGTGTACCTCTGTGCTTTGATCTTGCCTTCCCTGGTGTTACCAATGGCATCAATGTATCTCTTTCTACCTCTTCTGCCTGCGGGTCCACAAGCTTCCTTCTACCGGGGATTATGTCTGTTCTCTTTTGTTTCCCCAGAGCTTAACCCATACCTGGTGCTCATTAATCGCTTGATAAATATTTGTTGAATTAATGCGTGAAGGATTGAGCGAAGAGTCTCCTTTGTTTTTAATTTTTTTTTTTTAAGAGATTGCTACCTAAGAAACAGTGAAAAGTCCTTAACGAAGTTGTTTAAGTGATGTGTGTTTGTTAGGAGCGGAGAACAGAGGGATTTAGATCCGAGTTCCGTGTTGTGATCATTTGTTCATTCAAAAGTGCATGGATAAAAGATCACTGTGTGTTCCGTGCTTGTACGGAGATTGTGGGGCCTATGAGAGATAAGAGGCAGAGTCACTGATCTTAAGAGGCTGATAAGTGTGGAGACCATGCACCTGACAAGTTAATTATGGATACAATTCAGCAAACCCATGAGGAATGTCCAAGTGAGTGGGACAGATAAAGAAAAGCCCATCGAAGTCTAAGGGAAGGCTTCCTGGAAGAGGTGGGCCTGGCTAGAGCTGGCTTGGAGGATTCGATGAGATGGAAAGGAGAGTGCGATCAGAGCCCAGCAGGAGCACTGGGGCCAGAGTGAACCAAGCTCACTCAGGACCCACGTGGAAGCATCATGTAGGGAAGAAGTAGAACGTGAGGTTGGAATCATCGCCTTGAATTGCCATGTTCATTTCCTTTGCAACTTGCTTGTTTCTTCCAGAATGGCTTATCCCCCATTCACATGGCGGCTCAGGGAGACCACCTTGACTGTGTCCGACTTCTATTGCAATACAACGCAGAGATAGACGACATCACCCTGGACCATCTGACCCCCCTCCACGTGGCAGCCCACTGCGGCCATCACAGAGTAGCCAAGGTCCTTTTGGATAAAGGAGCCAAACCGAATTCCAGAGCCCTGGTGAGTGAGAGGCTACTAGAGAAGGTGCCAGAGGGGCAAAGGCCGAGGGAAGCAGGACCAGAGCTCATGGCAGAGTCTGGTGGGAAGGGCACCAGTCGGTGCCTGGAGGTACCCCCGAGACTTGGGGTCCGGAAAATGGCGGCGCCGGCCAGGGCCTGGGGGGCATGGCAGCGCGGAGGCGGGATGGTAACCTTCCCACTCCCCGTTCAGCACCCCGATGACAGGCTGTGGTCGGGGGGCAGGTGGGGTGGGGATTGGGCCCAGGAGACCTCACTAAGAAGCAGTGTCCATGGTATGTGTGCGGGTTGGGGTTCCGCGCCCTCTAAGCTGGCCTGGGGCTGCAGTACAGTGATACCTTCTAGGCTGCCTGGCTTTTTTATCTGCTTCGTGGGGTAAGTGACATGGGCTGAGCTAAGCATCCTTCCTCTGCTCACGGGCATGGAGTTTCCCTAGTGCTGGCATAGAAGGGAGTTCCCTCCTGGGACTCGGGCTCCTCTTCCTCTAGCCCCCGGCCAGGCGTTCCGAGGGCAATGTCAGGGATCTGGTGGGGCCAGAGCTCTGCCCAGAGCATGGCCTTGACGCCATTTCCTCTCTGCCCAGTCCCACAGGGAGATTTTGGAAGGCAGGGGAGCTTCCAAGTCTCGCAAGGGTGGCTCCTTCATTCATTCAGAGAACTTTCATTGAGCTCTCGTCATACGCCAGGGACGAGTCTGGGGCAGCTGGGGTGTTTCTCAGTGCTGTTGATATTTTGGGTCTGATATTTCTTGTTGTGGGGGGCTGGCTTGTGCCTGGTAGGATGTTTAGCAGCGTCCTTGCCCCCCTCCAGGTGCTGATCCCCTCCTCCCCTGGTGGTAACAATCAGCAGTGTCGCTAGACATTGCCCAATGCCCCCCCAGAGGCGGGGGGGACAAAGTCCCCTCCCCCCACTTGGAGAACCGCCGCCTGTGGGAGTAAAGCCCTGGGAAAACACAGACAAAAAGAAACTAATAAAACTCCCATCAGAGCTGCTATCCCGAAATCCACTTTACTAAAAACGATCCATGGTTTCAGGGGAGAGGGAACATGATTTACTTCGCAAAAAGTGCCCTTCTCAGTCTCCCCTGAAGGAAACTGAAAACAGCAGGTCCTTTTTGCACCTCCAAAGATATGATTAAATTTTTTTAAAAAAGGTTTATGAACAACTTGTTCAGGAACGTGCTCGGTGCCTCGAGTAGGAACCGCGGGCCTCTCGGATGCCGGGCAATAGCCGACGTCCAGGCAGTGGGCGGTGGGGGGCTGGGGGGCCCTCGCACTCTTCTAAGTTCCTGCTCTTCTGTCTCCCTGTGTGTGGGGCCGCAGAATGGCTTCACCCCCTTACATATCGCCTGCAAGAAGAGCCACACCCGTGTCATGGAGCTGCTGCTGAGGACGGGGGCCTCCATCGACGCTGTCACTGAGGTAGGAGAGCCCTGCAGTCGGGCAGAAGGCCCCTGCCCGTGGTCTTCCTCCAACCGCCTTCTGGAGAGTTCTTTATCGCTGCGCATGAGCGCAGGACCTCGTGTGCGTGTGTCGAGTTTCAGGGAGCTTTCCCAACATCGGATGCAAGTTTTCGGGTTGTAAAGCATGCAGAATCACCCTGCAGTGATTTCTTTTTTTCCCCTAGCTGTTTTCCTGGAAGCAAACCCATCTCACTGAGCTCCCTTTGCTTGGAAAACCATTCTGAAGCCCTTGATTCATCTGGCTCTCTCTTCTTTGTAGGAGCAGGAAAGGCTCCTCTGTTCTCATTCCTGTCTTGTGTGTTCCAGTCTGGCTTGACACCTCTCCACGTGGCCTCCTTCATGGGGCACCTGCCCATCGTGAAGAACCTCCTACAGCGGGGGGCATCACCTAATGTCTCCAACGTGGTAAGCCCGTGGGGTGAGCAGGGGCTCGGTCCTCTGGACTGGGAGCTCAGAGGGGAGATGAGCTACGGATCCTGAGATCGCCTCTCTGGGGAGAGAGCTAGAATTCTCACATTGGAGAGGCTTCGGGTTTGGGGAGAATATGTATGGGTATTGAGCTTTTCCCAATTAAATTCGTCACACATCTGTCAGTCCTAGGAATTTTCTTTTAGAAAATAATTTGGGAACTTCTGTAAGTGTTATGTGGGAATACATGTGCAGTTTTGAACACTCATCAGGTCTGAGGTTTACTTTTAAGGATACCTAGAACACACACGCACGCACACACACACACACACACACACACACACACATACACACACACACACACACACACACACAGCAGGTGTCAGCAAGCTAAAGACTAAAGTAGCTGCTTGCTGGGACAACTCTACCTCTTGGACGAAAACCCACCAACTTACTCCAGGTTGGCGCTTTGGATCTCTGCGTGTGTCCTTTTGGAAACTTGGCGTGGATTAATATTTCTGTAATTCTGTGGTTTTACAGAAAGTGGAGACCCCACTGCACATGGCAGCCAGAGCAGGACACACAGAAGTGGCCAAATACTTGCTCCAGAACAAAGCCAAAGTCAATGCCAAGGCCAAGGTGAGTTCTGGAGGTGGGAAGGATCCTGGGATGTAAGCGATTTGCACGCAGTAAGGAGAAATCCATCCTTATCGGAGGCCTGTGGCACAAAGATTCCTCGCTGTGCCCACGGTGGTTGTCCTGAACCCTCAGATTCTGCTCTGCAGGGGTTCTGAGAAGGCCGGGGGTATGTTTGCGTCAGAGCTGTCCTCTTGGTTAGGATAACGAAAGCCTGAAGAGCACGGCCAGCCTGCAGGGTTTGGGGGCTGAAAGGATTTCATGGCGGTCACAATCATGATCTAAAAAATGGAAGATGCCCCCTGGTTGGAAAAAAGTATTCTCGAGGGACTGAGCAAGTGAACAGTGAGAATTGCTACTGAATTCGCAAGGCGATTGGCTTTGACCGAGATTGCGTTTTCCTACCGTACCCGCGACAGAGGCTCTGTTTAGAGTTAGAACCGTGGTTTGTGTCTGGGCCACGCACAGAGGTCCCCTCAGCACGGAGACCCTAGACTTGAACCCCTTCAGCATCAGGGAAGGAGGAGGAACAAGGGTGGGAAGAAAAAGTCATCTCTCCCCTTCAGCAATTTAGACACCCACGACCCCATTCAAGCAGAAAGGCAAGTATCCACTCAGACGTGGCTTGGGAGACGGGAAGAATGCCTATTACACTGTCTGAAACGTTTTATATACACTGCCTGCTGGATCCTAACCAGAGCCCTCTGAGGTAGATTACTGTCCCCATTTTACAGATGGGAAGGCTGAGCCTTTAGGCGGTTGGGTAGAAATAACCGCTAACTTGAAGGATAGTTGTGAGGACTAAATGAGAGAGCGTGTTTGTTTCTATAACTCAGAGACCTGATTTGAATCCCAGCTCTCCATCTTCCTAGCTGTGTGACCTTGAGAAAGTCACTTATGCTCTCTGGGCCTTACCCTCCTTCTTTGTAAAGTGACTGGATGAAGAAGCCTTAGTAGTCCCTATTCTGTGTTTTTGCTTTGGGCTCCAGGATGACCAGACCCCACTTCACTGCGCAGCTCGCATCGGCCACATAAACATGGTGAAGCTCCTGCTAGAAAATAGCGCCAATCCCAACTTGGCCACCACTGCCGGGCACACCCCCCTGCACATTGCGGCCCGAGAGGGCCATGTGGAGACGGCCCTGGCCCTTCTGGAAAAGGAAGCATCCCAGGCATGCATGACCAAGGTACAGCCTTCTTCCTCCTGTTCCTGAGAGGCAGCTAGCTGGTCGCCGCTGGGCCTGGGGTGTGGGATGGGCATTCCCGCCTGGTCCTGTATGTTGCCCAGATGAGGTTGGAAGCCGCTGGGAGGGCCAGCGCCCCCAGCTGGCCGCTGTCTGTGAGCCCAATGGGCCGTCCTTCCCCGGAAAGGTGGTAAAACTATCGTTTCTTGTCCACCCACCGAGACTTCATCCTTTTATCATGGACCAGCTCTTAGTTGGAGACAAATCAGGTTCAGCAACGCGAGCAGGACTAAGACCCAGCCCTCGCCCTGGACTAGCTAGCAATGGGGTAACAGCACAAGATCGTTTTATGTGCCGTCACTAGCCATGCAGGTGGCAAGTGGGAGGGGAGACCTGCTGATTCCTGGGGCCTCGGCCTCTGGGAGGTATCAGAAATCGTGGCCTTTACGTGCTTGGTGTCTCCATGGCAGCAAAGGGGGGAACCTCCTCCTTTGGCGCGGGCTCTCGCTCTCTCGGAGGGGGGGGACAGCTCTGACCACCCCCCCCCCCCCGGTTCTGATGGCCTGTGTTTCTCCTTAGAAAGGATTTACCCCTCTCCATGTGGCGGCTAAGTATGGGAAGGTTAGGGTGGCCGAGCTGCTGCTGGAGCGGGATGCACACCCCAACGCTGCCGGGAAAGTGAGTTTGAACTTCTCTCCCTCTCTCAGCCCTGGGGCCGGAGCGAAGGGTACGCCTCGCTGCTGGTGCCTCTTGTGTCTTTTCAGTGGGCAGCCCTCTGGGGGGAAGGGGTTCTGGCAGGACCGTCTTTCTGACAAAGGCCTGATGCTCTTAGAAAAAGCCCGGTGGCCTCTCTGAGCGGGGGTGTGGATGGTGCCCCCTCCCCCACCCGGGCCCCGCAGAACAAGGCGGGGGGCCTGAAGCCTGGCAGGTATGCTCTCCAGTGACTTCCGATCAAGACGGGCTTTGGAAGGACTTCTAGCCAGATCGTACCACGTATAAAAGATACATGCGGAGCCGCAGACGGCGCTGCCGATAGCTGAGGGGTACGTGGAAAGCCAGCTGAGCGAAGGCTGCTGTCTTTGTCCCCTGCAGAATGGCTTGACTCCCCTGCACGTGGCCGTCCATCACAACCACCTGGACATCGTCCAGCTGCTGCTTCGCCGGGGCGGCTCCCCGCACAGCCCCGCTTGGGTAAGCCCGGCCCCGGCCCACACGCCGGGGCCTCCAGTCCCCGACCTGCTCCGCGCCTGGGATGCCTGCAAGGCAGGCCCCTGCTGCCGCACACCCGGCTGTTCCAGGAGCAGCTGGAGGGTGTTCGTGTTTTGCTTTTATTTTTAGCTCGGAGATCTCGCCTCCCTCTTGCAAATGTTACCTGCAGTAATTGCTGCTATTTGGAAACCGGGAGCCGGGTGGGAAGTGGGTGACACTTCCCAGCAACAGGTTTCCTCTCGGGGGTGGGATTTGCGTGACACAACAAATGGGTTCCCCAAACCACGGCGTGTCAGCCGAGTTCTGTCAGCTGGTCGTCAAAGGTCAGCGTGTCCAGGAATCTCCAGCGGCCGCGGGCCCTGTTCTCAGATTCTGACTCCATTTGGTGCTGGCGGCACGATGGCCCCGGTCTGAAAAATAGCCAGGGTTGCGGGGGAACCTGTCAGAACCTTGAAGCAGGGGGCCTATTTTAAGTGCCAATAGTCACCCCCAAACTTATTTCCCGTATGAGTTCAGACTTGGAAATCAGTGTTGTTGTACCAAGGTGCACCCACGTATATGACCCGGTGGACATAAGGCCAGCGTGCCAGGCCCTGAAGGTCGCCGCCGCGGGGAGCAGGTTTACTGCCTCTCAGGGGAACCAAGTAAAGGGGGTTGACTGGGCTTGCTTGTATAAGATCAGACTTGGGGGGGCAGTGGCGCTAGTACAAGGTGAAGGCATAAAGCTGGACGTGATGATCATTTCGGGGGACAGGCTGCCCTGTGTGGGACCAGAGAGCGGCCATGTTTGTCGCTGAGGGGAGGGAGCTGAAGGCCAGCAGGGAGGAAGGGGGAGGGGAGGGGGCAGAACTCTGACCCAAAGGACGCCCCCATGATCCCTGGGCTTGGGGGGCTCCCTTCAGGGCAGCCAAGACTAGGAAAACCAGCGTAATTTCAGGGAGAGCGCACCCCAGTGCTCAGCCCTGTGGCAGGGGGAGCAGGGGGGGAGGGGCTGGTGCTCGATGACAGCTGACACCCGCTGACTTCAGTGGGAGCACAGCCGAGTCTGGGAAAATCGGCGCAGCCTCCAGTTTGCCTTCCCTCCTCAGAACGGCTGCTCATCTGAATTTTCCAGCATCACTCTGCGGGAGATGCAGCATTTCCCAGACACCTCTGTCTCCTTGGGCTCCTGTCCCCGCGGTTGTAGCAAGCCCACGTCACTGTGTAGATGGAGCACGAGGCCCTGCTAAGATGTGGCTTACTCCTGCCTCTAAAAATAAAGAGCCGGACTCCCCGCCTCCTCACTCCCCTCCTGATATAAGAGAACGGAAGCCAGGTTGATGGTATTTAAAGAGAGCCTTCTCCGAGTACAAACCTTGTACAGATGGGGTTTGTTTCCATGGCAAAAAATAGTTTCCCAAGGAGTCTGGCAATTTTGTAGAATTTCACATGCAAATCTCTGCGCACCCAAACCCAGCCCTCCGCCTTCTAATTTTGGTGCTAATGTTGTTTTAACATTTAGGCAGATTTCTCTCCAGCGTGCATGCTTCGGGATGAGCTCATTTCCTTGGGGAAGTAGACCTTTTTGGGGCACACAGCCCTCCCTAGCCTCTCTATCCAGCCGGCCCTTGTCCTGGTCACCTAGAGAAGGTCATTCATTCCCCTTAATCCTGCTTTTTGGGAAGCATGGAGGGAGGGGTGGTCTGTGTTCTGAGACCACCAGCTGCTCCTGATAGTCAGTTTTAACCCACGGTCCCCCGGCCTGATCTGCCTCTGACACAGGGGTGCCCTTTGCCAGGACTGGGTGCCGCTTTTGCCATTGTGGACCTGTCTGTTAAAACAAGTCCGAATAATCATTACTTTCATGCTGTGGGTACTTGCTACAGACCGGGCACTGGCTAGGGGTTCAGCTACCCCGCCCCTTTCCTCCTGTGGACAGCACTGAGAAGTAGCTCTTCGCCGATGCTCCCCTTATAGAGAGAAAGTGACCTCCTTTTGGGGACGGCTCCAAATCTCAGGCTCCATCCAGCAAGCCATACCTCTTTCTCTGCTCTCTGTTGATACAATCCAAACGTTATTTTGTATCATTAATATCAGATCAAAATATTGATCTCGTTATGGGAACACAGCTGAAAAAGAATGTATTCTCATTTTTTTTTAAAAAAAGGAACATCAAATGAATGAGGTTACACGATTATTCAAAGGAAATGATTTTTTTTAATTCAATTTAATTCTTTGGGTAAATTAATAACTTTTCATTTCCCCATGAAATCCACTTTCCAAGTGGCTCTTTCCCTGTCCTCCAAAGCTATAGACCGGCAAGGTTCCTATACGGTCAGCCCCGTTTTTCCTCTTTCCTTTTCCCAACCAGTGGTCCTGGCAGAATCCGAAACGTTGGTTTGCACGGTCTGACAGAGGCTGGCGGGGAGGTACGGTTCTCTGGGGCAAACCGGGAGAATGCCGGCCCAGGTGGGGAAACCAGATGTCTTTAGGTCATGCGCTCTGGGACTGGGGGCGGGGGGAGTTGTGCTTTGGAAAGTCACGGGTCCCGCTTAGAGGGCCTCAGGCTTGGCCTCTCTTCTAGGCCTAAATGTTGCAGGTGCCTCGGTGCTCCAAGTGTGGCCCCTGGACCGGCAGCCCTAGCCTCACCTGGAAAGTCGTGAGAAATGCAGAATTGGGGGCCTCCCTAGAACTTCTGAGTCAAAGGCTACGTTTGCGCAAGATCCCGAGTGTTTTGTGTGTATATTGTGGTTTGAGAAGCCCTCTCCCCGCCGAAGGAACCTCAGCTGTGGGGTCTGAAGGCCAGCGTGGGTTTCTTGTTGTCCATTTACTAGGCAACGTTAAATAAGGCACTTAACCTCACCAAGAGTTGACCTCTTTAGCCACAAAATGAGATAATAATAAAAATGCCTGCCTTACTTGCTGTAAGAGGAAACCACGTAGGCAAAAGGGCTTTCTAAGAGGGATGACCAAAGCAGACTTCATTTGTCTATGGCAGGACGAGGAGCTTTTCTGGAATGTAAACCCATGTACTGCTTCCTTCGCCGGCAAAGTCTCCCTACCAGAGAGAGACAGAGAGAGAGGGGAGCCGGCTGAATAAACAGTATATGGTGTCATGGTCGATTTACTCTGGACCAAGCTCCCTCATCTTGTCGTGGCCTCAGACGTCTTGTAAACCAGTTCACGGCGAAACCGTAGGGTTTATTTCTTTTATATCCATGTTTTGGAAAACACCTTCTTATGGACTATCCTATTTTATCCACCCAACAGCTGCGAGAAGAGAACAAGTTGGATGTCATTACTGACTTTCAATGCCTTTTAAAAAGACAGAAGGATGTAGAGAGGTCACCGGCTCTCTAGTCTCCTAGCCAGTTAGCGTGCAAGAAGGATGACCCCAGAGTCTCGGGTTCCTTGCCAGAGACACCTGTCCTTAGGCAGCAGCCCCAGCCCGCAAGCCCAGGGGGAGCCCGTTGCACAGGGAAAGAAGAGAGCTCTGATCCTTTTCCTTCATGAAGTGTCTCAGGATGGGGAGTGGTTCTTGCAGGCGGGGGCCTTTCATTTACTCACCCAGCCTTCCAGTTCTCCCGTGAGCTTCTTGCTTCAGTCCTAGCTTTTCTGGCAGCAGCACGACCTCCAGAGCAGTCTGTCTGAGCTTGAGCACAGAAAATAGGGGGTAGGAGAGGCACAGGACTGGGGAGTGGGGGGCGTTGTGTGGGTCCCTGAGAGCGGTCTCCGAATCAAAGGGATTTGGTTGTCGGTCTGTTGACTTTAATTGCTCTCCTCGGTTGACTACAGCTCTGCTCCGCCAAGAAGCTGGCCTTGCCCCCCCTCCCAGGAGGGAAGTTTCAGGTGTGCGCTCACTCTTGTCCTGCCTCCGGGCGCTCCTTCCGTTGCAGAATGGCTACACCCCTTTGCACATCGCGGCCAAGCAGAACCAGATGGAGGTGGCCCGCAGTCTGCTGCAGTACGGGGGGTCGGCAAATGCCGAGTCGGTGCAAGGTGTGACCCCCCTCCACCTGGCCGCCCAAGAGGGTCACGCGGAGATGGTGGCCCTGCTGCTTTCGAAACAAGCCAATGGCAATCTGGGGAACAAGGTAAACACGGCTTCCCAGACTGGCCCTGTGGTCTCGGCAATGTCCTCGTAGTAACTAACCAGATAGTCTCTCTGAATACTGAGCGCCTACTGTGTGCTCAGGTTCTGAGTTAAGTGGTGTGTGTGTGTTTGCGTGTGTGCGCATGCGTGCGTGTGCGTGCGAATAATCGTTACAACAGCCCTGTGTCAGCTTTATCTCAGTTTTATAAATGAACAAACGGGGTCAGGAAGGTTGCGCACTCCCCAGGTTGCCCACTCTGGTATCTGCTTGATACCAGAGACTTTTCTAGGTAGATTAACTCAAGGGTCTGCAGAAAGATCAATAGTAAAATCCATAGTTCGCTTTCCCACATAGAGGCCAGTGTCTACCTTCAGGAATGTAGTAAGTAATCTGGTACTAAATATTCTTCTTCTGTGGGAGAATGTATTTAAATGCCCACCCAAACGCTAAACTAGCAGTTCCCACCCCAGGGACTGTTGGTGGAGGAGTGCGGGTCCTTCCAAGACTGTGCACAGCATTTCGGGAGGAGGAGGCACACGGACATTTTTCTAGGTGAGCTCGTCCTAGTTTTTCTCAGCTTCTCAAAGGAATGCGAGAGCCCAGAAAGACCAAGAATCACTTATTTTTTTAAAAGAATGGTTTTATTGAAATACAATTTACACACAATAAAATTTATCCTTTTGAACTATCCTGTTCGGTGGTTTTTAGTGTATTTCAGAATCAGGCCACCATCATCAGTATCTAGTTCCAGAACATTTTTATCACCCCACAGAGAAGCCTTACACCCGTTGACAGCCAGTCCCCATTTCCCCCAAACCTCGCAGTCCCCACTAACCGCTAATCTACTACGTCTCGGAGTTGGCCCATTCTGGACATTGCATATCATGGAACCAATAGGAAGGGACACTTCTTTAAATGATAAGGGAATGTTTTTAAGGGTAACCAGATCTGTTGAAACCCTGTAGATCCATTGGTTCTTTCTGCACAGGTTTGGACAGGTGACCCCCAAGAGGGAGCCGTCAGGGCCAGACCGTGATGTTGGGTTGGGTGCTTGGTTTCTTGCTTGCGTCATGCCATTCCACGCAGGCTCTGTGAGGAGCCATGAGGGGGTTGGCGATTCTCCATACTAGAGATGCCCTCACTCATCCCCACTCCACCTCAGGCCTCCGCTGGGGAGGGTTACTGCTCATGGGCCTCTAGTCGGCCAACAGGAAAGTGCAGAAGGCCCAGGAGGGCAAGGGGAGGCCCTGCAGAGAGGACAGGCCCTGCTCCCTGCCTCTGACTGCAGACGAATTATAGCTGTTTGCCCCATCTTGAGGGGACTGTATTGAGCAGGGTAACATGGGAGAGAAGACTTTTCTGACACTCTGGTGTGAGTGTGCACGTATCGGGCCTCGTCCCTGGTGAATCCATATCCTCCTGTGAAAGGTGTGTGAAAACTCCGAAGAATCTGGTGATGTCAGTGGCAGCAGGATCGCCCATCCTGTGACTTCGCGGGATGGGCTGTGAGGGGCTAGTTACGTTCAAATGGCCTGTTGTGTTTTCCAGCATGTTTTATCTGTGTTTTCGCATGTGGACCTTATGGGTCAGGGATAACCTCTATCTTCTCAATAAGGAAAGCTGGGTCTGGAGCTCATCTGCAATCAGGAAAGTGGGGAATGTTATAAATGGAAAGTTCCGTAAAGTGTATCTGGTTTAGAGGTCAGCAGACGAAGGCCCATGGGCCAAAAGCGGCCCACCACTTGTTGGTGTGAATACAGGTTTATCGGAACACAAATGCCCGCTTGTTTCCGTGTTGGCCAACGCAGCTTTCTCGCTATCACTGGCAGAATTGGGTAGTTGTGACAGACACCTAAGCCTAGCCATCTGGCCCTTAGCAGAAAACATTGCTGACCTCTAA
Source organism: Nasua narica (assembly GCA_028533885.1). Taxonomy (NCBI): domain Eukaryota; kingdom Metazoa; phylum Chordata; class Mammalia; order Carnivora; family Procyonidae; genus Nasua; species Nasua narica. The sequence goes on along the minus strand of CM052800.1, from coordinate 117,969,974 downwards.
TTTAGCTAAATGGCCTCATTTTTAAGATAAGGGCATAAGGCCCAGAGTCGTAAGAGCTCCATCCCAGGTCACACAGCTGTTTGCGGGCCTCACAGCAGGGTTGGGCTCCTAGCCTCAGTGCTCTTTCATGGTGGCCTAGGATCCTTTACTGGACACAAGGTGCTGAACTTCTTTTTCTTTCCAGAGTGGACTCACTCCCCTCCATCTGGTAGCACAAGAAGGCCACGTTCCAGTGGCGGATGTGCTCATCAAACACGGTGTCACAGTGGATGCCACCACCCGGGTAAGGCAGGCAGCTCGTGCATGCATCTGTGTGGGCTTGCCCTCCCTCTCCCCGCCACCCCACCATGCGCACCCCTCGTCCTGCCCGGCGCCGGCCTCCGTCCCACATTAGGAGTGACTCGATTGCAGAGCGTTGAGGACTCAGCAGCCCATTCTTCTCCGCCACTTCGGCGGGGGGCGGCAGTGGAGTTTGAAGACACCAATCCTGGTGATCTTACTTTCCGGTGGGGAACTCTGAAAAGTTTGCTCAGACCTTTGAACCTCCATAGTGAGAAACTAAGAGGAACATTTAATCATGATTCTATGACCTGTCCTACATGAACAGTGGGTCCAAATGTCAGGCTTGCATGGATTTGCTTGAAAATTCAGCGCCTTTTATTCCAGTAATTAAATTCAGTTCAACTTTGTGTGAACCACTTCCGTGTGCGAGGAGCTCTGTGGGTCAGCTGAGGGTAACGGAGCTCACAGCACACGCGGGGGGCGGGGGGGACCCCGCCTGAAGGACTCGCAGTCCAGTGTGGAGGGGACGGCAGGAGGCTGGGAGGGACCGCTGGTCAACCATGTGGTGTTGAATTCTCTTTGAGAAAAATCCAGCAACTCTTTGATCCCCAACTGTTGGCAGCTTCACCAGGAATCTGCTTAAAACCCAACAATGTGCTGGATCTTGAGGCTTTTGTGGTCTTTTGGGGTCCCGCATGAGAGACCCTATAGTGTGTGTTAGAATTGGGGGTCCCAGAGCCATACTATTGCCTGAGGTCCAGCCTGCGGGGTCTGTTTCAAGATGGTTTCTGGGATCTGGCACCAGCTCCTTGGGGACACTTAGGACCAAAGGGCTCAGGGAACCCTGGCTCATCGGCCTTTGGGGAAGCACCCAACCATTCAGCAGAACGGATTCCTTGAAAATGAGCTCCTTTGCAGCCTAAGCTCCGATCAGTCAGTAAACACCCCAAGGCTGGTTGTTTCGAGCAATGACCAGTTCCTATAAATTCCATTCCGTTACAACTCAGTAACCTGGACAACATTTGCGGGGTTTTTGAACAGTGGGAATCTCACCTTTCTAGTGGAAATAAGTATACTCTTGTCCAGGTCAGCAGCAACCTCTGTATGACCGTGTGTCCCCACCGGAGCCCCCTCCCCAGCGGATGGCCTGATGGCAGCTCTCTCCCTCTGGACTAATGTCCCCTGGCTCCTGTTACCTGTGGATCCCCAGCTTTACCCACTGCCTACTCACTCTTCTTCTCTGTCTCTCCCTCTTCGTGCTGCCTGGGCATGGGCATCTCCTCGCCTAGTCCTCCTCATGGGGCTCAGGGTCCGTTCTCCAGTCCCGTACTTGGCATCTCCACTCAGTGCTCGCGGGCATCTCAGATTTCATTTCTCTGAAACCAAGCCCTGTGCCTTCCCAGGCCAGTGGCGTCCGGCGGCAGTGGCAGAACGGCTGGCCCCTTGTGGCAGCCACCAGCCTTCCAACGGGCTTCCCTGGCAGCCGTTCTAAGGACAGCGGTAATGCCTGGCCACCGTGGCTCTGGAGACGCCCGGCAGCCCCCCTGTTCACTCGTCCTCACCTCTTGCCTTTCAGATGGGTTATACTCCACTCCACGTGGCCAGTCATTATGGAAATATCAAGCTGGTGAAGTTCCTGCTACAGCACCAGGCCGACGTCAATGCCAAGACTAAGGTACGGGAACGCTGGAAAGCCGACCCCTATACGTCTTAAGTGCCAAATTAGGGTGCAGTCAGAGTTACTGTGGGTGCACCCAGGGCTCTGCCACAATGTTAAGCTTTGACCCTGGAGGAGGAAATGGGGAAAGTGCGTGGTTTTGTGCATTGCACCTAGAAGACGGACAAGCTCTGTAATAGGTGGTCAGTTCTTCCTCTCATAGTTGCTTAATCCTGCCAAAATGTCACTTTGCTTCACAGCAAGGATACAGTCCCTTGCACCAGGCAGCCCAACAAGGACATACAGACATCGTGACACTGCTTCTCAAAAATGGTGCTTCCCCAAACGAGGTCAGCTCGGTAAGTACCCGCCAGTTTCCTCATTTTGGAAAACCATTCTCACGGGCAGCCCTGGGAGACCCCTGTTAACCACGGAAGCTCGGCCTCGCCTTACTGCCCGTCTGGGGCCTGGATGGCCTGCAGCAAACTGTAGGCTGTGGTGAATTGTAGGTTCTCCTTTTTATTTTATTTTATTTTATTTATTTGAGAGACAGCATGATTGGGGGGAGGGACAGAGGGAGAGGGAGAAGCAGACTTGAACTGAGGACCCCAAGATCATAACCTGAGAGGAAGGCAGACGTTTAACAGACCAAGCCACCCAGGCGCCCCTGCAGGGTATCCTTTGAAGTACCATTTATTCTCCCCCTTTTACCTTTATTTAAATGTTGCCTTTGAAACTCCTTCCATACTCTGTGAAGCTGCTGTCAGTGTAGTACACGTGGGCACAACCCAGTGTTGGGGGTTCCTGCTGTTTGGGGGCTTCAGGGTTGTCTCTGACATCACGATCGTGGTTGAGCGGGGCTTCCTCATCTGACACCTTGAAGGCTTTTCTAGATCTTCTCCACAGCCACTTCCAGTTCTGAAAACGTATGGACCTTTGATTGGAGATGTGGCTGGGACTGGAGAACTCAAAAGAAAAATAAAGCCTCAACATCGCTTTACTTTCATGTAGCTCTGTCTTTTCAAATCAGAGTGGAAAATACGCCCCTCCCCTGTTTCTGGTGATTGTGATTTCTGATTGGCCTAAATAGTTCACTCAAGTGTGTATGGATTATTTTAACTACTTTAACGCTCAGTCATTGGCACCCGAAGAACCGGTGTTGGGAGCAGTGAGCAGCATTGCTCTTCACTTTCGTATTCCAGAATATTCCACAATTGCATATGGTGCCTTCCGGACCCACTCCTTCTGGTCGGTTTGGTTCCCTCTTGGCTGTTCTGGGCAGGTCCTGGCAAGATTTCCCCTGTCCTCGTTTCAAAACTCGCGTGCTCAGTGCTACAGATATGAAGGGTTATTGCCCTCCTCTCTCCCACACCACGTCTTTGCAGGTGTGGATGCTGACTCTTTTCTGGGCTCACGCATGCGCAGGGGCCTTGCTCCGGGCTCCAAGGTGCATCCACCTAGACCCTTCCAAACAAGGAGAAGGTGCAAAAGGGGTCTGTGCAAAAGGGGGCAGTGCTTGCCCCCCAGAGTCCCTTCTCTATCCCGCCCTCTCTCTGTGTTTTTCCCAGAATGGAACCACACCTCTGGCGATAGCCAAGCGCTTGGGCTACATATCTGTCACAGACGTGCTCAAGGTTGTCACGGATGAACCCAGTTTTGTGGTATGTCGGCATTTCCCCTGCACCCACCGTCCCCCACCCCAGACACACACAGCCTGACAGACCGGGCGCCCTCGTGGGTTATTCCGGGGGAAAAAGGCAGAGATGCGCATTCGTGGGACAGGGTAGGAAGCACCAGGCCAGTGCGAGGCTGGGGCCCCCACAGGGAGAGTGTTCTCCATCACGCGGAGTTGTGCTGCCACCTAGTGGCAAGAAGAGTTAGGGCTGTGAGCGGACCCCAGGGGGCTAACGGCAAGGTAGGTTAGGAGCAGAGACAAGGCAGCGGGAAGCTGGCCGGTGCCTGTTTGTGCCCTCGCCAGACACCAGCTTTCAGGCCCAGGGCAATGACAAACCTTTCCCACCTCCTTCCTACCTCCACAGTCATAACTGGGTAACTGCTGGATCACCGAAAGGGCCCGCTGTTCTATCTGGCTTCTAGTCTCTGCTTTTTTCTCAATTTAGTTAACCAGTGACAAGCATCGGCTGAGTTTCCCTGAGACGGTAGATGAGATCCTGGACGTCTCTGAAGATGAAGGTAAAGTCTGGGATTAACAAAAAGCGGGGAACAAGTCAGACTGAAGGGAGCACAGGGGGGCAGTGGAGCACAGGGCTCCCTGCCATGCGGCGCACCCTTGGTCAGTGGGTCGGTATCAAAGCCAGAGAGAACTGCTTGTTAATGATGGTGACTGTTATCAAAAATACTCCTTGGGACGCCTGGGTGGCTCAGTGGGTTAAAGCCTCTGCCTTCTGCTCGGGTCATGATCTCAGGTCCTGGGATCGAGCCCCACATCGGGCTCTCTGCTCAGCAGGGAGCCTGCTTTCCCCCTCTCTCTCTGCCTGCTTCTCTGCCTATTTGTGATCTCTGTCAAATAAATAAAATATTTTAAAAAAATACTCCTTTAGTGAAATTTTAGAAGAAGCCACAATTGACATCTCGGAGATTAAAATACGAAAGTCTGTGAAACTATTAAGTTTCATTAATATATCTGTTTACCTATATAGTACACAAAGTATAATTGTATTCAGATTGATTCTCAGACTGTAAAGAGCTGCGATAAAATTTCGCCCGAGATTTTTTCTTGTGCTTTGAACAAATGACCAGCTATTCATTTAAATTCTGTAAGAATGTTTGCTTAGTTCGGTACTCTTCTGACCCCCTGGTGGGTCAGTAAGCTTTGCAGTGTATCCATTATTATGAAATGACTACAGTTTCAGCTTCTGTGACCCACACAGTGCTTGGGGTATTTTTTTCTGCCCCACATAAGCCCATCTCCTCAAGGAAGTCTGAGGGGCCCCTTTGTGATGTAAAATGGTGGGGTCGTCTGGATTCTCCCTCCAGCCGCCAGGCCAGCGGGATAACCCTCCCAGCCGAGATGATTTGTGTCCCCTTTACTGATATGTTCCCCTTTGTGTCCCCTTTGTTGAAATGCCTCCTGCGTTCACTGACTTCAGTCCTGTCCTCTCTTAAACATGGCTCTTCTTTGCTTTCCAGGAACTGCTCATATAACTATAATGGGTATGAAACACTTTCTGTTCCCTGTGGCCCTTTCTCACGAGTGCATTCAACCCTAAGCAATCCCAGCTCTCACTAATCCATACCTGCTTTCCGCCCTCCTCTGATGGCTAACAGGCTGCAGCCGGGAGCTTGACTCTAACAGATGTACACCCGTAAGATCCATGCCCAGGCGGGTGGCTCCCGCCTGTCCATTTCCGTGTCTGTGCCCATCGCCACCGTGTTCGTGATCATGACTGCATGAGCCGTTCTTCCATTCTGTCAGCTCTAGAGCCCAGGGCCAGGCCACTCACCGCTAAGTGACAGGAAATGACAATGCAAGGTCGAGGGCTCCCACTCCCGTCCAAGCAAGGAGAGAGAAACAGAGCAGCCTGCCTTTGCAGATGTAGCTTGAAGTAGCTTGAACCTCTTTGGAAGGGACTTAGGAGATAATGAGGTTCCGGCTGCCGCGGTTGCCAGAAACCCTAGAGCTCTTAAGAATGAATGGGCTCGGTCCCACCGTAGCCGATCCTTCTGTAGCGTGCCGCGTGGCAAAGGACAGAATCAACTCTTTCCCTGGTGTCTTTGTGCCCTGCAAGGGCTGCTGTGAGGGCCAACTTGTCAAGCCAAGAAAGTCCTTTCTGGGCTGTGTTTTTTGTCTTCCACAAAGCCTGGCGTAGACTAGGAGGTCCGGTGCTGGGTGCCTTGCCCCGTGCACCGGGGCTAGAGGAACAGGCCTGGCCGAAGACACTGTTAGTGGTCCCCTTGGAGCAGCAGGGACCTTGCTCCTCTCCTCGGGAGCCCCCAATGAGAGGGGGAGTGGGAGAGCGCTTTTTAAAAAGGAAGAGGTCATCTCCCTCCAGTCCCTCATGTCAGCTCGTGTGGTTTCAGGGGAAGAACTCATCTCCAAGGCTGAGAGGCAGGATTCCAGGGATATAGATGAAGAGAAGGAGCTGCTGGAGTTCGTGCCGAAGCTGGACCAAGCGTAAGGAGCGCGCGTACCGTGGACGCGCAGGTCCAGCCCTGGGACCCAGAGGAGAGGGAGTCCCGACCGTGTGCCACTGATGGGGACAGGATGCCAGGCGGTGGGACTGTGGGGCCAGCTGCTTAGGATCAGCAAGCTCTGTGCCTCGACGGCCAGGGTTGGGGGGGGGGGGGACATGGGACACGGAGGCCCATCTGGCAGTGTGTCCCTTCCTCTTCTGTGCCCCTGCTCCCAACTTTCTGCCTCCCTCTCTTGGCCCCTCCCCTCCCCTGCACCCCCAGTTTCCTGCCAGAAAGGTCCTCTGAGGAAGGTTCACATTCCCATTGGTGGCCAAGCTAAGCTCACCTGCTGACCGCGTCCCTCTGTCACCTCAGTGCCCTGGGGAGGCCCACGGAGGGTTTGTGTCTGCCAGGAACACATCCGCCTCCCCCGCCGGGGGTGCTGGGAATTATTTCCATGGAGGTCCATCCGCACACAGGGAGGTCTGACGAATAAATCTAAAAGCGATATCTCTATAGAAACACCGAGTCCTCGCTGTTTTCTGGAAAGACACGTATGCCGGCTTAGTCCCGTGGCTTCTACTCAGCAGGGCAGCGGGCCTGTGGGGAGTGAAACCCCCCGGAATAGTTAGTCCATTAGTATTTAATGGATAAAAGATGAATCTCGAAACTCAGCAACATTAGTCTTTACTGCACGTCAGCTAGGAAGAAACACGAGACTGGGTCCTCCGTAAAGAACTGACTCATTTATTTGGTGGGATCACAACACACCCCCCCGCAGAATGAGACGTTAAGGCCCAAGCGAGGAGCCTCCCAGCAAGGGCCCTGGGGCTGAGGAGCAGGTGACGAGTGTGGGGGAAGGCTCCGGGCAGGAGGCAGCCGCTTCACCTGGCTCGTGAGGGAGGCTGGGCCCTGGGGAGAGGCTCTGAGGCGAGGGGAAGAGGCCGGCCATGCGAGCGGCTATTGCCTGTGCGGTGGGCGCTTCAGCTGCAGCGCAGGGGGCGGCGGTGGGAGAGGTTCTCAGGGGGGCACAGAGCTGTGTCGTTAGGCCGCCCACCACGTGGGGGCCGCTTAGAAGGATCATCCCTTTGATTCCTGATGTTCTGGGCGTCCAGGGTGGAGTCACCAGCCATCCCGAAGGTCCCTTGCGTCACACCCGAGACGGCGGTGATCCGACCAGAAGAGCTGGAACAGGTAAGAAGCACCTTTCCTCTCCTTTCCCGTCTGCAGAGAGCGGGTGCCTGCGGCAGCGGCGGTTTTGAGATGACCTGCCGTATGACAGGAGGTACGAATTCGAAAGCCTGTAGCGCTTACGAAGCTCTCAGATCCTTGCTTCCACGGGTCCCTTGCCGACTGCCGAGCTGCCCCGAGTTCTTAGCCCAGATATGAATGCTAGGAGCCCCTGAGAGCCCAAGAGGGTGCAAAACACGCTCATCCAGTCACGAGCGAGGCTGAGAACTGACGCCAGAAGTTCGGGCTCCGAAGCCCGTGCTGCCCCGGCCACGGCCCCTTGACCCCCCACCCCATGCACAGGCTCGGCGTGTCCCCGGGGCAGCAGGTCACGGTGCGAGAGGCGGCGGAGGCCGAGCTGCGTGCACAGTCACAGGCCTCCTCTCCTGCACGTCCGTTAGAAAGGGGGACAGTAGGCCTCCTCTTCCTTGAGGGATTATTGGGAGCTGGAGACCAATACAGAGAGCAAGGGGGAGTCAGAGAGTGCCCCCAGGGGCTGTTAGTCATCCTGGTCCCCTACTTGGCGGCTTCCCTCGATGCCATCGGAATCCGTCCCAGAGAACAGTGGGCTGGTTTCAAACAGCTTAATTCCCTTTGATTTAATTGTAGGTTATTTGGCACCTTTTTTGTTTTTTCTCTGCCACGGCAAGGGGGTTTTCTAGAATAAAAAAAAAGAGTGGTGTTTGGGGTTCGGAAATGACTGCCCCGAGGCCTGGTAACTGAGCCAGGCTGGGCCCGTCGTCCAGCCACGGCCGGTCTTGGCCTCTGCCACCCCAGGGCTCTGTGTCTGCCGCTGCTCCGTGCCAGGGGAGGTCACAGTGCTATGACGCTGACGTCACTCACGGGGGGTGAATTTGGGAGGTAGGGTCAGCTGTGGGCCTGGCCCAGCTCTGGCCTATTCCCCGGATGCCGCCAAAGACGATAACAAGAAAGTCCCCAAGTCGACCTGTGTCCTGTAGTTCCGTGGCCGACCCATTCTCCTCAGCTGCTTGCTAAATCATGAGCTCCAGCCAGCAGGTATTGTGGGATTCCTACTCTGTGCCCTATCCTGGGCCTGATGCAGGAGAACTGTGCGCCCCACGCCCGCCCCCTCGGAGCAGATGTGCTGTGGGAAGGGTGGGCTCGGGCGCCAGGCGTGCAGGAAGAATCCTTGTCCGGTGCTCGATCGTGCTGTGTAAGACTGTCTGGATTAGAGTCACGGCAAAGCTTTGTGGAGGAGGCGAGGTGTGGTGGTGGGTGGACACGGCCAGCGAACGAGAGGGACAGGGGCGTCAGGCTCCCCACCCCCCCCGGGAGCAAGAGCAGAGTTGGGACTGAACCCGGAAGGGACCAGGGCCAGATGCAGACCCTGCTGGCTTTTGTGAGTCCTTGTGATATGCAAGGCCCCGGGCGTGGTGGCCCCCGAGCCTCTGCCACCGTGGTGTTACTGAGGGACAGGGACTGTCCCGTTTGCATATGAGGCCACAGGAAGTCCCCAAGGGTAGGGTCTGCTCTGGTCACCTCCTGTGCCTCAGATGCCCGCGGGGCAAGTCACTTGGCCAAGCTGAGTAGCTTGTAGGTGCTGGTGCCTGGCCCCAGTCGTGTGTGAAAACCGAGGCCCCCAGAATGGCTTTCCCACTGGGGTGTGGCCGGAGGAAAGAGCAGAGAGGGGTCTGCAGTGTGTGACCTAAAAGGAGCCGAGGAGAAGCCATGATGGTAGGAAGAGGTCTGGGCTTCCTTTTCAACTCCAGGAAAGCCTTGTCCCCAAAGGGTCAGTGGTGGGTGCATGGGAATACTTCCTCCTCCGGTCACTTGCCTCCTGGCAAGGAGAGCTCCCGAGCCTCCCGAGCCCGGACCACCACCCGCTGGGCGGAACCGGCTCCCATGGCCTAGGAAGTGACGGGACGACTGGCCTTCCTGTCCTCTTCAGGCGTCCAAGGAGTATGACGAAGACTCCCTCATCCCCAGCAGCCCGGCCACGGAGACCTCGGACAACATCAGCCCAGTGGCCAGCCCCGTCCACACAGGGTGAGTAAGCCCTGTGGGGTCTGGGCCCTCCCTCTCCGCGTCGCACGCAGAGAGAGTGCACAGAAGCCCGACACAGATCTGCCTGGTCCGTAGGTTCCTGGTGAGCTTCATGGTGGACGCCCGAGGGGGCTCCATGAGGGGGAGTCGGCACAACGGCCTGCGGGTGGTGATCCCCCCCCGGACGTGCGCCGCCCCCACTCGCATCACCTGCCGCCTGGTCAAGCCCCAGAAGCTGAGCACGCCGCCCCCGCTGGCTGAGGAAGAGGGCCTGGCCAGCAGGATCATTGCGCTGGGACCCACGGGGGCCCAGTTCTTAAGGTGAGAGGTCACTAGCGCTGGACATGCGTGTGCACCGCACGTGTCCCCAACCTGTCCCACCCCCACGGGTCTGGTCGCAGCTGCCTCCCCCACCCGGAACCAGCCTGGCCGCCAGGCGGAGGGAGAGGCGAGCCCCCGACCAGGAGCTTGGCCTCCCCTTCTCCCAGATACACCAAGGGGTCCGTGGCACAGGGGGGCTTACTCCCCTGAAATCTTGTAGGACACTAGGGAAGGGGACTGAGAAGACAGGGCTCCTTTGGGGCCCCCAAGGGTTTAATTCTTTAAGCTCTAAAGTGCCATTTCTAGAAGACAGCCCTACAGCGTTGCCCCCAAGGACAAGATCGGTGGGTTTCGGGGGCCTATTCCTTTCCTTGTCTGAAGCGAGTGCGGGGCTCTGCTGGAGCTTGGTTAGCTGCCAGGCTCCGTGGACGGTGATGTTGGGACAGATCTTGCCGGGGGTCCTGCCCGCCCATCTTCGTCCAGTGCCGTCCCCGCCGCTTGCGCCCACCACAGCCAGCAGAGCGCTTCAGTGTCGATTTTCCCATCTCCGCATAGTCATCAAAGCCTCCCTCTGAGGGAAATGTCGTCAGCACTGGTGGATAGAGGAGGCAGCTGAGGCTGGGCAAGCTCTGGTCCCCCATCTGGGGGCCTCTAGGGATGTCCGGCGGGTTCTTGGCATCAGGTCCAAGGTCTGGGTTAATAGGCGAGCTTCCGCTGTGGCCATGGCAGGAGGTCCCCCTGTGAAATGGGATGGAATCCCATGCTCGCCATTACTTGGGGGCCTGGCCGTGAGTGGGGGGCCCTCGGAGCATCTCAGGAACCCAAGGCGGGTCTCTTCCCTTGCTGGGACCTGCCCCCAAGGGGGGCCTCGCTCTGGCTGCAGGACCCCTTCTCCCTCCAGGCGGGGACCCCCTGTCCCCCTTCTCCTGTCCTTTCCTCCCCGTGCCCAGCCGCCCGCCCACTGGCACGCACACCCCCATCCATGCCCCTTGCCCTCATCTGCTCCGTCCCCTCAGCCCCGTGATCGTGGAGATCCCCCACTTCGCCTCGCATGGCCGTGGGGACCGTGAGCTCGTGGTGCTGCGCAGCGAAAACGGCTCCGTGTGGAAGGAACACAGGAGCCGCTCCGGAGAGAGCTACCTGGATCTGGATCAGATCCTCAACGGGATGGACGAAGGTATTGGCCTCAGGGCAGCCTCCTTCGGAAGGGGGGATTTGAGCTTGTGCCTCTGGGGTGGGTGGTTGGGGCCACCTGGGGTCAGGGGAGGTGGGAGAGCCCGGGGTTGGCCCCAGCAGGTGCAGTTCCAGGGCCCTGGGGCATCTAAGGGGGCGCCCAGCTCCCCCGTGCCTGGGGAGGGGGCAGGACGAGGAGGTTCTGGGGACACAGCGGTGGAGGCTGCAGCCGGTGTGACGGGGCGGGCGGCGCCGGGCCGTATGATTCCAGAGCTGGGCAGTCTGGAGGAGCTGGAGAAGAAGAGGGTCTGTCGCATCATCACCTCCGACTTCCCCTTGTACTTCGTGATCATGTCGCGGCTGTGCCAGGACTACGACACCATTGGCCCCCAAGGGGGCTTCCTGACGAGCAAGCTGGTCCCGTCGGTGCAGGCCACATTCCCAGAAAACGCTGTCACCAAGAAAGTGAAGCTGGCTCTGCAGGTGACACAGCCCCCCTCCTTGCCCCCTCCCCACCCTGCCGACTCAGACAGTTCCTGGAGGGTGGGAGGGATTCAGGGCGCCCCGGGAGGACGACCCTCTTCCCCAGGACGTCCCCCCACTTCTGTCTGATGCCTTAAGATTCCAGTTAGAGGTGTGTCCTTAAGGCTCAAAAGAAAGTCGAGCGGGAGGAAAGGCAGGTGTGGCCTATTGAGCTGCAGAAAGCCCCCAATAGGGCATATGGCCATGAGGGGATTCCACAGGGCCTCCTGGAGAGCTAACCAATTTGGAGCGAAGGAGGGAAAGGGGGAGAAAGGGCTCCGGAAAGACAACTGAGCAGGGACGTCAGCCCTGAGACAGGCCTTGTGTTCAGCAAAACAGATCTGCGGGGTCCGAGGCTGGAGGGCCCCTCCCCACGCCCCCCGGGAGACGTGGCCTCTACGTAAACAGCCTGCTGTCCCTTTGGGGGGTGTGCTGGCCCTCGTGAACAAGGCCCTCTGCTCCTCGAGGCTGAGGGCCCACCTCTAATGCCTCGCAGGCCCAGCCTGTGCCAGATGAGCTGGTCACCAAACTCCTGGGCAACCAGGCCACGTTCAGTCCCATCGTCACCGTGGAGCCTCGGCGCCGGAAGTTCTACCGCCCCATCGGGCTTCGGATCCCGCTCCCTCCTTCCTGGATGGACAACCCGAGGGACAGTGGGGAGGGGGACACCACCAGCCTGCGCCTGCTCTGCAGTGTCACTGGTGAGAGACGCCCCTCTGGCCTCCGTTCCACCTTCCAGGCAGCCGCGCTCCCTGTGACCACATTCCGGGGAGACAGAAGAGGGTGAAGCCGGCCATCAGCTTTGCTGTGGCTTCCCCAGGGGACGTGCTCCTGGAAGGGATGGAGGGAGGGGGGATCTGTCTGAGAAGAGCCCCCTCCATGGACTGGCCCTTGGATCCCTGGAAGAGGGGTCACCAGGAGGAGGAGGAGGAAGAGTGTGAGAGCCCAGCTGTGCTCAGGGCCCCACAGAGGGGGCCCGGCTCTGCCTTCCACGCTCTGCCCTTAGCGTTTCGCCAGGCTCTGTGTCGGCCCTCTGAACGCCGTCCCCCAGCCCGTCTCTGCTCCTGTTGCAGGAGGGACAGACCAAGCCCTGTGGGAAGACATAACGGGGACCACCAAGCTCGTGTATGCCAACGAGTGCGCTGCCTTCACCACCAACGTCTCCGCCAGGTGGGCCGCGGCCCCGCCCGGACAGACCCCGGGCCCTCTACTGAGGGGGTTAGCGCTGCCCCGCTCATGCCCCATCCTCACGCCTCGACCCTCCCGTCCCGGGCTTGAACCCGACGGGGGCCCTCTGCTGCCCCTTTGCCCGCAGAGGCCGCGTGGTGACCGGTGGGCGTGTCAGAGCGGCCAGTCCCAGGGCGCGCAGGCGCCTGTCGGCACGGAGGTGACGCCCTCCATCGGACACGCTTCCGATCAGCCCCCTCTCTCCAGGTTCTGGCTGTCCGACTGTCCTCGGACTGCCGAAGCTGTGAACTTTGCCACTCTGCTGTACAAGGAGCTCACCGCCGTGCCCTACATGGCCAAGTTCGTCATTTTCGCCAAGATGAATGACTCCCGCGAGGGGCGCCTGCGCTGCTACTGCATGACAGATGATAAAGTGGACAAGACCCTGGAGCAGCACGAGAACTTCATCGAGGTCGCTCGGAGCAGGGACATAGAGGTACCGTGCCGGCTGTGCCCGTTCTCATCACCGGCCGTGGTCTTATCCTCCCGCCTGCAGCCCGGGGTGCCGGGGCCAGAGACGGGAAGTCACCCCCCAAGGTCACGCAGCTAGGGAAAAGGCAGAGGAAGGATTTGTCCCAGTAGTCTGAGCTCAGAGCGCAGGAGCTCACCCACGGTGTCAGGGTTCCGGTAGCGCCCCCCTGAGGTGGGGAGGACGACTGGACACATGACATGAGGAGAAAGGAACGGGGACTGGATTGGAACCTATTCCTGACTCCCGGTGACTCATCGTGTCAAGACATGCAAGGAGCCAGGACCTTTCCAGACATCTGCCCTCAGCGTCTGTTCTGAGCCTTCCCCGGGAGCCAAGGGCACAGGGCTGGGTCTCTGGAGTCCTACCTCTAGTCCCGATTCAGGAACTAACTAGAAAAGCATTTCTTCTCTTTGGGCCTCAGTTTCCTTAACTGTCAAATGGGTTCATTGGGTAACTTCTCAGTTGAAAGCATTATATGCACAGTAGGGATTTCTGTAACATGGTCCTTTTAGTACTTCTCGTAAACTAAACCTTTCTGGACAGGTGTCAAAAGAGATCCAGCTCTCTTGGGGGAGCTCTGTGATGATCCTTTAGTGGAGTTCTAGGGTACTCAGATGGCGATCCCGACCCACCCCCAGGGATCTACAAAGATGCTTGCCTATTATAAAATCCCTTGAAGCGAGAAAGCATGCCTCACTCATTATAACCTCGGAAGCAAAGCCTTTTTCAAAATAAATGGTGGGGTTTCCCGGAGCATGGCCCCTGTGTCTCGTGCAGCGGACGGGGTGCGAGCTGGCAAAGGAAAGGCCAGAGCTGGAGGCAGGACGGGACTGGCAGGTGCGTCTCCCCGACCAGCTGTATTTGCTTTTCTCCTCCTGCAGGTTTTGGAAGGAATGCCTCTTTTCGCAGAGCTCTTTGGGAACCTAGTACCCGTCAGAAAGGCTGCCCAGCAGCGGAGTTTCCAGTTCCAGTCGTTTCGGGAAAACCACCTGGCCATACCAGTGAAGGTACCGATGAATCCTCCCAATCTAGGAGGTCTGGGAGGCAGAAATCTCGAAGCCTCTGGAACAGCCCCCCTGAGTCTCGCCTTTGTGTGCTTGAATTTAGGTGAGGGACAGCAGCCGAGAGCCAGCAGGGTCCTTGTCATTCTTGCGCAAGGCCATGAAGTATGAGGACGCCCAGCACATTCTCTGCCACTTGAATATCACCATGCCCCCCTACACCAAGGTGAGCTGCCCCCTGGGGCAGGCCCCTGCCAGAGGGGGTCCCTGCACAGACTCAAGGCCAGGTGCTTCCAAAGGACTTCTTCCTGTTGAAAAGCTGCCTTCGAATTCCCTGAGATCTAGGAAGGCCCTTGGCTGTCCTCTGGACCATTGACTATGGCCTGGCAGGGACAGCATGCCGCTCCCACCCCACAGCCCTTCCCAAAAGCTAGAAACAGTGCTAGCGTCAGAGGGCAGACTGTGTGTTCTCACTGTGGGCCTCGGCCCTCAAGGATATTCTTTCCCGAAGGTTAGAGAGAGCACCAGAGGCATCCACCGTGGCAGCCTTGTCCGAGGCCTCTGAGGCTTAGAGCTCACGGTTACTGGGTTACTGGCCATTTGCAGGTTTTTTTCAAGCCTCATTTTCATGTATTTGCTTATCCTCCCTGGGATGCCAGGCCCTCAGAGAAGGAAGCCCTGGTGTCTCAGCCACTGCAAACCCCCAGATTTTTGAGCTTGGCAAAGGCGTCCTGACCAAGTATGTTGACTTATCCGTCCCTGCAAGAGCCTCAGAATCACCAACCACTAAGCCAGGGATTTTGGAGGATTCGAGCATCCCCATGTTCTTGCTCTTTTGCTGTCACTGGTAACTGTCAGCCTTCCACGGCCTTCCACGGCCAACTAGGGGAAAAGCGGGGCTTTGTCCCTATGTACATGGCTGAGTTTCTCCTTACCGTCCAGGGAGACTGTGAGCCAACTTCTCTTTCAAAGGAGAATTTCCTGCCACCTTGGCAGGAAAGGTGCCTCCGGGTGCTTCTCCGCAGGGCTGGGATGCTAGGCCTCGGGCCAGTACTGAAGATGGGTCTCTTGAGTATAAAGGAACCCAGAAAGACTTGGTTTTTAGGTTCAACCCCCAGCTCCACCACTTATCAGCTGAGCGACCTTGGGCAAGTTATTTAACCCCCTGTGCCTCAGTAGTCTGAGATGGGAATAGTCATGAACGTCGAACAGGGACTGGCAACCTGGTACGGGCCACACGAACTCGCCGTTACTGTTATTCTTAGTAAAGGACGCAAATCTCTCACTCCGTCTTGCCCCCGCCTCTTTGCACACATCTGCTCTTTGTGTCGCAGCTCCAGAGAAGCAGAGTCACTTACTGTTTGCCAAGACAGGCATCCTGTGCCACCCCCCAGCCCACGGGCTTGAAGCAGCTCTGAGGAGGGGGAAGCCCCAGACCTGCAGCACCCTTTCTGTGTCTTTGCTCTGCAGGTGAGCGGTGCGGATGAGAGGAGAAGAACTCTGACGCCACTGGCCCTGCGATACACCATCCTCAGCGAATCCTCACTGGGTATAAATAAACCTCTTTGCGACGTGTGCTCGCTGCCTTTCCAGAAGGTGGTCGGGGACGTCCCTCCCCCTCGCTCCCATAAGAGCTCCGCGTTGATGCTCTTTGCTTAGCCTCTTTCCTTAGCGTGGGGAGCCTTGGGCCCCGGGCGGCACCTGCCCCTCGCAGGGTTAGCCGTCAGGCCAGCGGACACTGAGGCCTCCCCGTGAACTGAGCCCCATCTGAGGTGACGCAGTGACCTCAGGACGCCTGCTGACGGTGCGTCCTGCCGAGACTACTGACTGCACCCCAACACTCCTTCTCCCCAGGTTCCCTCAGTGGGACAGACCGAGCGGATATGAAGATGGCTATTATATCAGAGCACCTTGGCCTCAGCTGGGCGGGTGAGTCGGGGAATTGGGGGCCCAGAGGCACTTGGCCAGTCTACACGCACCCCTACAGCTCCTTCCCCCTCATGAGCAACCTCTTTTCACCATCCTCGGTGCATCTGATGCGTGATTATCTTGGATAAGTCTGTTGTTCCAGCAATGCCTTTGGGTGCCGGTGCAAGTGAGCTCCTTCCCTCCTCCATTTCTGCCTGGTTTTTTCTTTATAAGAAAGAATTAAGTTTTTTAAAAAGATTTTATTTATTTACTTGAGGGAAAGAGAGAGAATGAGCTGGAGGAAGAGGGAGAGAGAATCTGAGGCAAATCCCACACTGAGCACTGAGCCCAACTCGGGGCTTGATCCTGTGACCGCCCGATCATGGCCTGAGCTGAAACCAGGAGTCAGATCTCAACCAACTGCACCACCCAGGCACCCAGAAGGAATTAACTTTTGAAGTCTCAAGAGACCTTGGAATCGATCTGGTTCACCTCATTTTACAGATGGGAAAACCGAGAGCCAGCTGAACAGAGTGGCTCTGGTTTTATAGCTAGTTAATGAGAGAACCCTGGAAAACCGCCCAACAAGTAAAAAACACAAAGGCAAAAAAACTATGTCTCCTGACCGCCTGTCCACTGCTCCCTGTACTCACGTTGCCCTTCCTCAAAGGCTGGCTTTGTGGAGGGAAAGAAAGAAAGAAAAGGAGAAGTCTCAAAGTTACTTAAAATCTCTGGCGGTCACTGAGGTCTACCAGAAGTCCCATCCACAGTAAGGGCAGATCTCATTAGAAGTGAGGCTGTGTGGGGGGAAAATACAGTGAAAGCTCAAATGGTGTTTTAGTCAAGTCACCAGCCCTGTAACTTAATCCATTCCCCCTTTTTGGTTAGCTTTCATATGAACGGACTTCCTTCATTCAGCCTCCCTGTAGAGAAGACTTCAAAAACACTTAGAAACCTTAGCAATAACTTGCTGAAAGACTCTGTGGCAAAAATTCACAACAGAAGTTTAGGGACTATTCATTCTTAAGCCAAAAAAAGAACGTCTGCTGCTGCTTCTTGCGTGTGTGTGTGTGTGTGTGTGTGTGTGTCTGTGTGTGTGTAGTACGTGTATGTTCTGATTCTTACTATCACTGTTCCTCTGGTCTTCCTCATCCTTGAAATTGGACTCTGAAGCTATTCTCCCCTCCAAAGCACCTGTGGAAATAACAATAAAAACAATGGGAGGGAAAAGCTAACATTCTGTGTTACTGCCTTGCATTTAGAGGGGAACTTGTATTTTCATTTTAAATGTAAATAATGCCTTTCCCTGAAGAAACACAAGTACAGGCGGCATTTCCATTCTGATTGCTTCGTGGTGGAAAGTAAGTGGGACCCTGGTGTCGTGCGGACAGCCTTAGAGTGTGCGCCTGGCTACGGCACTGGCTTGTTCACTGGCCTTGCTGAGAGGCTCAGTGTTGTCATCTCGTATTTGAAGCGATGAAAGAAAAGAGAGGACATTCCTTCATTAGTTCACTCACTCCCTATTTTTCGAGCACTCCTGTTCTTGCCCCACTGTCTGGAGATCCAAAGATGCAGGTATCTCTGTTTCACTAGGAACTTCCAGGTAGGAAGGACTACCAAATCCACCGGGAGACAGTCCTTTAACTCCTGGGACTCCCCGCCAGATGCCCCCACTCCGCGGGGCCCTGCTGGGGAGCCGGAGCCGGGCTCTGGCGTGGCTCACCCCTGGCTTCGGGTCTTTGCTTGCAGAGTTGGCTCGGGAGCTGCAGTTCAGTGTGGAGGACATCAACAGGATCCGCGTGGAAAACCCCAACTCCTTGTTGGAGCAGAGCGTAGCCTTGTTGAAACTCTGGGTCATCCGTGAAGGCAAAAACGCAAACGGTCAGTACCCTTAAGCTAAGGACGCCTTCTCTTTCCAAAGCCTGTGCCTCTTCACCCGACCCGTTCTTCCTTCACATTCCACCAGTTGTGATCGCGGCCCTTGGAACCAATCCCTTTTGCACTCTATCTCAGTCTCCCTGTCTCTCTCTCTCACACACACTTCTCAGGGTCACAGGGTTCTTTAGGCAAACTTGTCATAAGATAATGGGAGAGTCTTGGCCTCAGCCTTATTCCCCATCTGGGTGAGACAACAATCACACGGGGACCAAGATGACTGCATAGGTGTGGGGTGTGGGACGACCTGTGGAGGGTCTCAGACGCATGAGGACTGTCCTCTCAGGACAGAGCATGGGGGAGCAAGTCCTGCCTGATGTGGAACTATCTCGTCCTCCAACCCGGAGGGAAGATTTGTCTCAACCTTTTTTTTTTATTAAAGATTTTATTTATTTATTTGAGAGGGAGAGAGAGATCACAAGTAGGCAGAGAGGCAGGCAGAGAGAGAGGGGGAAGCAGGCTCCCCACTGAGCAGAGAGCCCGATGCGGGGCTCGATCCCAGGACCCTGAGATCATGGCCTGAACCGAAGGCAGAGGCTCTAACCCACTGAGCCACCCAGGCGCCCCTATCTCAACTTTCAAGCTCTTCCTTAAGTACATTCCCAATCCTCAGGAGCATTGAGAGGAAGTTGAGTATCTACATTTGCATCTCAAATCAACTGGCAAGGACCAAGGTTCTCAAAAGGACAGTATCCAGTTCTCTCACTCTCATTCCCTGTGGAATTTCTCTTAGAGGACAAAAAACAGTCTTTCCGTGCATGGAAACGGGTCACCGTTAGGGGTTTAGGAAAGGTCTGTGGAAGGATAACAGAATATCCCCCAAAGTGGTAGATAGTTCTGATGCTGACAAAAGAGGGGTACCTCCACATTCTGAGACGATAAATCACCCCACCCCCCACTTCCCACCTGCCTAGTTATCGGAGCTCCCCCCCCCCCCGCCCACATCCCTGCCCCACCCATGATGCTGAGAATCCCCTTGGCAAGCGCCCCTTCTCTTCTCCCCCCCGCAGTGGAGAATCTATACGCAGCTCTGCGGAACATTGACCGCAGCGAGATCGTGAACATGTTGGAAGGTTCCGGCAGACAGAGCCGCAACCTGAAACCTGAGCGGCGGCATGCGGACCGGGACTACTCTTCGTCACCCTCCCAGATGAATGGTGAGTGTCTCTCGGAAGGAGGCGGGGCTGAGCTGGTTGCCTCTTTCGAGGCACCAGCACGTGACACCCGATGAAACCAGCTCTCCCTTTGGTGGGAGGCCACCCTCCATGCACTCCCTCCCTGGTGGTGGTGAACGCAGAGGCAAGCAAGACACCAGGTGTGCAGGCGGGGGGAGAGGCTCCCCGATGCTCTCTGCAGCCAACAAGCTCCGGGTGTGGTCAGGGAAGAGCTGGAGTCCGGGCAGGGGCTGGACTCCCCACCCCTCCCTATTGTTCTGTGCTGGGAATGGACCCTCTCCGGGCTTGTGTTCCCATCTGTGAAACAGTCAGTGCCAGAGAAGCAGAGGGCATGGAGATTCGGGCCCAAGATCTGATGTGGATGAGCTGGCTGGTGTTTTCAAAGTCCTGTTGGTGGCCCTTGTGTGAGGCTAAGTGGCTCCTTCTTTTTGAGTCTAGTCTCTCCTCTCTCTCTCCCTTTTTTCTTACCCCAGCTCTTTCCTCTCCCTCTTTTTAATGTGCTTCAAGCATGGCGCAGACCCCCAGCATGACCAGTCCCAAGGGGAGGAAGCCCAAAGCCCAAAGGAACCTTTGCCCTTAGGGTTCCCACTGAGGCAGAGGGTGCCTCCCGTTCACCTCTTTGCTTACAGCAGCAGTGAAAGTAGCCAGCTGCATGAAGGAGAGGGGCTGGGGGGGTCCCCCACTCCCTCCCCCTCACTTGCCCTCTCTCCAGCCACTGGGCACAGAAAGAGCAGAGGCCTTGTTCTTGGGTGGGAGCCAGGAAGCTAGGGTTCCAGCCCCTTCCTTCCTCCTGACTCCATGAGCTGCTGCGCTAGCCTCTCTTCTTTATTTTATTTTTAAAGATTTTATTAATTTATTTAACAGAGAGAGAGATCACAAGTAGGCAGAAAGGCAGGCAGAGAGAGAGGAGGAGGAAGCAGGCTCCCCACTGAGCAGAGAGCCCCATGCTACCCAAGCCGAAGGCAGAGGCTTTAACCCACTAAGCCACCCAGGCGCCCCAAGCCTCTCTTCTTTAAAGCCAGCGAGTTAGAGTTGATTCCCGAGGGTCCTTTACAGACCTTGAAGAAACCATGTTAATTCTCTGGTGCCTACTATGTCCCCTGGGCCAGCCGCACCACACTGGGCTCCCTGGGCTGCTAGTTCACCGGCGTCCCTGGCCACGCACTCACGTACTGGCTGCGCAGGTGCCTTGCCAGGCGTGCCCCCGGCAGGTAAGTTCTAGGTCGGTCCGGGCACGGGGCCTCCGTTGGCCAGGTGGGGCCTGTGCATGCTGAGCCTCTCACTCGTGTCTCTCCCCCATGTCCTGTCTCCCGAAACGTGCCATCTAGCACCCCTGGGCGCAGGGCCCTTCTGTTGATCGCGTCCTGTCGTCTTTCTCTTCTGCCTCTGACCTCACCTGGACCTCTAGTCCGCTCATTCTCTCGCACTGCCAGTCTCCACTGTCTCTGCCTCGGCCGGGCAGCAGGAGCTGTCTACTTCCGCAGCTGCATGTCGTGAAAAACTTCTAGCCCTTGCTCCCCACGTGGCTCATGGCTGCGTGTGAGGGCATGTGTGCGTGTGTGTGCACGTGGGGGGCGGGGAGTGGGGGACGTGGCTCCAGGGGAGGCTGTGTACATGCACTGCTCACTCTTAATACCTGGCATAAAAAGGCTCGGAGGTAGTGGTGCACACACACACACACACACACACACACACACACTGCTCTCAGGGGACCAAGCCAGAGCACCGCAGGGACTGCTAAGGAGCCCAGCTCCCTTCCACAGAGAGAGAGAGGGGGAGGGCAGCTGAGGGTCGCTGAAAACTTCAGGAAATGCCCGTGACAGAATGCTTCTCCTTCTCTCTGTGGTATCTGGTCCCTTGGCTGGGTTTCTTGACATTCCTGGTGCTGCTTCAGCCAACTCAAATCAGCAGGTTTGTGTGTTTCTTTGCGCCCCAGTTACGTACCTAGAGGACAGCAGGCACATAGAATGACGGGAGCATAGACAAGGCAGGACGATAATTAAAACCATGTTAAGAGGGTGGATCCCATGTTAAGTGTTCTTAGCGCAATAAAAAAAAAAAAAAAAAAAGAAAGAAAGAAAGAGAAAGAGTAGCCTGATCTAACTTAAGTTTTCGAAGGATTCCTCTCCCTGCTTTGTCGATCTTAGACAGTCACAGTCTATCCTGCCTTCTTCCCTGTCCCAGGAAGAGCATCCCATATCTGGGTACCATTCTGGCCTGGAAGGAAGGAATGGGAGGACTGAGAGGTCGCCGGCTGGGGGAGAGCAGCCCCCCGTGGTCCCCCTGCCTCGCTCCTTGGCAGCGGCCCGTGTTGTCTCACTGCCTGCCCAGCCCTCCTCCTACACATCCCAGCCCTCCGCACAGAGGTCACACCTGGACGTTGCCTCCTTTCCACTTTATCTTGCTGCTTTGCTCGTCCGGACCTCCTTATGAAGCAATGGGGATGAAGGGCAGGGCTCAAGTGCTCTGTGCTGGTCCGGAAATAGCAACTCAAGGTCTATTTTCCTTCCTTCCTGGCCCCTCTTGCCATATGCACCTGGCCTGGTCAGAGCAGAATTGGGGTTACGTTCAAAGGCCAGTTTTCTTCCCCTCCACACGAGGGGACTGCCCTGGGCTCCTGGGTAATAAACATGAAGGGGAAATTTGCATATAAAGCAAAAGAAAAGAAAATCACATTTCTAAAAACAAATTTGATTTCTCCTGTAAGAGGGGAAATGGACATCTCACGTCCACACTTGTCAGGTCTGTTTGACGACAAGTTGGATGCGTGGTAAGGTCTACTTAGAAATAAAATGTGTTTCACTTCTTTCAACTCCTGAACGCAACTGGTGAACACGGCTTTTTTCTGAGGCCCGATTGGCTGTCCTCTCCTTGTCTAGCTTGCTACTAACATTAAACTCTGAGGATAATTGTTACATCTTGGTTAGCAGAGACCCAGCACGATAACCAAAGATGAGGGGAGACCTGGGAAGGGACTGCTGGCCTGTGCTCTGCCCCAAAGCGGTATCTGTAGTCGCCTCTTACCTGATGTCCCCAAAATGCAACCCCAGAGTGGGGAGCTCTAAACTGAGGGCTGGGCTGTTGATTCAGGCGTGCCAGAGCCACGTGAGACTATTGGCAAGACAGGCACTTCTGAAACTCAACCTTGGGGACTCAGCAGACCTTATTATGGGGTGGTCCACCCCAGATTTTGTGAGATGATCCTCATGAGGATGTCTGAGGCCTTACGAACATTGCTCTGACTTAGTAGTGATTCCCACTGGCGCTGGCAATGGCCAGACCACAGCCTCAGACCTAAGCACATGGGGATATGGATAGATCAGTGGGGGTCCTCTAGAGCCTGAGAAGGAGCTGTGAGGCATACACCCTAAACACTAGTACTAGAGGAGGTGCTCTAGAATAAAGAAAAGACAGGAAGTCCTGGGAGAGGGTATGCATGTTCTTTTCATGGACACATTTCATTTGGGTGAAATCCCATTAAAGTGAACACCATGAAAGTTTCATGGAAGAAAGTTTCCAAGGGATACCCAAATGAGCCTCAGGTATTCTGTAGCCAGTAGAGCTACCCTCTTCCTGTCTTTATCAGGTCTTACTGAGGCTCCCAAAAGTGACAGAATATTCACTAAGATGCATTTTAGATGCATTCCACTTCTGGCCAAAATGAGGTAAATAAATAAGGACTGAATATACCCTCCTGCTTAAAACAGCCCCTGACACCCCAAAATGGGCCAAATATATGAAACAACAGTTTTCATCATTTAGACATTAATCAACAAAAGACAGCGATCCGTGGGACATGGGAAACAATTGAGAAAAACTCTGTAATTGCTCGTTTCTATGTCATGACATAGAGAAGAGAAATCCAAGAAGCTTCCCTAGGTTGAAGAGAAGTTGTTGACAATCCAGAGAGAATGGGGCAACTAGAGTTGCCAAGATACAGAGTACCAGGAAGACAGAGCTGCTTAGAAAATTCTGGAGACCTTCAGAGAGTCCCTTGCAAGTTTTGATTGAGTATTAATCAATTCCCAACAGTCAGACTGATCCTTCAGAGATATTGTATAGGGAACAAAAAGAGGCCTTATCTGGAAAAGGAAAAAAAGAAAAACTAGCCCTAGGTTGATCAGTGCTCCAGTCCTGTCTAATCAACTTTGAAAGCAAACCTCAAAAGGATCAGATTGCTTCCAAGTTACTTAACTATATAACAGAACAAAGCTCAAGAATATTCATAGGAATACAAAAATATCTAGCACCCACCAAGATAAAATTCACAATGTCTGACACTGAAAAATTACCAGACATAAAGAGAGATTGGAAAATGTGACCCATAATAGAGAAAAGTCAATTAAAACTGACTCTCAACTGAAATAGATGTTAGAACTAGCAGACAAGAATGGTAAAACAGTTATTACAGCTGTATTTCAGGTGTTAAGAAAGTTAAGTAGAGACATAGAAAATATTTTAAAGACTCAAGTTAGTCTTCTAGAGAGGAAAATATAATGTGTAGGACGAAAAATACACTGAATGGGATTAGACATTACAGAAGAAAAAATTAGTGAATTTGACAACATAGTAATAGAAACTCTTCAAAATCCAAAAGAAAAGAAAATTTTTAAAAAGCATCTGTGACCTTGTATTTGTGAAAATAGAGTTCCCAACAGAGAATGGGTGAAAAAGCATCCAAAGAAATAAGGGCTGGAAAATGTCCAAATTTGATGAAAACTATAAATACATAGACCCAAGAACTTCAATGAATCACATGCACAAGAAACATGAGAGTAACGATGGCAAGGCATATTTTAAAAGAACTGGTCAAAACTGTGATAGAGGAGCGCCTGGGTGGCTCAGTGGGTTAGAGCCTCTGCCTTCGGCTCAGGTCATGATCTCAGGGTCCTGGGATCAAGCCCCGCGTTGGGCTCTCTGCTCAGCGGGGAGCCTGCTTCCCCTTCTCTCAGCCTGCCTCTGCCTGCTTGTGATCTCTCTCTCTCTCTCTCTCTCTCTCTCTCTCTGTCAAATAAATAAATAAAATCTAAAACAAAACAAAACAAAAAACCAATGATAGGGAAAGTCTTGAAAGTAGCCAAAGAAAAAGGGACATGCACAAAAGAACAGAGATAAGAATGATATCAAACTTTTTTTTGGAAACAATGCAAAGCAGAAGACAGTGGAGCAATATCCTTAAAGTAGATCACATCTTTAAAGAACACCTCTAAAGTAACCTAGGATTCTATACTATACCTAGCAAAAACAGCTTTCAAAAATGAAGGCAAATAAAGACTTTTCAAAACATACAAAAACTGAAAGAATTCATGACCAAGAGACACATGCTTCAAGCAATGTTAAGAAGTAAATAAGTAAAAGTCTTTCAGGCCAAAGTAAAATGATACTGGACAGAAATATGGATCTATAAGAAGGAATTCACAGTGACAAAAATGTTAACTGCAAGGATAAATACATAATTTTCTAGTTTGTTACATTACTTCCTCATTATTTAAATCTCTTTAAAAGATGATCAGTGATGTAAACAAAAATAACAACAATGTAATGTTGGGCTTATAATATATGTAAAAGTAAAATGTGTGACAACAATAGTAGAAAAGTCAAGAGGGAAAAATGGAGGTGTACTATTATAAGGTGCTTATACTATATACCAAGTGTTATAATTTCACTTCAAAGTAGACTGTGATATGGGATCTGGGTGTTTCAGTCAGTTAGGCATCTGACTCCTGGTTTCTGTTCAGGTCACAGTGTTAGGGTAATGAGATCAGCCCCACCTCATACTCCACGCTCAGCAGAGAATCTACTTCTCCTCTCCCTCTTCCCTTCCTCCTATTCACACACTCAGTCTCTCTATCTCTTTCTCTAAAATAAATAAAAGTCTTTTAAAAGTAGGCTGTGATAGGTCAAGGATGCATATTATGAGCCATAAAGCAACTACTGAAATAATAAGAGAGAATTATACCTAATAACCCATCAAAATAGATCAAATGGAATCATAATAAATTATAATTAAGACAATTTAGAAGACATACAAAGAAGAAAAAGAGAAGAATGGATGGGACTAATAGAAAGGTAGAAATTAGCAAGTGAGAGATTTATTTAATAAATAATCTTATTATTTAATAAATTTATTATATGATTATATTATAATTATATAATATAGATTATATTTATATTTTTAAATACAAATATATATGCTTAGTTATATATAACATAAATTATATTATATTAAATTTATTGTATTACTTATTGTATTTAATAAATAATCGTATTAAATATAAAGGGTCTAAATACTTCAGTTAAAAGGCAGAGATAGTCATACTGAATATATAGGTAAATCTCAACTATGCCCTTCAAATATCAAAACACAAATTCCTTAAAAGAAAAAGGATAAGAAAAGATAAACTGTGCTAACATTACTCAAAAGACAACTGGCATGGCTATATTAACATCAAACAAGTAGGTTTCAGAACAAAGAATATTACCAGCAAGGAAGAAAATAATTTCATAAGTAGTTCATCAAGAGGGCATAATAATCCTAAATGTTTATGTGCCTAGTAATATAGCTTTAAAATACATGAAGCAGGGGTGCCTGGGTGGCTCAGTTGTTAAGCATCTGCTTTCAGCTCAGGTCATGATCCCAGGGTCCTGGGTTCAAGCCCCACATTCAGCTCCCTACTCAGCAGGAAGCCTGCTTCTCCTACTCCCGCTGCTTGTGTTCCCTCTCTCGCTGTGTCTCTCTCTGTCAAAATAAATAAAATCTTTAAAAAAAAATAAAATACATGAAGCAAAGACTGAGAAAACTGCCATGAGGAATAGACAAAACCACAGTTATAGTGGGAGATTTCAATACCCCTTGTCTTGATAATTATTAGAACAAGTAGAAAAATCAGTAAGCATATAGAAGGTTTGATCAATGCTATCCTCCAGCTTGACCTAAGTGACACTTAGAAACATTCCACCCCATAACAGCAGCAGGCACATTCTTCTCAGTTGCATCTGGAACTTATACCAACATGGACCATATTCTAGACCATAAAGCAATTCTCAGATTTAGAAGAATTTGAGATATACAAAGCGTGTTCTCTGACCACAGTGCAACTAAATTAGAAAACAATCACAGAAAATCTGGGAAATCTCAAATATTTGGAGCTAAATAATACATGCCTAAATGATCTATGGATCAAACAAGACAGTAAAAGGGAAATTAGAATATAGTCTTAGTTGAATGTAAGTAAGAACACAAGACACCAAAATTTATAAGATGCTAGTTGTTGTGTGCTGGACTCAGCCTGTCAACAGCTAATATTGTGGCTGGACCAGCCCTTGTGGTTCTTATTATGATTGCAAGATGCCCATTAGCACTAACCACCAGGGAGCTTTGGAGGGGGAAAGTTTATGACTTACAGAACTTAAAAATTACATAGCATATTTAGGACCACATAGCAAAGTTGTGAGAAGAGAGACAGAGAACAAGCTTGGGGCTGGGGTTCTCCTTTTTGAGGGGTTGAGAGTTGGGGTTTCATGGGCTCCCCCCCTTTTTTAAGATTTTAAAAATTTATTAGAGAGAAAGAGCACGAGCAGGAGGGACAGGCAAAGGGAGAGGGTATGGGAGAAGCAACTGCCCACTGAGCAGAGACCCCACACAGGGCTCAATCCCAGGACCCTGAAATCATGACCTGAGCCCAAGGCAGACACTTAACCAATTGAGTCACCCAGGCACCCCTCATGGGCTCACTCTTTATTGGTAAATTTAAAACATAAGAGTGGGAATTTAAAGCATTAGAAAGAAAAATCAAGTAGCGCAAATGACCAGTTGCTGAAATCAACCAAGATCTCCCTAACAGAGGGGTCTCAGTCAGGGGAAGTGGCCTGGCCCTTTATCTAGTCATGTGCCTGTCAATGTGTTTATTTGAGGTAGCCATCTTGGAAATGGCTACCTGGGCAATCAAAGCTTAGGTCAGGCTCTTGTGTTACAGAAAGTAAAAAAAGAAAAAGAAAAGAAAATGTAATAGTCAGGACTTGTGTTTCACTAGTAAGGCAGTACTCAGGGGGGACAATGTCCACATGGGAAAAGAGAAGCGTTCTCAGATTTTAAAAATAAATCAGATGAGAGAAAGGAAATACCCAACTCCAGCCCATGCTAGCTATCTTTTCCCACCTAAGGTAGAGGAAAAAAATCTTAATACCTGTGAAGCTCATAATCCAAAGGCATAGAGGCTCACTAAAAGACTGAGACCTAAACATAGGACTAGAGAATGCTTTTCTTCCCTCCACACCTCACCTCTGCATTTCTAAAGGTCTGTTCACGGCAGTTCCTTTTATTCAGTACATCACATCTGGATATCAAGAAAAATTTATAAGACATCCCAAAAGGCAAAAAACATAGTTTTTGAAGAGACAGAGCAAGTGTTATAACCGGTCATGGCAAGAGATGTTGGAATTATCAGACCGGGAATTTAAAACAACTATAATCAATATGCTAAGGGTTCTAATGGATAAAGTAGGCATCATGTAGGAACAGATGGGCGTTATAAGCAGAGAGATGGAAGCCTAAGAATGAACAGAAAGAAATACTAGAGATGACACCATAAATGAACAATGCCTTTGATGGGCTTAGTAGTGCACCGGACACAGCTAAGGAAAGAATCTCTGAGCTTGACGCTGTGTCAACAGGAATCTCCAACACCAAAAAATAAAGAGAACAAAGACTGAAAGAAACAGAATAGAATATCCAAGGAGTGTGGAGCAACTACAGAAGGTATAATATACACATAAATGGCAATACCAGATGGAGAAGAAAGGAGTAGAAGAAATATTTGAAAAAATAATGACTGAGAATTTACCCAAATTAATGTCAGACACCAACCCCCAGATCCAGAAAGCTCAGAGAACACAGTAGGATAAATGCCACCTAAGCATCTCATTTTCAAATCACGGAAAGTCAAAGAAAAAATCCTGAAAAAAAAAAAAAAGGAGAAAAAGGAAAAACCTTACCTATAGAGGAACAAAGATAACATTACACCTGACTTCTCTTAGAAGCCCTACAGACAAGAAGGAAGTGAAATGAAATATTTAAAGTGTTGAGAGGAAAAAACACCAACCTGGAATTCGGTATCCTCTAAAATTTTATACTTCAAAAGTGAAAGAGGAAAAAAGACTTCTAAGACAACCAAAAATTGAGGTTGCCAGCAGACCTGCCTTACAAAAACTATTAAAAGAAGTTCCTTCAAGAGAAGGAAGAGAATATAGATGAGGAACTTGGATGGACATAAAGTAAGGAAGAGCATCAAAGAACGATTAAGTGAAAATAAAATAAAAACTTAAATTTTCTTACTCTTAGTTGATCTACAGTTTATTCAAAATGACAATAGCAATAATGTATTCAACTATGTATGTATGCTTATGTATGTATACATACATGCTTATGTATGTATCTTACGCATGCACAGACACACACACACACACACACACACATATATATATATGTTTATGTGTAAGTGAAATGAACGATGAGTGGTGCACAGCAGTGGTAGAAGGAATGGGAGGGAGGAATTAAGGTTATTTTGTTATTATAAGATACTCACACTACCTGGGCTGTACTATTATTTGAAAGGGGACTGTATAAGTGGATATTGCAAACATCAAGGCAATCACTAAAAAAAATTTTGAAGAAGCATAATTAATATGCTAAGAAAAGAGAAAAGATGGAATCATATAAAATGCCAGTTAAAACCACAAAAGGCAGAAAAAGAGTAGAAGATAAAAATAGAAACAACAAGGGCAGCAAATAGAAAACAGTAACAAATGTGGCATATATCTATCCCTCTATATCAAGAATCACTGAGTGTCAGTGGTCTAAATGTACCAATTAAAAGACTCAGAATGCACCAAAAAACACATCTTGTCTACATGAAACCCATTTTCAATACGAAGACACATATAGATTAAAAGTAAATGGGTGGACAAAAATATACCATGCCAACACTAATGAAAAGAATGCATGAGAAGCTATATTCATTTCAGACAGAGCAGACTTCAAAGAAAGTGATCAGGGATAAAGAGGGCATTACATAATAATAAAGAGGTCAGTTCTCCAAGAAGGTGTAATAATCCTTAATGTGTGTGTGCCTAACAACAGAGCATTAAACTATGGGAGGCAAAAACTGAGAGAACTGCAAGGAGAAACAGATGAATCCACTACCAGAGTTGGAAACTCCAGCATCTCTGTATCAGAAATGGACAGACCTAGTAGGCAGAAAATGGGTGAGGACACAATTGAACTCAACAACACTATCATCAACTGGATGTGACTGACGTCTATAGTCTACTTCATCCAACAGCGGCAGAATACACATTCTTCTCAAGTTCACATGGAATAGTCACCAAGAGCCCATATTCAGGGCTGTAAAACACACCTTAATAAATTTAAAATAATAAATAAATCAATGTAATTCATCAGATTAACAAACTAAAAAAGGAAAACCATATAGTTATCACAGTAAGTGCAGAAAAAGTATTTGACAAATACAACATCTATTTCTTATTACAACAACAACAAAAGATGGATAAATTAGTGGAACAGAATGGAGTCCAGAAATAGAACCACATATGTAAGAACAACTGATTTTCAAGAAAAGCACGAAGGCAATTTAGGGGAGAAAGGATAATGGGGCTGGACCAATTGGATATTCACAAGCAAAAATGAACTTGGATTCATACCTTGCATCAGCATATACAAAAATTAACTCAAAGTGATTGGTAGTTTAAATGTAAAACCTAACATAAAAACTTATAGAAATGAACAAAAAACCATACAACTTCCAGAAGGAAACATAAAAGAAAACCATAGAAATCTCGGGTAAGGCAAAGATTTCTTAGCTATGGCACTACAAGTGCGATCTATAAAAAAGAGGTAAATCGGGCTCCATCAAATTTTAAAACTTCTGCTATTCAAAATACACTGTTAAGAAAGGGAAAAACTAAGCTACAGATTGGGAGAAAATATTGGAAAAAATCATCTGATATAGGACTTGTATCCAGAATATATAAAGAACTCTCAAAACTCAGTAAGAGGAAAACGAACAGTCCAATTTTTAGGAGAGCAGAAAATTTGAACAGACCGATGACCCAGAAGAGATACAGACAGCAAATAAGCACATAACACGATGCTCAGCATTGCTAGTCATTAGGAAAATACAAAATAAAACTACAAGGAGATCCCATGAACCCCTACAAGAATGGCTAAAATGGAAAAGGCCAATCATACCAGGTGTCAATGAGGATATTGGAAGAACTGACCCTCTCATCCACGGCTGGTGCGACTGTAAAAGGGGACAACCAATTTGGAAAAGACTTTACCTCTTGAGAAGTTAAAATACACAGATCCTAGGATCCAGCCACTCAGCTCCTAGGTGTGTGCCCCAAAGAAAAAGCATAAGTTCACACAGACAAGCAGCTTTAATTGTAACAGCCCCAAACCGGAAGCAACTCACGTGGGCACTCACAGGTAAATGGATGAACCACCTGGGATGTATGCACCTGATGGAACACAGCTCAGCAGTTACAATGGATAAATCATCGCTGTGCTCAACAGTACGGATGATACCCGAATCGCTACTAGAAAGTTCTGGGAAATGCAATCTAATGTACAGTGACAGAAACAGATCGGTGGTTACCTGGGAATGGGGATGCGGAAGGAAGGATCGCAAAGAAACGTGAGGACACCTTTCAAGGGCGATGAATGTCCCTCTTTTCATTGTGGTGATGGTTCCTTGGAACTTATCCAGTTATCTACTTTAAAATATGTGCACTTACTGTATGTCAACTATACTTCAATAAAGCAATTTTAAAAGATACTAGTGGTGAAATCTAGTGACAAGACCACTCTTACTAACTGTGTCCCCTGAGCCAGTTGCTGAACCTCTAGTTTGCTAATCTATAGAGTAGGAATAATATTGCTTTCCTTGTCAGGTTGTTGTGATGACTAAAAACATGTTAGGTATGGGTTTTTTTTCTCCAAAATATGTACTTAATTAGTAATGGAAATAATATAATAATGCCTTGAAGAATAAGAAGAGAGGCGCTTAGGTGGCTCAGTTGGTTAAGCGTCTGCCTTCGGCTCAGGTCATGATCCCAGGGTTCTGGGATCAAGTCCTGCATCGGGCTCCCTGCTCAGTGGGGGGTCTGCTTCTCCCTCTCCCTCTGCGCTTCCCCCAGCTCATGTGCTTCTCTTGCTCTACTCTTTCTCTCAAGTAAATGAATTAAATCTTAAAGGGGTAGGGGATAAGAAAAATAATCACTTGACTCTCAAATGTTCTGCTGGTATATATTCCAGAGAGATTTTCATGGAGGGTTTGAAGGCCCTTGGCCCTGGTTTCCCAATTTCTTAGGTCCTGGTTCCACACAGAGTGACTTGGATTTAACATGGAAAGATTTGCCCCCCGTCCCCATTTCCCCTACTCTCCCACCTCCTCTTTGTGCGTCCTCGTCTGGCCAGAGCTGTTGGCCTGCAAGCACACCACCACCCTCCCGGCCACCCTGATGGTCTCCTCCTCCTCCTTCTCATCTTGGGCCCTGGAACCCCAGAGACTTCTAGAGATCAGTCAGAAAGAAAACTCTCCTGGGATGAGGAAGAGAGGCTGTATGTGAATCATACCACATAGTTCCTGGCACCTGGGACACATATGTGAATCAGCGACTGTGGTTTTACTAAACGTGGCTGAGGTCATCCGTCCTGGCTCCTGTGTCCTCCTCACACATCTGGAGACTACTGCAGTAGTCACCAGGCCCTATGGAGTCCCAATCCTGTTCTAGGAAAGTAGGAGGGAGAGGGAGACACCATCCCTGCTCTCTGAACTGTCCCACGAACTAGCTTAGCGAGGGACATAGGATGGGTTCAAAGATGGCGGGAGACCAGGTGAGCCGAAGTCTTGAACATCAAGAAAACAGAGGATGAAGAGAACCTGTCTTGTTTGTATGCATTTGTGTGTTTGTAATCCTCAGTCCTTTAGCACAGTACCTGGCATGTGAGTGGCCCCCATTATCTTTGGGTTGAACAAGTGAGTGACTGAGGATAGCCGCAGATAGAATCATCTCCAGTAGAGAAGCAATGGGGGGAGCAGGAGCTGCGTTCCAGCCTGGGGGCGAGGAGGGTCCATTTCAGTGGGAGAAAGGCCAAGCCCGGGGAAGGGCTGGATGCAGGGTGGTGATGGGTGAAAGGCGGGATGAAGAGTCTGGATGCTAGGTTAGGGGCCTCTCTGGGCACAGGAAGGTCCCTAGAGACTGTAGGGGCGGCCTCGCCCATACCCAGTGGTCCTGTTTTGGTGCTACAGGGTCTTTAAGCTCCGGTTCCCCAGCTAAGCTGAGCTGAAGGGGGAAGCTTGCCTTCCGGTCCCTTCTCCCACCCACATACTGGCACAAGGTCTGAAGGGGAGTCAGAGGCCCTCTTTGCCCTATCCATGGACCCTCACTCGCTCACGGGCTTACATGCGCCCCTCACTCAGGCTCCAAGTCACTTCTAAACGTGAGGGAGCCCAAGCCAGAGCCGAGCAGAAGACTAGCAGGGACGCTATCTGAGCTAGTCGCAAGCAACAGACATATGAACGTATGGTGACCACCGGGCCAGACCCGTGGGGGCCCGAGCTAGCTGACCGCAATCCCACCAGCTCACCACTGACCTGGGGCCAGTGGGAACAGTGCAGGGCCTGCGGGCCAGGAGCTTCCGGGCAGAGCCGGAAGCAGCAGCCGGTGGGCCTCCTGCTGCCCTCTGACCTGGCCCCCTATTCTGAACCCTTGGAACTCTCACTTGCACCACTTAGATCCCTCAGAACTTCCAGAACCCGTCTGTAACTTGGGGAAAAGTGACTTCATCTGGAACCAAGTGGTTTCTCACTTGACCGCTGCAGGGAGGGGGGTGTTCGGGGTACCCCATCAGGCCCCTCCAAGCTTGGTTACTGCCCCCAGATCTGGGGGGCCAGGTCCCTCCCTTGAAGGTACCTCCCTGGCTGGTTACCCCAAGGACTGTGCTAAAGGGATGTTTTGAGCAAAGAAAGAGCAACGCTTCTTTCTGCCCAGACACCAAGCGGTGGGCTTTCATCTGGTTGGAGACGAAATGGAGCACGAATGCTTCCGATCAAGGCTTCTTGATCTAGCGCTCTGAACCGGGGAAGAAAGAATTCCAGTCTCTTCTCTTTGCCATTCAGCAAAGGAGACCTTGTCTCGCCCCCACTTCCCGGCTGCCCCCTACCCATCCCAGAGCCTTGTTCCTCCTGCGCCCGTGCCCCGGGCAGCAGCCACAGATCTGAGCGTTGGACCCTAAGCTTGGAAAGCCGCCCCACCCGGAATGCGCATGCGTACCTATGGCCGAGCCTGTGCGTGCGTGTGCGCGTGCGCGGATTTGCACGTAAGCGTGTGTGACAAAAATCGCTTCTGGAGCATGTTGCCCTCTATCTGCCCATCCAGGTTACTCCTCGCTGCAGGACGAGCTGCTGTCCCCCATCTCCCTGCACTACGCGCTTCCCTCTCCGCTGCGCGCAGACCAGTACTGGAACGAGGTGGCCGTCATAGACGCCATCCCCTTGGCGGCCACGGAGCATGACGCCATGCTGGAGATGTCTGACATGCAGGTGTGGTCCGCGGACCTCACACCCTCCCTGGTCACTGCTGAGGACTCCTCTCTGGAGTGCAGCAAGGCCGAGGACTCTGATGCCACCGGCCCCGAGTGGAAGCCGGAGGGGGTGCTCTCCGAGGGACCCCAGGGCCTCACGCTGGGCTCTCTGGACCTTGCGGAGGACGACACAGTGGATTCAGATGCCATAAGTGGCCTTATCGATTTGCTTGACCAGGATGAAGGTCAGAGGTCAGAAGAGAAGCTGCCAGGTCATGAGAGGCAGGAGGACGCCCCAGGTGCGGGACAGGACTCAGAGAATCAAGTGTCTCTTGTTTCAGGCCAGCAGAGGGCGCAAGCCCACATCACAGAATCCCCCAGCGTGAGTCCCGTGATGGAGATGAACCAGGACAGGTAAGGGGCGGGGCAGCCGGGCAGGGTGCTTGCCTTCTTCCAGTGCCTCCGGGATGAGCACGGGGGTAGGAGGCAAAGCAGCTCGGTAGGGCGCTCGCTGGCTTCCGGAGTTCCCCGGTCATTGCTCAGGCCTCTGTCCTGTGTGTGTGGAGCACGATCTGGAAAGGGCAGTCCTTGCCTAACATGCCCCTGAGTGTGGCCCCCCAGAGGGAGGCTAGGCGGCGGGCGGGTGTGAGGAGAGAGATGATGAAATGCGGGCCAGCCACCTCTCTGGAGTGCAGCTGAGGGTAGGCGCTCTGGGCCCCTGGCACGATTGGGCACTTGTTGGGGAAGAGCATATCTAGAAACCTAGAGGCACCAGGGAGGGCCCAGGCGAGTAGTGACTCAGGCAGTCACACAGCCGGCGTGTGACAGAGCTGATAAGGTGCCCTTCTGCTTTACCCTGCTGAAAGTGTGAGGCTGGCGGGCTTTGTGGGGGCGAGACTGAACTTGCAACTGTGGAGACATTGGGGCTCTCCTGGGCCTGCAGCAGGTGGCGGTGCGGGCAGGTCAGGTGGGGGTCCTTGGGCAGACGCTGAGGGTCTCAGGCCTCAGGCCCTTCTCACGTCTGAGGCTGGGGGCCCGCCACACCCCCAGGGCTGGGCAGAGTGGCCTTCCCGGACTGGCAGGGGAACTGAGCCACAGCAGCCCTTCCCCCAGACTCGCTTCCTAGTTTCCCTAAAGCAAGGAAATGGCCCGTGGGCTCCCTGAAGGCTGTGCACGCCCACCACAGCCCATGGCTTGGGGTCGGCCAGGCCGCAGGGGACCTGTTCTTGTTTCCTCTTGCCACCCTGCCTGGCTCCTCCGGCCGACTCAGAAGCCCAGGCCGACTGGGCCCTTCCCCAGGGTCCACCCAGTGTGGCCCGAATACCGTAGGCGGAGGGAAAAGAAAGCCATTTACAAGATGGGACAGCAAGGGTTTATGTCATTGCATTTTCACTTCCCAAAAGAATCCTTTGGTGAGCGGGGAGAGTTGGACAGACGGGGCCCGTGAGGATTCAGAGTGAAACAGTGGCGTCCCCGTGCCCAAGGCCACCCCCCAACAACCCACGATGGCCCGTCTGAGCAGCACTGACTGGGCTGGCCCGGCCACCCAAGGGGCAGCCAGAGGGCCTGGTGCTAGGCCTCGGCATGGTACAGTTTGGTTCTCTGACCACAGTCAGCCTTCCAGTGGGGCAGGTGCATTTCATTCACTCCCCCAACAGCGTGTATGGCGCCCCCGCTTGTGTGCCAGGCACCCGTAAACCGTGCCTGGGTGCCGGGAATGCGGTGTCGCACAGGACAGACAGAAGTCTCCATCCGCAAAATGTTTATGTTCTGTCGGGGAGACAGACAATAAATGGGATAAAGCCAATGAAATGGAAAGTGATTAAAAGGGAAAAGTTAGGGGACCCTGGGTGGCTCCATTAGTTAAGCATCTGACTCTTGATTTCAGCTCAGGTTCAGGGTTGAGAGATCGAGCCCCATGTTGGGCTCCATGCTGGTCGTGGAGCCTGCTTGATATGCTCTCTCCGCCCTCCCCTAAAAAAAGGGAGAGGTTAGGTGATGGTGCTAAAAAGGAAAATGGGGTGGGAGGGGGCGCGTAGGTCGTATGTACCTGTGTGGAGAGGAGATGGCTGAAACGAGGGGTAGGGTAGCCGGGAAGCCTGAGACTACGACGTTGGAGTAAAGAGCGGAAGGAATTAAGGGGTGAGCCATGTGAATACCAGGGGCATGTATCCAGCAGGAGGCCCAGCCCGCACAGAGGCCTTGCAGTAGTCACAGTCGAGGGACAGTGAGAAGGTCACTGCTCATAGCAGAGTGATTGAGGGAGATGATGGGGCCAGACACGTCAGGCCATGAGGCTCCACAAAGACAAAAGACTTTGGCGATTACTGGGTGGAATGGGGAGCCACCAGAGGGTTTAGAGCAGAGGAGTGAGGTGACGTGGCAGCTGCCTTGAGAGCAGCCCAACGTGGCCCAGGAGCGCTGCAGGGAGATGAGCCAGGAGGCAAGCATTGCCGCTGGTATGGACCAAGGTGGCCGTGCTGGTGGCGAGAAGTGACTGTGCCCAGGACACATACTTGAAAGTTGAACCAGAAGGTTCACCGAACAAGTACGACAGCGAGTGTGAGAGAGCGAGAGCCGTCCGAGCTTACTGGTATCCTCGATCTGTCCCCCGGAAGGACGGAGGTGGCACACCGCGGCGTGGGGAAGACCGGGCGGGACAGGTTGGGGAGAAGGTCATGAGCGTGGGCGTGACCGTGCTGCCCCTGAGATGCCTGTGAGATCCCCCCAAAGCAGAGTTGTGCCGGAGGCAGCTGGGTCTACACATCTGTAGGTCAAGGAAGAGATGCTGTGTGCACACCTGGGCACGAGGAGCGCACAGGCGGGGTGTGCAGCCTTGGACCGAATGGGCTCACTTCGGAAGTGGGTGTAGGTAGAGATGAACTCTGAGAACTGAGCCCTGGGGCGCTTCCATGTTCAGGACTCGGAAAAATTAGGAGAAACCGACAAAGGACACTAAGCAGTGGTAGCCGGGTGGGGGTAGGGGGGAACCAGGCGAATGTGGTGTCTTGGAAGCCACAGAAGGGCTGTTTCCAAGGTGAGAGTGTGAGAGTGTGGCCGCTTTATTGGGTGAGCCCTGGGATAAGGACTGTGGAGGGCAGGTGGCCCAGAGGGCTAGAGGGGAGGCAGGTGAGGTGATGCGCACGGAGACCCGGTGACGCCCCGCGGGGTGAGCCAAGTGCCTCAGGAGCCCCGGGTGGAGAGCCTTCCACTTAAAGGGATGGGGCCAGTGGTACTGGTCTCCGTGGCCCTTTCCTCCTGGACAGCGGGGATGGCCCATCTGGGCCTCTCTGGGCAGGACAGGCAGCCGTGTGCTGGCTGGGGAGTTTGCTCTGCTGTCCCAGCCCTCTGGCTCTGCAGGGGGAGGGTCTCTGAGCAGTCAGAGACCGAAGGATGACCAGGTGTCCCTTCTCTGTCCCTGGACCCCAGACTGCAGGACTGGGATAAGGAAGGCTCCATTGTCTCATACCTACAAGACACTGCCCAGAGTTCCTGGCCAGAGGAGGTCGCCCAAGGCCCACACTCCTTCCAGAGTACGGTCACCACCATCCAAGAGCTGGAGCCCACTGGGTCGCACGAGTATGAGGAGGTCCTGGTGTCGGCAACCGAGGGCGTCTGGGAAGAGCAGCCAGAGGCTGAGAGCAGGGCACAGAGGCGACAGAGCCACCAGGAGTGGGTGCAGGAGGCTCAGAGCACGTTCTCCCAGATGGCAGAGGTGAGCGCGCACGGAGGCGCCTGCCCGTGGCTACAGGGGCGCGGGAGGGGCCTGAGGCCCTGGGAGGCCTCTCCTTCAGGCGGCTCCAGGCGGAGCCTGCTTCCTTTCTTGAGAAATTGTGGTTTGACTTCGCTTTCTGTACAAGTAAGGATGCAAAGTCACCGTCTCTGCGGAGGGAAGGGAGGAGCTAACATTCCCGGAGCGGCTTGGGCACGGCCACAGGATCGGAAGGGGGCTTTGGAGTTAGGTCTGACTGATTCCAAAGCCACAGTTTTTGTTGGTTTTCTTTTTTGGTTGTGTCTTGGGACGGGCATAGAGCAGAGAGACCTGGGTGGTAGGCTAACTCTGGTCCTACCGTGGTCTGCGTGGCCAAGGACAAGCCACTCGCCTCTCAGCACCCTGGTTGGCTCGTTGGTCAATGAGGGGTGCCTGGGTTATTGCCATGGTTCGCCGGCTTGGGAATGCTGTGGTCCTCAGGATGGGGCTCACCTGTACTTGTTTTATCTATTCGCTTTAACTTCATTCCCCGCTCCCATTCCCATAGACATCCATTTTAATGTTGTTTGGAGAATATTTTTTTATTATGAAAATTTGCAGACGAATACAAAAACAATAGCATATTAATTTCCATGCGCACACCATCCAGGCACTACAGTTACCCAGTTATGGCCAATCCTGTTTCATCAATACCTTCCCCTCTCTTCTCTCCGCCCAACGTATTTTTTTTTTTTGAAACAAATCCCAGACATCTCATTAAGGTGTGCCTTTTGAATATATGCATTTTTTTAAAAAAATTACATCACTCTTCCATGCCTGTGTATTTTTAGTGTGCGCAGAAACAATGTGTTCCGCATCTCATTTGCTTTCTTATGGTTCATCCTCATCCGGGAGCTTGGCGTCCCTCCCTCCCTTCTGCCGCTCTCTCGTCCCTCTGCCTACCTGAACCTCAGCCCTAGCGGGCACGCTGAGACCCCCACAACTAGGTTCGCCCCACAGCAGCCCCGGGCTGCCAGCTGCAGAGAACTGCGAGGAACCCAATGAGGTTTTATTTAGACTACTTCCCTCCGAGTGTGTGCCTCGGACGGGACAGGCGGCTGTGTCCGTTTTTCACCCCAGACCACCCTGCGTGCGTTCTTGGCCAGCAGGCTACTCTTTGGCACTCGTGCTACTCCTAACAGCAAGCACTTGGCCGAGAGCACTGGTCAGATTCCTGATTCTGAGAAGGATGCCGGGAGCCTTCTTCTCCGTGGACCGCCTACAGTTAGCCTTCGGTGAGGGGAGGACTGGGGAGAAAGCGGGAGCACACCAGGGGTCGCAGGAGAAACCTAGGTCATAGGGTCCAACTGCCTTGTTTATAAGTGAGGAAGCTGAGGCCCCAGAGAGGCTGAGGGCTTCTCCCAGGGTCACACAGCGATCCACTGTGAGGGCCGGGGGAGTCCGGATCTCCTGCTTCCCAGTCAGAGCGCAGGAGTGTGTGGGGCCGCCAGGCCTAACACCTTCCAGGTCCAGGACAGGATTAGATGGCGTAGGGGAGCTGTCGTCCTAATCACCTGACGGACCCCAGGGCTGGCTATGAGGCGCACTTAAGGCAAGGATTTGCAAAGCCCCCATTGACTAGTCCTTGCAGTGGCTTTCTGGAAACACTGACGGGGAGAGAGAGAGAAGAGAGAGAGGCCTTATAATTTGGGGCTAGGCAGGCAAGCCTGAAATGACTGTAAGACATTCTCCTCTGAGGTATCAAATGGAAATATGAGAAGTTGGACCCTTCTCGGCTGGGCCCAAAGCGAATGCTCTCCGGCGCCCAACTCCTTTGCGTGTGCGACAGGCTTTCATTTCTTTAGGAGCTTCCTTGTGGGAATGAGGCAGAATTGAAATCGGACCCGTTCGTTTACTCACTCTTTGACTCTGCCTCCATTTCCTTTGCGTAAGATGGAAAAGTCATAGAGCCTGCCTGGTAGGGCTGCCGGAGGGCTTCCCCAAGTCGGTACGGGAAGTCATGGGGCGCAGTGCCCACGAAGGGCCTCTTCGGACCCCTCGTCATGCTGGTACCCCCGCACCTGCTCCAGGTGGGGTGGGGAGAGCGCCCGCGTCCGTGCCTGTTTCCCAGAGAAGGCCCCCAGAGCTCCCCAGCCCCTGCCGCGCCTGAGCTGCAGGCCACTTGGCTGGGCCCCAGATCTTTGTTCCCTCTGCCTCGGGGACTGTTCCTCGGAGCGGCACAGCCTGATCCGGAAAGCGAAATTCCCGTGGGCCACAGCTGCCACGGCTGCATTTGTGAATCAGCTCTTAAAGGCGAGCCCCAGGCGCGTGGTTCCTGCCCGTGGGCGCTGACAGCCCAGCCTGGGAAGAGCCTCTGAGGACAGGCCTGAAATAGACACACCAGTTACACGCTTACGTGTAGGGTTGCTGGGCCCCAGGGGGGCGGGGGCGAGCTGAAGGCCCCCGGGGCGGACAGCAGTTGCACAGGCTTCCAGGTCGCCCCACCACCTGTGCTGGACCCTGCTGAGCTAATTTGGCTGGGCCTGAGCAAATCACTCCTCCCAGGGCTATTTTTGAAATGAACCCTTAACTCTCTCTCCAGGGTATGAACCGGTGCCATCCCTGAGGGTGGGGGTGAACTCCGGTCTGATCGCGGCAGTAACCGCCCAGAGAAACACACAATGGGCCCCATTCTCCGGGCACCTTATTTCCTGGAGTCCTGGAAAGAGAACATTTCCCTGAGCAGAGCTGCTTCAAGTGCGCATAGGGCGAGACGGACAGACCCGAGGGCGGGGGCCGGGGAGGGGGCCAGAGGACAGCGCGGCACCCGTCACCCACAGAGTGACTTTGACGTGCACTTTCAGTGCCCGGACACGCGCACCTGCCCACTCCCTTCTAGCCCAGTTGGACAGCCCCAGCAACTGGTTCGGGGAGCTAAAATTATCGGAGCCTGATGTCACCCAGGCGTGAGGGCAGAGCCTGGGGCTG
This sequence comes from Nasua narica, assembly GCA_028533885.1. NCBI lineage: Eukaryota > Metazoa > Chordata > Mammalia > Carnivora > Procyonidae > Nasua > Nasua narica. The sequence goes on along the minus strand of CM052800.1, from coordinate 117,929,649 downwards.
CTCAGCGGGAGGGCACTCGGCGGGCAGTTTTAGCGAGGGGCCGTCCAGTCTCCTGTGGAGAGAGCATGCAGGGGGTCCCGGGGACACCGGGAGTCTGAGAGGAGAATGAGAGGTTGGGCCCCCGCAGCGGCTGGAGCCCTGGCTAGCCCCCGGAGGGCCCAGCTGAGGAGGTGAGGATGTGGACTTTCATCACCCAGCTCCTGGTCACCCTAGTGCTCCTGGGCTTCTTTCTGGTCAGCTGTCAGAACGTGATGCACATTGTCAAGGGCTCCCTGTGCTTTGTGCTGAAACATATCCACCAGGAGCTGGACAAGGAGCTGGGGGAGAGCGAGGGCGTGAGTGACGACGAGGAGACCATCTCCACCAGGGTGGTCCGGCGTCGGGTTTTTCTGAAGGTAACTGCCAGGCAGGAGGCAGGGCTGAGGGCACGGCACCGTGCTGTGCATGCACAGCAGCCGGGGGGAGGGACGGGACCCCAACTCAGGAGCCGGGCGCCGCCTTGGGGGGGCCGGAGCCGGCTGTGGTGCCCGCTGGGACCGCCACGCTGTGGTGGCGCGGGCAGCTCAGCTCCTGTCCCCAGCCGGTCACACTCAGGACACCGGAGTCTGTGGAAAGGCTTTCCACGCTGCGGAGGGCTGTCCAAAGATCAGTTCGGTGCCTCACTTCCTGTCCCAGGGCCTCCTCTGTAGCGTTTTCGTGACCGCCCTGTGTTGCCAGCTCCCCGGTGCAGGGGAGGGATCGGGTACACAAGGCTCTTGCAAGCGTGGGGCTCTTTCCCATCTTCAGGCTCCCTGGCCCCCAGGGGCGCCTCTCGCACTCGGGGGACCTCGGTCTGGCCTGGCCGCTGCTCCTTGCTGAGCTGGAGTTTCCTGCGTGGCGGGGATCTGTCCGACTCTGGCTGGTGCCTGTGCTCTTTAGTTCCCTCATCCTCCGCCTGATGCCCGGGCCACCCGCTTCCTAATCTCGAGTTTTCTCCTTTTCTGCGATTCTAGGGAAGTGAGTTCCAGAATATTCCAGGGGAGCAGGTGACAGAGGAACAATTCACAGATGAGCAGGGCAACATCGTCACCAAGAAGGTGGGTGCACGGCGTCCCCCGAGCTGGGGAGAGGCAATAGGGCTAGAAGCTAAAAGGGGCTGGACTCACTCCCTGCTTCTCACTGCTGCCCTAACAAAGGGTTAGCACAGCTCCGAAGGCTGGTTCAGGTGCTGGGAGCCCTGGTCTTCTGAGTCTGGCCTCACGTTCAGAGCCACGGTACCCGATTCCACCAGCAGGAATTCAGCTGAATTCAGGAGCTGAATTCAGCTCCTGCTTCCCTGTTCCAGAAGCACCAGACTCCATGGAACAGCCCACGCCCAGCCCAGCGATGACTAGCCCTGGACACAGCTCTAAGCCAGCGGGGTGGTGGTCCCCAAACTACCACGGGCCTCCGACAGCTGAAGGCCGTGGAAATGCATTGAACTGGTCGCAGATTTTAATGCGCTAGACCTGATTTTGCCTGTCAAGTCCTGGGCACCATGCTAGGTCTGGGCAGAAGGGAGGAGGAGCAGAAGGGGGACATTGGATGTGCTCCCTCTGGGGTGCTGCTCCCACTGAATTGAAGCAGGACCCCTCAGGTGTCCATCTTGCTTCTTGCCACGTGTGCCTCATGCAGGCGGGGACGGTGTCTTGTCTTGTCATCCCCGGGTCCGAGTACACGGTGGGCGCAGAGTCGAGAGTGTTCGAATATTTGGGTGAGCGAATAAGAGAACACACTTGCCTGGAGTCCCTACCGATGAAAAGTGTGGGGCAGACAGCAGGACCTTCCAACGATGTCAGGAGGCAAAAACCCTGGTCACTGATGACGGGTTGGCCAATCCTCGCTGCTCTGAGGCTTCCCAGAGCTGGCTTTCCACGTGGCGGGGCGGGGGCGGGAGACCCCTCCCTGCTCTTGGCCGCTTGAGGAAGGGCGCCTTGGGACAAAGGCTGCCTCTGCCCCAGACCTCCTCGTCGGGGACCTGCTCTTCCCAACCTCCGTCGGTCTCTGTGGCTTCACAGGCCTTTGGTCCCCTCCTTCTCTTTTCCAGATCATTCGCAAAGTCGTTCGGCAGATAGACTCGTCCGGTGCCGATGCCAGCCAGGAGCACGAGGAGGTGATTGCCAGGGGGCCCCTGGAGGACCCCAGGGAGATGGAAGCTGATGTCGATTCCTTTATGAGACACGCACAGGTACTGCGGTGGCTGCACCTCCCGAGGCTCTTGCGCCGCTCCCGGCTGCTCACCTGTGCACAGGCCTGCCCGCTCTGGGCTCCGGGCTGCACCACGCTCCCCTCCCTCCGGTCTCCCCCTGGCGCCTCCGCGCCCTCTGGCAGGCAGGGTCTCCATGGCCTCCACACGATCCATCTCGTGCCTCTCTCGCGTCTGTCTCTCTGTGTGATCTGTCTGCCTTCTGTCTCTGCTGCCGTCCCCAGGTGGAGCTGCGAGGGAGTAGCCTGCAGCCGGACCTGATAGAGAGCAGGAAGGGGGCTCAGATAGTGAAGCGGGCCAGCCTAAAACGGGGGAAGCAGTGATCTCTAGCCCCTCCCCTCGAATGGCCTCTTGGGAGGTAACGCTGTCTTTTCTGCATCCTTTCTGCATGGTCTGGTCCCTGCGGAGTGGCTGCTGGCTGGGAATGGCTGCTCCCTTCCTGGCGTCTCCCCCTCCCCCGCTCCGTCCCCGGCGGCGCGATGCAGGAGGAACGGGTACCGTGGCCTCGAGGCACAGACAGACTGTCGTTTCCCAGCCTGCTGTCTCACTGAGTCTCCATTTCCTCCTCAAGAAAACAGCCAGCAGTAGCTGCCCATTGACCTCTCTGGGAGCACGGGAATACAAATTGCAGAAAATGCTTTGATGCGTGAGAGCTCTCAGTAAACCCCAGTGATGAGAGTATCCCGAAAGCCAGGGGATGGGGATGGTGGAGGGGGGCAGACGGGCGTCGGGGAGCACCGGAGAGCCTGTCTAGGCTGGGCCATTTCAACGCAGGTCCCCCCGCGGGGCTCCAGCCTCACAGACTCAGAACAGCACTTGTCTCTTGAACCTGGAACCCTTCGAAACTCCTGATCAACCCAAGCGCCTGTTCTCCTTGCTGTTTCTGGAGACAGGTCCCTCTGTGGCTTTCTAGGAAAGGGGGAGGCGAACTGGCCCCGCGAGCTAGGAGGGTTGTGGCGGCCTGGCCCTTGGCTGGTGGGAGCATGGGACCCTGTGGCCTGGCGGACCAGGCTGGGCGGGGATTTGCCCTGAGGGAGGGCCCTGAAGAAGCTGCACGAAGGCTCTCCAGCAGGCCCCGCGCGGTGCTGAGGGCTCCAGCCGGCCAGCTCTGACCTCCGTCCTCCCTGAGGGATCCTGTACTGAGCTGCCCCGAGGCCCTTCACTGTGCCCCGCTCGGGGCAGCTCAGTACAGGATGCGTCGGGGTGGGAGTCGGCAGGAAGCAAGGAAGCGCGGTGCCCCAGCAGCGCCCCAACCAGGTTCTTGGAGGTTCGGCCCCCGCACCACCACCCGGGCCTGGCTCTGGGCCGAGGGGAAAACAAGCTCCTGGCTTTCTGCATTCAGTGAAAAGCAGGGCCGCTCCTCCTAAGCCACCAAAAGTGCTGGCTCTGGGCTTCCCAGCACACCTCGGCACTTGGGCAGGAAAAAAAAAGGACTGTGGATCCGGTTATGGGATAAAATTAGACCTGACTCCTCAGCAGCTTAAGGAGGTCACAGTGTTAACTCCTGCATTGCCAAGGGTCCCACCGGGCCGCTGCTTTAGCAGATTAGCTGGGGTGAGTCCTGGAAATAATCCAAAGGTGCAAATAATTTGGAGGAGCGCACGGTGGAAGGCAGAGTGCACTCTTCTGCCTGATTTTGTCTTCTGGCGGCAGCAGCAAGCAGGGGCTCTGCTTTACTGCTTCTCTTTGGCTCGGGTCTGTGCTACTCTTGTTCCTGAATGGGAAAGAGGCAGCTCAGAAGCCAGGCTGGGAGGAAGGGAGGAAGCTAGGGAAAAAAAAAATTTTTTTTTTAAATTTTTTGTGGATGTTCTGCAAAAAAAATTTTTTTTTTAATTTTCTGTGGGGGTTCTGCAAGGTGGCCAAAACCCCCAAAGGAGATACAGTTCCAGGGCACTGAGCATGGGTGGGGGAACACCGGGCAGCCCAGCTCCTTGCCCTGCTGGGGCCTCTGCTGAGAGAAGGCCGGGGGAAGTATGCGGTGAGGACAGTGGCAAGAGAGCAGGGGTCCAAGCAGACTCCAGTCTGGGTCCTGAACGGCCTGGTGGGGTGGTGCTCACCCTCCCCACAGGACCAGAGCCTGCAGACAGTGAGAGATAACGGCTCTCTGATCCTCTCAGCGCCCCCCTCCCCCATCCCCACTGGCAAGCCCCTACCTTCAGCCCTGAGTACTCGAAGGTTCTACAACTTGCCAATTTGACTACTGGCTAAAATTTACGTCCACCCCGAAGCCCCCGCGCGCGCACACACGCACACGCACACGCACGCACACAAGGCTTTCGTGGTCATTCACAGACATACCAGCGTGAGAAATTTGTGTTCGGTGCCACGTTGTTTGCATTTTTGGTGCTTTTTGTTGATTTTGCTGTTTAAAATGGCTCCCAGGTCTAGTGCCCAAGAGTCGTCTTGTGTTCCTAAGAGCAAGAAGGCTGGGCCATGCCCCACGGGGACAAATTCGTGTGTTAGATAGAAGTCACTGGCCATGAGTCAGGGCGCCGTCGGTGGGGAGCCAAGGAATCAGCAGTGGATTAAGGGGTCCTTATGCAGAAGCGCACATGAAACACGGTTACATATCGATTGTCTGACGAAGATGTGGTAAACAGAGGCTCACAAGAACCTAACTGGGCGTTTTCCTTAAGAGCGATGGTGCAGTGTTGGCTAGTTCAGTGTTCCTGGCAGCTTTCTCGAACACGACCACTGCGAACGGCGAGAATTTACTTTATCTGTTTCAGAGGGAGTCAAAGCTGGGGCTTGGGAGCCTAGATGCAAGCAAGGCCTGGTTCCTCCTGTTTCCAGGTCGTGGGGCCTTGCACTCATCATTTGCCCTGAGCTTCTCTCCCCTTGAGGGAGATTGCAGACGGTCCCTTCCACGCCAGTCGAGAGGCTTAGAAATAGTCCGTGGTCCCTGGGGCAGGACCGCTGTGCTCAGTCAGTGGGGGTCCTAGTATGACTGGGGCAGGGCAGTGACCTCCCCACACCTCAGGTTCCTTAACCTTGAAGTCAAGTCGAAGGGCACAGGTCGCAGCAGCGGCATCACCCTCTTCTCCCACAGCATGGTTTGGATGACAGCTGGGGCGTGGTTGTGAAAGGCTGTGTTCATTGCTAATTGCCCACCCACCAATTCTCAGCGTGTCCCCCAAGTCGGGTTAAAATTCCTGGTCCCTGCCCCTGACCTACCAAATTAAATCTGGAACTCAGGATTCTGTGTCAAGCTCCTTGAGTGATTTTTATGTATTGGAGAGTGAGTTTTCCTGACCAGTTTCGGGACTTGATACCAAGTTGTTCACTTGATATTTTAAAAGTGGGCTACCAGGAATGAAGGTTACAAGTTTGTTCAAAGATGGCAGAACGTCCCCATCCCAGGTGAGGAGTGACTAGACCCCCTTATCCATTGATTTCCCCCCCCCGTCACCCTCACCTTGAGAAGGACCCTGTATCTAAGGTCTGGCATGTTGGGGGAAGGGTGCTTTCCGGTGGAGTTTAAAAAGCTACCAGACTGCTGTCTAGGCAAGGCCTGACCGCAGGTGACAGGAGCAGCTGCTGGGTTTTGCTGTGTGCCCCAGGAGGGTAGGCCCAAGAGCTGGGCTGTGGGCTGTGCGAGAGCACCGGCGTGGAGGGGCAGCCGGGGGGGCCGTGGCCGGGCAGCCCCGACGACTGCTGGGCTACCCGCCTCCTGGGCAGGCACGGGGTCTTGGCATTTCTCTGCATCTCCGTGGCTCCGGCTTCTGGAACTTTCAGGAAGCTGTGGCACAACAAGGCTGCTGCTTTTTCTTGTTTTCCTTTTTAAGAGACGATTTTGGCTCAGACACTGTGGTCGCAAGGGCGTGTGTTTGCTCTGACAGTGGGATGTTGTAATAAGTTTATAAGTGAAGCCATTAGTCCCCTCGTTGGGAAGGGGCAGCGAGGCAAGGGCTCATGTTTTATGTTGCTGTTTTAAGTTCCAGGCCCCGCTACTCCCCAGCCACTGCAGGGGTACGAGTGTGGGGCTGAGGGAGAGGGTAGGGGGCCACAGACACCGGGCAGGAGGTGTACTGCACAGAGGGATGGGACGGGACGGGAGTGAAGCCGGAGCCCTTCTCCCCACTCTTTATAGGCTGAGACCTTTCTCTTGGGACAAGAGGTGCAGGGTGGTGGAAGGGTCCAGGGTGCAGCCTGGAGACCCGTGCCACCGCTGGGTGCTCCCACTGGACCCGTCACTGCTCCTCCTGGAGTCTCTGCTTAACCAAAGCAATCACCGTAGAATGATCTCTAAGACTTGGGCTCGCACCTCCGCCCTATGTCTGGACAGAAGAGTGGAAGACGGGCGGCTGTCTTCCCCAGGCCCCAGCTTTTACAAGGTCTCTTGTTTGAGGGTGTTTGCCCCGTGGTGGGGATGGACCCCTGGGAAGGGGCAGGCCGGGCCCTGGCCCTCGGTGTTTCTGCTCCTGCCGGGGAGACAGGTGTGAGACAGGAAAGAGAGCCTATCAGAGCGCACATCCACATACACTATCCTGAGCCCTCTGGGGCTCTCTGAAACCTCACCACCGTCTAATGAGGTACGGCTGGTTATTGCCCTTGTGTTACAGCAGAGGAAACTGAGTCACAGAGAGCGTAAGTAATGCAACCAGGGAAATAGGCAGAGACAGAGTATGAACTCAGGGAAAACTGACTGGCCTCAGGGTTCCTGCTCTTACCCACTATGCCCTGTGATCACTCTGAATAAAAGGTAGTGGAGGGAGTGGGGACCTTCCAGAGCAGAGAAGAGAGAAATGACAAGGAGCCGGAGTTATCAGGTAGGCTTCCTGGAAGAGGGGTCTTGAGGGTGGTGAGCAGAGCTTCAGCAGAGCAGACTGGACAGCATCTGTGAGGGGAGGGCCTCGAACAAGGCAGGAAGCTGGTGGGCACTGAGGATTCAGAGGGCTTAGGGGAAATCAGCCTGGCCAACAGAGAAGCTCAGGCAGGGACGAAAGAGTCTTGCCCTCCAGGGTGACAGCCATTTGGGGCCACAGCAGCAGAAGGCCTGGCGCGTGTGGCAGCCTCTGGCAAGGAACCTAGCCCGGCCCTCCCCTCCCATCCACTCAGAGTTGAGTTCACCTTGAACCCCTCCAGCTCCCCCCCCCCATAACCGGGTCACCCACAGGGCCCAGGACAGCTCCCTGTCTGGGGACAGCTCTGCCACGGAATGAGTTTCTGCCTTTCTCTGTCACTTCCTACCCTGCCCAGGAGACTGTCAGCTCCTCTTTGCTTCATTGGCTCCTTCCCCCATCCATCCCAAGGTCCTGCAGACAGAATCCTGAACGCTAGTCCCGGAAACGGGGGGGGGGGGGGGGGGGGGGGGGGGGGGGGGGGGGGG
>CM052800.1:117909899-117921996 GCA_028533885.1 Nasua narica | reverse complement strand
CCTGTTTTTTCAAAGCTCTCTTAAAAAAAAAAAAAAAGATCTCTTTGCCACCGCAGAGGTTGTCCCGCCCCGAGACTTAGGGAGAGGAGCCAAAGGCACCTGACAACAAGAGTTTGTAGACCAGAGCCAAAGAGGGCCAGTTGTCCCTTGGGGCCCAAGCTCCTGAGGCTGGCTGTAGTCACGGCTGCCCCATCTCGGGGTCCCAGGGCTGGCACTGAGAGACACCTGGGCGTGTTGGCGGAACCGAACTGAAAAAGCGCAGCGCACCGCTCCCTCCTTTAGCACAAGCTCTGGCTATGAACTTGACCCCTTGCCCGGGTCCCAGGATCTACTCAAGGGGATTTCTCCTCAGGTGACCGCAGGCGTGGGAGCCTCCTGCCTCCTCTCTGAGGCCGGAAGTGCACACACAGGAGGGTTTTCTGGAGAGCTTGTCCCCTTGGGCGGGGGACCCAGGCGGCTTGGGCAGCCGCCGCTGAGAGGCAGGCTGGGGAGCGGGACGATGCCGGCAGTTCAGGAAGGTCAGGGGCTCTGAGCTCAAGGTCTTTCACCCCCTTGCCTTGCTTGGGGAGGCTGCTTTGCCTGAATCCGACTCTCCCTCAGCAGTCGGGCCGAACTCAGGCGCTGGGGTTTTCGCTGGGAGTCGCACCTTTGGATCCTAAGTAACTCCTTCTCTCTCTGTCCCTTAGGATCACACCTCGACACCCAACCCTTGACTCCACACACTCTGCCATGCCCGCGGGAGGAGAGCCGGGGCGGAGGGCTCGGAAGTGGCGCATCTGCACCTCTAGGCTAACGGCATGACCTCTGTAAGGGACTTCCTTTAGTCTCCTATTCGCATGAACGACTGGCTGTAGACGCATGACCTACAGTCCTCAATCCTGCCTCTAGCGACCTACGGACCTCTGTTGGGAACCAGGACAAGCGCCTCAGGAAGGGGGGCGGGGAGAGAGAGAGGGATCGAAACCCAGCGAAAGTGAACAAGGGCTCTTTTTGTGCTAGGGGATGATATATTTTTTAAAATCATTTTAATTTTGACTTGTTACAGGGTACTTTTTTTCCAACCTCATCTGTAGGAAATCCATGTGGGCTTCCTGGAAAGAAAAAAAAGAAAAGAAAAGAAAACTAGGCACAAAATCAGTTTGGCACCTTAATCCCATGTCCTCATCTGCCAGCCTTCCCTACCGACACATGCCTCCATTCCATTTGTGACATCCCGTCCTGCTCCCCAGGGGCCCTCTCCTCCCAGAATGCTCTGCACGACATTCGGGACATGCGCATAGGCACACACACACACACAGGCACCTCTCCCCTCCCCTCAGTATACACACAGATTCTACTGTGACGTCTGAAGCTGTATAGACTCTCCTGTGGACAAACTGGAATTTTTTTATGTTGTCTCTCCCTCTCTCTCTCTCTGCCAGTTTCAGTATTAATCGTCTTCCAATGGAAAATCATTACCGTGAGAGTGCATTCGGGGTTCCTTGTGTTAGGGATTTAAGAATCTGAGGCGAGGACCCCCCCACCCCAGGCTCAGCTGTAGGGCTCAAAGGGAGCCATGCCCCCTCTGAAAGGGTGTTCTCTCCCGGCTGGGGGTGGGCAGGTGGCTGCTGTCCCAGGATCGCACCAGCATGTTCAGTAGAGAAGAGGTTTCCTATATCTTCAAGCACTTCTATCATAGTCTGTGTTCAAAGTGTAAACTGTACAGTAATCGGCCTTGTGTATATGACAAACAATAAATACTATGCAAACCAATAGAAACACTTCAGCAGTATGTACAAAGCACTAACAGCTCAGCTCCCGAGGACTTCTCCAGGCTGCGGGAGAAGGAGCTACATTCAGCCTGTCTCAGTGGAAGAGGAAGGAAGGGAGTAGGGCCAGTGAATGTATCTGCCAGTTCTTAGAAGTCAGCCCCCCCCCCAAATAAAGGTTCTCCAGAGCCAACTTGGTGCTCTAAGTCCAGGCAGCCCACAGGATGGGGGGCCTAGGCCCGGCAGCCTCAGTGCCCCCACTCTGACCAAGCCCCTCTGCCCCACTAGGGGAGGCGGGAGAGGGGCCCACCCCTGACCACAGGCGCAGGGGGAGGAGAGCCGCAGGAGAGAGCAGCTGGCCACCCGGAGGCCCGGGCTAGGCAGGAGCTCCTCCTGGGCCAGGCCCTCGGTCAGAGCAGGAAGGAGACAGACGGCTGGCTGTTCCTCGCCTCGGTGCCACCAGGGGAGAGCCTTAAAGGGACACCGGAGCCTCCGGCAGAGCGAGGCCCGAATCAGCACAATCCGCCCCGCCCGGCCCGGCGGGCGCCCTCTAGGGCCAGGAAAGAGACTGGCAGGCTCTGGTCGCTCCCGAGACCCTTTGTTTGGGGACGTCCTGCCACCTTCCTCCCTGCCGCTCCTCGGAGGTGGCCTCAGACACATCAAACCTTCCAAGTAGCACAGAGGCTCCCCCACGACCGAGCCCCCGAAGCCCTGGTGCCCGTCACCAGCGCACAGGTCTCCCGGCGGAGCCCGCGGGCCCCACGCGCCCAGGCGACAGGGTGGCTGGCGCTCCGCCTTCCGAGGGGCAGGCCCGGGCGCCGGAGGCCAAGCGGGCTCCCAGGGCTGCGGCCCCGGCCCCTCGCGGCGGGGCTCCCGAGCGCCACACTCCTCTGCGGCGGGCCGGACGCCCGGGGGGCCACCCGCGGGACTCCGCGGGCTCGGCCGGGGGGGAGGGGGAGGGGCTGGGGGAGGGGGGAGCCCCGCGGCGGGAAGACAGGCGCAGGGCCCGCCGCCCCTCCTCGACCCCGCGCCGTCCCCCGCAGGCCGCCGCTGCAGCCCACCCCACTAGTCCCTCGTAGAGCCCCCGCGGGGGTCCCGCGGCTCCAGGCTATGCTTTGGCACCTTCCGCTGCGTCTGGCATGGCTGCTTGGCCCGCCGGCCCCAGGCCCTCGGCGGCATGGCTGCGCGCTCCAGTTGCTAGTAGGAGCTGTTAGGGGAGGAGTTTGGGGTCTCCACACGATGCCTAGAGAATGCTGCAGTCTGCACCTTAGACGCTTTTTAGAAGTTTTGGAATTACCTTGATTTTTTTAATTGTTATGAAAATGACTCTTTTCTTGACTCTCTCCCCAATGCTCTGTTATCGGGAGAGAATCCCCCCACCCTACTCGGATGTATAGACCATTCTCCCTACACCAGCTGAACAAATGTCAAAATTAATAAAGAAATTGACTCACGGGCACTGGACTCCATCTCTCCTTCGGGGGCTCGGCCCTGGGGGCATCTGAGGGGCTGGAACAGGAGTGAAGCCGGGGTTGGGCCTGAAGGGGTCTGGAGGTGGGGTCAGTCAGCAGCCAGGCCTGCTGCGCCCAGGGGTGTCCCCTTCCTGGCAACCTGGACAGCCCCTTCATCAGACCACCCACCCTGGGGGAAGCCCGCGAACCCCTGGGCTTGGTAGGACAGATTTCCATCTCCTAAGGATTACCCCGAGATGGGGGCAAGTCCAAGGTGGGTGGAGGGGGGCACCACACACCCCCTGGGGTGCATGGCTGAAACCACAGTACACACTAACGGGGACCCCCAGCCCCCCCATCCGTGAAGGTGTCTGGCGCCTCAATGTCATTCAAAGTTCGAGAACTTCTGAGAAAATTGCCCTGCTCCTCCCTAGTTCCTAACACCTCGTCAGCCTGGTCACCAAGCTGACCTCAGTCTTCTCATCTGTCAAATGGGCCAGTGGATTAAGCAATTGCTAAAGTCTCTTCCATTTGTCATCCTGGGGGTCCCGAATGGGAACGCCTTTGTCAAGCTTGGCATTAAGTGAGAATCAAATCATCTGCTGCAGCTTTTCTTCCTCATCAGCTCCCATCAGCAGGGCGGACCGGGTCACAGTCATGGGGGCCGCAACTGCACGGCCCCCCGGGGGGGGGGGTTCAGAAGCACAGTTTCAGGATCCCAGTGGGGGCGGGGGTCAGACCGCCAAATCGGAATTAAGTCTCCCACATGGTTGGGATGGGCGGGTTAGCAGCACAGCCAACTCAGAGGGGTAAGATGCTTTTTTTTCCTGTTTTTAGTCTAAACTTCTAGAGAAATAATGTCCACAGCCTGGGTGAGGTCTTTCCTGCATTAACCTACACCACGGACACCACAGAGAACATGGCTCGGAGCAGCCCGGCCCACCGGGAACGGGTAACAGTAGCGTAGGGAGAGGCGGGCTCTGGGCGAGAGGGGAGCCCCCCAAGTTCTGGGTCCAGATCTCCAACTGGAAGCCAAGGAGAAGGCCAGCGAAGGGCACCTCTTTTCTCCCACCTGCCACGGTGGGACCACGGCGTGTTGAGACAGCCAAGGAGCCCACAGCCTGCTCGGGAAAGGCGTTGGAACTGCCGGCAGAGGAGGGACAGAAGTCCATCTGCCTGACAGTCACTAATGTCCTGAACTAATGGTTTGACATGTTCAGACCAGTGGAACGCTGGTTTCCACTTAAAAAACAAAACAGCAACTGCCCATCCAGAAACAACCGGGTATTCCCCGTGGCGTCCCTGTTTGTAAAGCGGAAGATGGCCCCCAGTAAGCCTCTCGTGTTGTAAAAATTCATCAGAAAGAAAGGCATACGGGTGCTCTGCAACTCAGTCTAGTCCCACCCGTCCGATAACCACTGGGCACCCTCCAAACGCCTGCTGGGTAGACCCACTGCTGAATCGGCAGCCGTCTCAGCCATCGGAGCTCTCCAGCCCAGGTGCCGAGCCAGACGGAACACGGCAATGGCTCCGGCAGAGGAGTTACATGGGAGAACAGGGAACCAGGACTGGCTGCTTGGAGGCAGAGGGGGGAAGAGGACAGCACTCTTCCCCAAGAGCCGCTCCACTCCCACCGCCCCCCCCCAGTCGGCTGGCAGGCTCCCGCTCCTCAGGCCGGTGGCAGAGATTCACAGCCCCCACCCCAGCCAGAGCCCGGCCTCCCCACTTACCCATCTCAGCTCAGAGGAAGGAAGAGAAGCATCCACACTCAGACTCCAGCCATACTCCCCCACTGGCTTGGGTAGCTGCATGGAAAGGGGTCCGGGCACCCCCAGGACAGAGCCCCCTGGCCTGGCCTCCTCACCTTCAGGGGAGCAGCTGCAGGAGCTGTAACTTCCAGCTGCCCCAGGGGCCTCCAAGGGGCCCCAGGTACCCACCTTTCCCTCGATGCTGGGCTTGGCGACCAGGACCAGGTGGACCCTCTGAGAATAAGCAGAGCTTCCAGAGCTCATTCTCTCTCTCTCTCTCTCTCTCTCTCTCTCTCTCTCTCTCTCTCTCACACACACACACACACACACACACACAGCCTGGCTGATTTTACAGTCAATCTTTCAAAGTGCAATTTGTCTCGGAAAAGCCAATGTGAGGCCTGTGTGGGTTTCGACCAATGGCGCCGCGCCTCTCACAGCTCAGCCAGTCTCCGGTCTGTATTCTAATGGGCCATATCTTTATCAGGGAAATGTTGCTTCTCTGAACTTAAAACTTCTCATGGAGGGTCCCCAGACTCACAGGCAGAGGAGGGGTCTGAGCTGAGGCGTGGGGAGCCACCCTTCTCCAGGACGGACGGGGACAGAGACAAGGGGCACCGGGGAGGCCACTCACCTGCCCTGGGAGCACCTGACTTCCGAGCCGCTGACGTAGGTGCTGGTCCCCGGGGCCGGGCCAGGCCCGATGCCTTAGGTAGGAGGCCAGTCCGGGGCTCCGGCTGCTTTTGACCCTCCAAACCTGCCATGGGCTTCTGGGTCAGAGCTCGGGGTCTCTGGCTTTAGGGGGCCTGGATTTGGGCTTCTCACCTCCCCTCGCCCTGACCCGAGGATCATGGAGTCCAACCTGCAGGGGACGTTCTTGCTGAACAACACGCCACTGGCTCAGTTCTCAGAGATGAAGGCCCCCGTGTGCCAGTACTCCGTGCAGAACTCCTTCTACAAGCTCAGCCCTCCGGGGCTGGGCCCCCAGCTGGCCGCCGGCACCCCCCATGGGATCACGGACATCCTGAGCAGGCCAGTGGCCACGCCGAACAGCAGCCTCCTCTCCAGCTACCCCCACGTGGCGGGCTTTGGTGGACTGGGCTCCCAGGGGGTCTACTATGGACCCCAGGTGGGGAATTTTCCCAAGGCTGGCAGTGAGTACCCCACTCGGACCCGGAACTGCTGGGCGGACACGGGCCAGGACTGGCGAGGCGGGAGGCAGTGCGGCAGCAGTAAGTACGGGCAAGTCTCCATTCCCCTGCACCCCGGGCCACCCGGCTTCCCCCCACCCGCAGGATCTGGGGAGAAGGAGGCGTGGGAAGCAAAGGGAAGGTTCACAGGGCGGACCATACCTGCCGGCCACCTCCCCTCCACCACCATCGGACCCCTGGATCCGTGGCACACGACGGAATTCTCCCCTCCTGGGCCCACGCCGGCTCTACCCGGACAGGTGTCTTGCCCCTCATGCCCCACCCTTACTAGCGGCCGCCTCAGCTGCCCTCCTAGAAAACCCGGGGGTCTCCTGGTCTGGAGACGACCACATAACCCACATCTGCCCTATGTAGGGTCCACCTGGCCTCTCGGCTTCCTTCTCCCACCCAGAGCCCACGTCACGTCTTCATCCAAAGCAGGCCATTGCCGTCCCCGGTGAGAAGGTGCCCCAATGTCACCTTCCCAGACAGCCCACGCCTGCCCTGACACTGTCCGACCCCATCTTGGTCCTGCCCGCCATCAAGGGGGCGGCTTCCCACCGTCCTCCACGGGGCCTGTGGCCGCAGGAGCAGTGACAACCGGCCAGCCTCCGGGAGCAGCTGCCGAGTCCGGTCACACTTGGCCCTAGTTGTTGGGGGGGTCCCCTACCCTACCATGCCCAAACTGGTTTTCAGAGAATGGGTGCGGGGTCCCCAGGACGCCAGGCAGGGCCCGGAGGTGATGGTAGGTCATACCCGGGCAGGTGAGGCTCACCTGGGAGGCGGGGAGGTGACAGGGGCTGCACGAGCCATCGCCAAGGAGGCCCAGCCAGGAGCAGGCAGGGGCAGAGGCAGCGGGAACTTCTGCTTCTCTCTGACCTCGGGGCTGCCCCACCGCAATAGGTGCGTGGGGCCCACCAAGGAAACCCCAAATCATGCCTGCCTGCCCATCTGCTGTGCTGCTCGCGGGGGGTCACACTGCCTGATAGCAACCCCCCTGCACTCAGCCTGAAGCATGGCGGCTTCCATGAGGGTGAAGACCTCCTCTCTTGGAACCGGTTTTGGGGGTGCTCTGGGCCTCGGTCTCTCTCACCTCCATCTCCCCCTCCCCCCACCACACCATACTCTCTCCGCGCCCATACTCGTCAATCCCAAGTGCACAGCCACACACAGGAAGATATCTAAGTCAAGGGACAGAGGACAGCAGAGGCCAGTCTCCTGGGAGGGTTCTGCCCCAACCAGTGCCTCAGTTTCCTTCCCTGTAACATGAGGAGGTGGGACATGGGCTGCTGGGCTGCACTGAACAAGGCCCAACAGGTGGGCCTTCTGCCTCCCCGGAGCCCTGCTGCCCTCCAGCCCCGCTCCTGCCTGAGGGCTTGTCCTAGCTGAGCAGGGGGCAGGGACCCTCGCTCTGTGTGGCTGAGGCCACAAGACCTCTAGGCCTGGTGACAAGGCAGCGTAGTAACTTGGGGCCCAGAGCTCTGGTTTTCCCAGGAACCTGGAAAATGGGACCCCAAGAACAAGAGATTAGGCAGGGGAGGAATTCCCAGACGCCCTGGGGCCCTGACTGTTGGTGGAAGGTCCCTAGCCTGAGCCTCCTGCCGGCCCTGGAAAGAAGGCTGCATCACTGAGTAGGGAAAACAGCTCGGAGAGGAGCAGCCCAGGGCCCGATGCACGCACCTCTGCCCCTAAATAGCTCTTGCCTGCGGCAGGTGCCCTCTCGGGGTCCCTGTCCATCCAGAAGGGGCTAAGGCCACAGTCACTATCGTCCGGACGCCAGGAATGCTGCTAGTTAACGGCATCACGATGCCCCCGTCTCAGCAGCTTCTCTGTAGGAGGGGCCGGCCCCGTGGGAGATGCAGGACAGGGTGGGCACCCTGCTCACCCCGCTAACCGCACACTTTCCTCCCCCCGTCAGCCCCAGAGCCCCTGAGCGACAGCATCCACAAGAAGAAGCACACCCGGCCCACCTTCACGGGCCACCAGATCTTTGCCCTGGAGAAGACCTTTGAGCAGACTAAGTACCTGGCCGGCCCCGAGAGGGCCCGGCTGGCATACTCGCTGGGAATGACTGAGTCACAGGTCAAGGTGAGTGTGTGTGGGAGAAGGCATCTGCCCTGCAGGGAGCAGCCGAGGAGGAGCCGAGCAGCCAGGCCTGTGGGAGAAAGGCAGCTCTGCTCTCGCTGGGACTCCCTGTCCCGCCCTCTGGGCACGGCCCGCCCACCTGGCCCCAGACGCTGATAATGCCCATAACCCGAAAGATGGCTGTCAGTACTGCTATCTGTTTTGAGAACCTGGAGTGCAGGAGCTCATTTAAGCCCCCCAGCAACCTGGAGGTGGGGAGTCCTACCCATTTTACGAATGAAGAAACCGTCTCAGCTGAGCCTCTTACTCAGGGTCACTTGGCTGGTCAGTGCAGAGTTGGGGCTCAAAGCCAGACCTGTGGGACACCCACCTAATGCTTTTCCCCTCCTCTGCACCGTGTTGGCCAGAAATTTCAAGGGCTGATGGGCCCCCACCCTCTGCCCCGGATCAGGAGTCAGTCTCGGGGCCACTTTGGAACTGGATTTATAAGCCTGTTGCACCAGCCGGCAGGAGGGGCCGGCCTCGGTTTGCCAATAAGATGAAGATAACACCTCCTTCCAGAAGCTCCGATGGGGTATGCGGGGGTAGGCAGCCTCCACGCGGCACGCAAGGGCCATGCTCACACAGCCCGCCACGGCCACTGAGCCGGAAATCAGTGACCGGGCTCCTCCCTCCAGGCTCCCAGATGCCACCGTGATGCTAGATCTCTCCTGAGACATTTTGAGTGGGGGGGCCCTCCAAAAGAAAGCTATGGCCGCACTGCCCAACTCTGTGACATGGTGACAGGTTCAGGGAAGAAGCAGGAAGCACAGGGGCAGGTTGGGACCCGCGTCTGGGCCCCCCTTGGCGACGCCGGACTCCTGGTCTGCTGAATGCCAGCAGAAGGAAGCGACCCTCCCCCTTATGTACTTTCCTGCTTCTTTGAGTACTTTTCTGCATTCTTCAACTATCTTAAGCAATGAAAATATCTTACGTTTATAATTAGGGGGTAATTATTCATGAAGTTCGGTGAAGGTCCCTGAAGCTAAAGAAGAGATGACTCTTGAGCACCTACTGAGGGCCCTCACCTGGGCACTCCGGGCATCTTCCATCTAAGTGCCCTGGGGAGCAAGAGAAGAAGATCCACTGCAAGGAGGGCTCTAGCTAAGCAGAAAGGGCTGCTGCACTTACCCGTGTTCGTTTTTATTTTACCCCCCACCTCCCGCCGCCCAAATGGCGTGCATATTACCACCTGGTCTGTCACCGAGTCATTTATTTTACTATAAAAATAAGGATCAAGGGTCCTTGCCGCCGAGTGGGGTCACCCTCCTAAAGGGGGGTCCTGTGTGCGCTGTGCGCGCGCGATCCTCGGCCTCCTTCTCCACCCAGGTGTGGTTCCAGAACCGAAGGACCAAGTGGCGGAAGAAGAGCGCCCTGGAGCCGTCGTCCTCCACGCCCCGGGCCCCGGGCGGCGTGGGCGCGGGCGGGGAGCGCGCCGCCTCGGAGAACGAGGACGACGAGTACAACAAGCCGCTGGACCCCGACTCGGACGACGAGAAGATCCGGCTGCTGCTCCGCAAGCACCGCGCCGCCTTCTCGGTGCTCAGCCTGGGCGCGCACAGCGTCTGACGCCTACCGCCGTCCCCGGCCCCGTCCTCGCCCTCGTCCCCGGCCCCGTCCCCCGCGTCCCGGCTGCAGCCCCTCCCCTGCCCCGCCCGGAGCTCCAGGACCGCACCCCCGGAGGAGGTGGAGGGAGGGAGGGAAGAGGGCGCGAGGGAGGAGGCCGGGGGGCGCGAGTCGGGGCGGCGGCGGAGGGGCCAGCTCCGCTGAGGGAGGAGGGAGCGGGGAGGGAGATCCAAACGCGGCCTGAGACCTACCACCCGGCCCGCCAGCCCGCTCCTCTGGGGCCCAGGCCTTGCCTCTGCCCGCTCCGCAAACGGGTGAGCGCACAAGTAGATGAAAACGACCAGGCTCTGCCCCCGGGAAAGTGGCTGGGAGGTCCCGGACGCGCCACTGCGATCCAGCTGTTGCAGGGGGGCCCGCCCCCAGGGAGGCAGCTGGCCGGGGCAGAGGTCTCCCTTCTGCTCTGGGAGCTGGGAGACCAGGATGCTGGGTCCAGGTGGGTTTTGGCTGACTTCGACGGTGGTGCAGGAAGGAACCCCCTAGAGGGGCCAGAACTACAGAACCCTGGCTGGAGGAAATCCACGTCGGGGAGGGGTAGTGGGTCCCAGCGAAGGAGAAACGCCCCTGACACCCTAACTCCAGGATCACACCCCTGGATGGCCAAGTCCTCCTGGCCCCCTTTCTCCACTCTGCCCTCAGCGGGGATTCCCCAGAATAGGAAGAGACAAGGCACCCGCTGCCCCCCAGGGAGGTCGGAGGCAGAGAAAAGATGAGAGAATCCGAGGGGGGGTGCTGCACCCCAGAGCCGCCCACCTGGGGTTCCCTCCGCGCTGACACAATGGCCAAGATCACCTGGAGAGAGGGGAGCTTGTCACTGCTGGACGGGACCTCAGAATCCCCTGCTTCTCCAACTGGGGTGCCCACACAGGAAGGGGGAGGCCCCTGCAGGGACAGGGTGCACCCAGGGCCTGCATGGACCCCCCCCTCCGGCCCTTGATTTCCTTAGACTGCCCGAAGCCTGGCAGTAGGGGCTGTGCTCTGTGGGACGCTGGCCGGTGGCACTTTTCAGCCCAGGTGACTCATAGTGGCTGGCAGGTGGGAGGGGCGGGGGAAGCGGGTGGGGGCTGCCTAGAGGAATGCAGCCCAAGAGGGACGAAGCATTTGCCCATCTTTACTGGCTTTGGAACTATAAAGAGTAAAAATAAAAGTCCCAGAAACCTCCCTGTGGCTCCTGTGCTTCTGTGAAACTGTGTGAGGAACCCCAGCCTTGTGGGCTGTGAGGGGCCCTCGCGGGGGGGTGATGGGGGGGGGCAGGCCTCTCGGCTCCCAGGGCGGGGTCCGAGCTCAAGCTCAGGGAGTCCGGAAACCTGGCATCACACTGGTCAGGTTGAAATCTCATGGGTCAATGCCAGGCACTGCCATAGGTGCTGAGAAACCCTAGACTGGAACGGAGTTCTTGACCTCCAGGAATTCATAGCCTGGTGGGGGAAAAGGCCCATTTGCAGAACTGGGTACCGTAAAGGAAAGACTGGGGGGGGACAGAATAGAAGCGCTAATATTAACTGAACCCCCTCCTACTAAATCCTCCCACATGGAAGGCCTGGATGACCTTACTTGACCTCACGAGGAACTTGTATCACGCTCGTCGCCTGGATGAGCTCGTCGCCTGAGCTCATCGGCGGGGCTCAGAAGGTACCTGGCCAAGTCCCAGGAGTGGGAAGGCAGGCAAGCTGGGAGCAGATTCCAAGGCTCTCACGTGCTCTTGCCCCAGGAGCAGCCCCTCAAAGCCTTTTCTGTAAAATGAGAGGCCAAAACGAGCTGTGATTTCAGAACCCTTCCAACCTGAATGATCCTTGCAAACACCGGCGTGGCCCGAGTTCCCTTTGCTGTCCCAGGTCCTTGGGTTGTCCCTTGGGCCCCCAGAGCGGGAGACTTTGGCCCGGGGAATCCGCCTGGAGTGGGAACAAGGGTAGGAGGAAGACCCCAGCTCGCGCCTCTGGGAAACGGAGGCATCAGACTTTCATAATAACCCTAGTGGACCCAGAGGACAGGAGGGACTGACAGGAAAATGTGGAATTCTTTTAAGCTCCAACCCTCAATCCAAAACGATGCCCACATTCTCCCAAGAGGTAAAGTAGGAAGGAGGCAAGCAGACAGCTGGGAAGAAGGGGGCGCTGTCTCTGGAAGCTCCCAGCCCCAGGCTGCATTGAGGAGCCCTCCGTTGACATGTGACGCCTGAGTTGGGGCTGGGGGTGGCGGGGGGGGGGGGGGGG
>CM052800.1:117839032-117909799 GCA_028533885.1 Nasua narica | reverse complement strand
CCCCCCCCACCCCCACCCAGAACTGAGCTTGCTTCCTTCTTTTGTAAGCCTGTTCTAATCCCAGCTGCTCTCTTAGAGCTGTGATTCCTGCATGTCTGATTCAAGTCGTTTGGGGTCACTATTAAATCAAGCCTGGGGGAAGTTTTTCCCTCGGGACACATTTGCTGAGCTAAACAAAATCTTCTCCAGTCTCAAAGTTCTGGGCCACCTGCCATCAGAACCTCTGGCTCAAAGACTCCGCCTTCTCCCCAACCTCCCCCACCCCCCAGCACGAGCACAGGCGGGGCTGGTGCCTCCCACTGCACCCCGAAGCAGGTGCAGAGCCTGAGGTGAGCGGCCCAGATTCCTGAGGGTAATTGGAATAAGTTCGGTTCTCTGCAGATGCGCACCTATGTGCGTGTGTACGTGTGTGTGTGTGCATGTGTACGTGTGTGTGTTGCTGGAGAGAGCTCAAGGCTATGCCACTTCATCTCTTATACAGAAATCACATAAGCCCTAGACATGTTATGCCTGGTTTTAAAAGCGATTTCTTGTATGCCCTGAGTGCAGCAAAATTCCAATTATTTTGGAAATCGGTGCTTCTTGCGACTCCCCTCCTGCCACATCGCAAACTTTTCAGGGATGAGACAAAAGGGGGAAGAAATTGAAACCTGTGCTCCCAATAGCCACAGAGTCCTGCTCTGGTGAGCAGCCCAGTAGGCTGGGACGGGCGGGTGCGGATTCTGCCACAGCCTCCTATTCGTGGCTGCCAGTGTTAGAAGGACATGGGACACGACCAAGCCAGGCTGGGTGCGAGTCCGAGCGAGGCAATGTCTTATCAGGTGGAGGATGGCCACGTCCTGATCGTGACAAATCAAAGCGGAGACCACTTCCGGCAACCCCTCCCCATCATTCAGGCCCTCGAGGGGTTGAGGCCGGACACCTGTCGACCCCAGCCTTTTTCCCTCAGCACAGCATAGAGGACGGTGTTCCATTCCATCCTGGCTCCACCGCCCTGTGAGCTGGGCTGGTCGCTCCGCCGCTGAGCCTCAGTATACCCGTCTGGGAGACAGGAACAACTGCACAGACCTCGCAGGGGCTCGATGAGGTCGGAACTAATGAGTCACTCAACCGGCTGCAGTCATCCAAGGAGGGCTTTGAGGCTCTGAGGGAGTCCTCCGGTCGCCAGCTAGGACCTGGGTCATGTGACCAAGCTAGGTAACCTCTTGAAATCCAGTCTCCTCATCCGTAAAATGGGTCTGACATCATGCTCTGCAAGACGGAGAAGGTGAAAGGAAATTGCGTATAGTGAACTGACCGGCATGGGCACCGAAATATGAGGATGCTCCTCCTCTCTGCCTCCTTCTCAAGTTCATGCCTTCAGGGAGCGCCAGAGCTGGAAGGTTCTTCTCCTCCGCCACGGACCAGCTCCCGGCACCGTCAGTGGTTCAGCCCTGGCCGTGCACCTGCTCTCCGCACGGCTGCGGAAGGACTGGTGCGTGTGACCAGGTTCCTTTACCTGCAAACTGCCTGAGACTCGGGATCCCCAAGCAGGGCGCTTCCAGACGTGGAGGGCTGCAGGCGGCCCACAGGTGTGTTCCTTGTGCTTCTGTAGAAACGTCAGCTGGGGCAGCGAGGGGTTCCAGCCACTCCCCAGGGCACTTCCGCCTGCCTGGGCTCCACGCAGCTGCCTGGCCTGCCTCCCCCCAGAAGTCTGGACCTGTCTCTTCTGCACAGAAGCCTTGTTACTCTGGAAGCTGATCTGGGCCCCAGCAGCAGCCTCGCCTGGGAACTTGTTAGAAACACAGACCCACGGGCCCCAACCCTGATCTGCCTTTTAACCAGATCCCCATCTGGCTCCCAGGCTCACCGTGCACCGTGTGACAGGGGCCAGAGGGGGTCTGGCTGTGAGGGGGTCTGGCTGTGTGTGGGGCCCCCTTCTCCCCCCAGAGCACCGAGTCTGGGCTCGATAAAAAGTTGTTCAGCTGATACCATTGAGCATAGGGACAGTCGTAGTGTTTGTGACCACGGGAACATTTTTAAAAGTCTCAAGGACAAGAAAGTAGGGCACGCACTTCTCTCCCAGGTGGCCAGAAGCCCTCGGCTGCAAGAGCAGAGGCAGAGGCCCAGAGCCTAGCGGCAGGGTAGCTCAAGTGCGCGCAGCGGCCCGCAGGGACAGAGAAACCCCAGAGCATAGGCCTCCACGGGCGTTTGGTAATAGGACTGAAAACCCGACTGAGGTCAGAGGTCTCGGAAGACTGCACTGTGGTTCGTGTTCACAGTGATGTCCCAGCGCCTTCAGAAAGATTAAACCCTGCCCTTCGTCCTCTGCGTAAGGTGGCGGAAGAGCATATTTTAGGAAACTTTTCACTGGGAAATTATTTTGCTCAGAACAATTCATTCTCTGATGATGCTTGGATAAACGAAACGGCCCCAAATAAAAGAAACGGGCTGTTGTGATGATCAGATCAGATCATTTCAACCTGGTTCAGAGGGTGGACTGGGAGTTTATGGAGGAACTTAGTACACACCTGTGGTGGGAAGGACTTCTGTCGTTCAGGAGGCAGAGGTCATGGGAATGAGGCTAAGGGAACCCCTGTGGTCACCTTGTCTCCAGGCCGAGACCTCTGGCATCAGGCCAGGATGCCAAAGAGGCGTTTGTCTGTTCCCCTTCTGTTCGCACAAGAAGACTCCAGCACCTTCTACGAAAGGGACTCCTTCCAAATGCTTTGCTCACACCCACTCATTTGTCTTCCAACATCCATGTATGATTTCGTATCCCCATTGTCCAGATGAAGAAACTGAGGCAGAGAAGTGAACTGATATGAGTCTGACCCCAAGTCCGTGGATATGCAGTAGTGATTCAGCTCGACTTCAAGGTCACTCTCTGCCCTCTCGCTGCACGGACCGTGTCTCCCACCGCTCCTGCAGTTGCTTTCCGCACACATCGTTAAACGCTCACAGGGCCATGCACGGTTCCAGGGGCTTCTCTCACTTTATTTTCAGAAACACCCCACATAAAATAAGCACCAATATGATACCCATTTTATAGCCAAGGACACTGGGACACAGAGAGGCTAAGTAACCTGCCAGATGTCACCCAGCTCAACCCATCTGACTCTAGAACTTCCGCTTCTAACTACCACAAAAGGGGAAAGAGAGAGGGGCCGTTTGAATGAGGTAGGTCTATGAACTGTTTAAAAAGGAAATTAGGATTATATGTGTTAATAAATTAAAATCTATGCCGTCGACATCTGGGTCTGCTCTTTGCCTGGCACCAGGCTTGTTGCCGGGCTTCCCAACAGAGGACAAGCTCCCTGCCCTCCTGATGCTCACAGTCTAGGAGAGCAGCTGCC
The DNA here is from genome assembly GCA_028533885.1 of Nasua narica. Taxonomy (NCBI): domain Eukaryota; kingdom Metazoa; phylum Chordata; class Mammalia; order Carnivora; family Procyonidae; genus Nasua; species Nasua narica. The sequence continues at coordinate 117,906,464 of CM052800.1, read as the reverse complement.
CAGAGAGGATGGGAACACAATGCTGTCGGTGCTGTGAGGAATGTCTTCGCAGGGAACAGAGGGACCCCCAGGAGGCAGTGGTTAAGGATTAGAGAGACTTTAATGAATGGCAATGTAATTAACAAAAACGCAATTCCCTGTGGATCCATGCGATACCATATCTCATCAAAAGCATTATATCCTGTGTTGTATAAGAAGGAGCACTATAGGGGCACCTGGGTGGCTCAGCGAGTTAAAGCCTCTGCCTTTGGCCCAGGTCATGATCCCAGGGTCCTGGGATGGAGCCCCGCATCCGGCCCTCTACTCAGCAGGGAGCCTGCTTCCCCCTCTCTCTCTGCCTGCCTCTCTGTCTACTTGTGATCTCTCTCTGTCAAATAAATAAATAAAAATCTTTAAAAAAAAAAAAAGAAGGAGCACTATAGAATAAAGGCGACTTTCATTAGTAAGAATCACTGTCTATATGACTTAACCATTAGAATTTATAGAATTTGTGGGACGCCTGGGTAGCTCAGTGGTTAAGTGTCTGCCTTTGGCTCAGGTCATGATCCCAGGGTTCTGGGATCGAGCCCCTACAACGGGCTCCTGGCTCAGTGGGAAGCCTGCTTTTCTCTCTCCCACTCCCCTTGCTGGTGTTCCCTCTCCTGCTGTGTCTCTCTTTGTCAAATAAATAAATAAAAATCTTAAAAAGGAAAAAAAGGATTTATAGAGTTTGAATGAAAAGCAATGCCTGAAAGCTCCTATGAAACAATAATACCATACTCACTACGGAATCTCCGATAGGCTGGTCGTCGGATTTTATCCCCAATTTGCATATGAGGAAACTGAGATCTATGCAAGTTCAGAACTCCTTGTCTTGTAAGTCCAGGCTGCGGCTCCTCTGCAGGAGTGTAAAGACCTGAAAGCTACAGAGGACATGGGAGGACCAGATGAAGCCCTCTAATCAAAGACACACTGATCAAACACGTTGTAGGGCACGACTCCAGTGAACAGCCTTTTTCTTGGTGCGGTTCCTGCTGCTTTGCCATTGACCGCTGGTGTCTCTGGAAGGAGCAGATACGCCTCAGCCAGAGAAGATGTTCACTGAGGCAGTTGCCCCAGCTTGCCTGACCTATGATTATGTCAGGCATACAGATTCCCAGCGCCCCTCCGGATCTGTGGACTCAGTTGGGCGAAGGGAAAAGAGCCCAGGGCACCGGAGTGGACAAATTTGGCAAATAGTGACTTTTAGAAGCCCAACTTGATTTAAACGCCTACTTTTGGCTTTCCCTGCCGGCTTTGGAGTTGTTCACAATGACTGGATTGGGTTCTGTAGGGTTTCCTTCTTCCCCGGGGGACAAAGACTCAAATAGGGAAGGCAGCAGGGATGGAAGCAAAGCTGCAAAGGGTCTGCATCTTCTTCCTAAGGAAAGAGGGAGAGATGGAAGGACACTTCGGGTCTCCAGCGTCCGAGTCATCTCTGTGGCCGTGATACTCGCCAGAAGGTCTAATGCAGTCGATCTTTCCGGGGCTCCGGGGAGAGACCCTGCTCTAACAGAGGTGCTAAACCACTGCCGCTGTATCCTGGAAAAGAAAGCGACGTGGGGCTTGCAGTTCTCACGCTGCTTTAGCTGGGACCATCACCGGCCACGGTGGGAGGAGCCAGGGCCAGCGGGGTCGTGCGCAAGGGCCGGGTAACTGTAAAGCACTGTGCCTTGCATAGTGAATGGCAACTTCTGCACTCACTGAGAGTTGTAAAAGGGTGCGGCGCACGTCCGTGGCGTGGGCTGGCCTGGCACTGATCCTTGCTTTTTTCTGGTAAGGCCACCGTGATTTTCCTAGGGAAAACAACCCTCCTGACTCTTTTCATTGATTTAGTCTGGGCGGCCTGACCCCACCCCCCCAGGATATATGAGTGACACAGTCCTAAACCAATCAGCGAATACCACCTCTCGGGTCATATGATAGATTGGTTCTGGGATTGGCCCGAGGCTCCATTGCAGCCAATGAGCAGGGACCGAGGTTGTTCTCGGGGTTACCGGTCTTACCTCTCTACCTGGCCCTCTTCCGGGTACCTTCTCCGGTCTGGCCCCCGTAAGGCTGTGGCCGCCCTCGAAAAAGGAGCCAACCCCCGGGGAGAAGTAGGGCTAGAGATGGAGGGAGAACAGGATTGGATGCGTGGCACTGTTTCGGGCCCAGTCTAGCCCTAGCCTTTTCAGGAGTTAGTACCCTTTTGTCCTGAGGCTGGTTGAATTGGGTTTCTATCATTTATAACAGAAAGAACACGAACAGCAAAAATAAATAAACAACCCTATTGTTTGCTTATAGGCTGGTCTTTCAGGGAGCATGCAACATGGGGTACATGGACAAAGGGGAGCCAGCTCGGGTGAGAATTCCCCAGCAGTCCTTCCCTCCCACGCGGGGCAGAGCTGGCTCCTGCCCTCTTCCTCTCTTTACTCCGGGCTCCCCCCTCCCCAGATCAGATGGCCAGGTTGTAATGAATGGACCCTCCTTAGTGACAGAACGGGGCTGGATTAAGCGATTCCTCCCCTGCTCAGTGTTTATTAGTTCTGAGTCCTGCTCAGATTCCTGAAGAGAGCCGGACTCTCCTGGGGATTGACGCTTGAGCTCCCCGGAGGGTCTGTGGGCCAGGCTGCCTTGGCAGAGCTGGCTGGTCTACCTGAGCCGCCTGCAGGGTGAGGAAATCCCCTCCAGACCCCTCCCTCCTCCCAGTGCAAGGATTTGCAGCAGGCCCGGCTGGAGGGCCTTCCTGCCTCCAAAGCCCAGCACCACCCTCCCCGCCCCATCCGCCTGGTCTGTGCTGCCAGAAGGGGCAAGCCTTTGGGCTCCTTCTTGCTCCATTTTGGCTGTGATGAACCCGCAGAGTTGCAAACAGAAGCCTCGCGCATCTGGTCTAGTGACCACGTCACCTACCCTAACCGTAACCCTAACTCACCTACACGAGTCCGCTCCCCTGGCAGTAAGGGGGGGGGCATCCTTCCTTGTCCTAATGCTCCTCCAGCAGCAGCCCCTCCTTCTTCAGGCTCCGACCTTTGACAACACCCCCGCCCCCGCCGCGTGTATGTGTGTGTGTGTGTGTGTGTGTGTGTGTGTGTGCATGCGCGCGAGCAAATGGGGCAAGGCCCGCAGGGGTGAGAAGAGAGCTCCAGGTGATAGGCGGGGGAGGGCCGACCTTGGCCCCGTGCTGGGGTCTGTTGAGAAGGTCTCTTTGACAGCAATAACCCCATGGGAGCAGGACCCAAAGAGCTCACATTCTTTAACCAATAATGCTTTCGTCCCTGTCTCTTCCAGGGAAGGGCCCAGCTCCTGAACTGAGGGAAGAGGCCAGTTCTCCGTGTAGAGCAGTTGGCTAGCCTCTTCCCCCACGGCCACCATAGCCAACCCAGAAGGCGTGCCATTCAGAAAGCCCTCATTAGGGCCTCTCTGAGCAGGCAAACAAACATCATTAATCTTGGCCAAGTGAGTGAAAGCACACTCACCTGTCCAAGCAAGAGAATTAATGTTGTGTCAATAGGAAATGAGTGTTTACCTCTGGCCTTTACGTCTTCCCTTTGCTACAAAAAGCCCAGGGCAGACCAGCCCCAACGCAGGACCAGAGTCAGAGGAAAGAAAAGGAAAACTCCACAGCCCAGGGGCCGTCCTGGGACTGGGCCGGATGGGGGGCCAGGTGGCAGGAGAGGCCCAACGGGGAGTTCTCTGGTGCAGGGAGAGTGTGGGAGATGTTGGTAGCCTCAGACAAGGTGAGTGGTGACCACAGTGCCTTGGGGCCAGAGATTCTCACTGGAGTGTGAGCCTTAAGGAGACAGGCACCCCTCACCCCGCGTGGACAGACGTGGCTTCGGGTGACTGTTTTGTCCCCGGCCCGGAAGGCTGTGATCTCTCACATCGGGCAATCAGCATCGTAGCTGCACAGGCTGAACGGGGCCTACGTTACTGGGCTAGGAGGTGCTGTTTATTGAGCACCTACTAAGTGCCAGGTACTGGGTTTGCAGTGATGCTCTAAGAATCCTGCAAAAAGGTATTCTGCCTTTGTCTCAAAGATGATACTGCAGGCCAGAAAATCCAATGGGTTCGCCTCAAGGCCACATAGAGGCAAGAGGAGGATTTGAACCCAGGTCTGACCCCGAGGGCAGTGTTCCCCCCAGTGATGGTCACACACACTTTCGCACCAGGAAGGATCAGCCCCCTGCGGGTGAGGTCAAGTGTAAAGACAGGAAGTCTCTGAGGAAGCCTTCTGGATCATGCTGTGTTCCTCCTATCCCCCAGGAATGCCTCACCCCTGGGGGGGGGTGGGTCACGGAGAGGCCGGGCCTGGCCGGCCAACTTGAGAGTGCGAGGGTGTGTGCGTGCCTGTGTGCCCTGGGAAAAGAAACCAAACAAGCCGATAAGCTCTCTCGTTTCCAGAGCAAAGCGCCAATTAAACACAAGGCAGATGTGAGCAAATAAAGCTGTGGCGTCCGGAGAGGAAATCAATACTAGATTATATGCCTGGCCCAATCATATACCAATTAATACAGAGCGGGTGGGGCTGGGTGCTGGGGGAAGATAAGTCCGGCTGGCCAGCATGCAGGGCTGACCGTGCCTGCCCCCAGAGTCCCCGCAGCTTGGGGCTCCTGCCCTTTTCCTCCTCAGGTGGGGGCTGCCAGCCCTTTGTAAGGGGCCGCGCCCAAGGTGTCTGGGGGGCAGCTTGTGTGAGTGGTGGCGGGGTGCGGGTTGGGGGAGGGGTAGGAAGAACTGCCCTTTAGTCCCGGGAGCAGCTCAGAAGGAAGGAAGGAGGGCCTGGAGCTGCTTCGGAGGGCGGCCCACTGGGAAGGCATGGACAGACAGACAGGTCGCAGAGCGTGCGCTAGGGCTGCTGGCTGTCTCGTCTGCCACATAAAAAACAAGGCATTGCTTCTGGAGAGTGATAGAAAGTCAGGCCAAAATGGGAACATGGGAAACCAAATTTCTACCCCCCCAAGAAATGATACTGAAGCCCCTGGTTATTTCGTCCATGTTTTTATTTAATTCAGAAAGTACAGCCAAGCAGTTAATAAGCAATTTTCAAGAGGGGTGGTCAAAGAGAAATGGCCAAGGGTCTGCAACACAGGACCAGGTGACCGTGGGGACGGGGTTGTCCCGAACATTGTGTGGAAAGGCTTCAGGTTCATTCCAGGGTGCCAGGGACACGGTGGTGTGACACACAGCCAACTGCCAACAGAGAGAGTTTCCCAAGTTTAGCAGGCCCCCGGCCCCAGGGAGGTGGCTTTGGCAAAGGCAGAAGGACAAATCAAAGGCGCCGACGTCCCTGGGAGAGGAAATCTGGCTGTGGGCTGGGTGCCCGGCTGTAGGGAGAGTCACGGACTGTGAATCCCTACCCTTGTAGGGGTCAGGACTCTTGGTCGCAGAGCCGGTGCGCCCTGCCACCAAAATTGCCTGGTGCCCGTGGGGAAAGGAGGCCCAGCTATGTGGGAAGCAAGGCACAAAAGTGGAAGGAAAGGTGGCCAATTGGTGCTGAAAAGGGCACCTGCTTCCATTTCCCCCAAAGGAAGCCTCTCTGGCCGGGGTCCCTCTTATACCCTGAAGACTCCCCGATGCGAGCCCCCGAGGTAGAAAGTCCTTTGCGGGTGGGAGCCCTGTGGGCCAAGGACTGTTGCATGCCAAAGAAAAACGAAATTTGCCAGCCGAATATTTTTTAGACATTTTGCAAGATGCACGGCCTCCCTGACAATTTTTAATGTACTAACTGCCTGGTCCAGTGAGCTGATTAATTGGTGCTGGAGAGATCAATAAAAAACAGAAAATTAAAACAATTTTAAAGTGATTAAGTAGTTTAACACCTGTCTCCCGTCACGTCAGCGCAGGAAGAAAAATAAAGCAGGTGTCGAAGGGGCCTCCTGAAGCAAGAGAAAACAGCGTCTGCCTCGGAGGAATGACAAATCGCAGCTGCTGGATCAATCCGGGTGCAGGCGGTCCTTCCCCAAGCCCAGTAAGCCCAGGGCAGCAGCAGCAGCAGCAGCAGCAGCGGGAAGCGGAGACCCTGGGGGGCCGGGTACCTCCCCGGTTGCTCTCTCCTTCAGAGCCACTCCTCAGTGAGGAGGAAGGGCTTCTGTCCACACCCGCAAAGCAGGGCAGGAGGGAGCATGGGGAGCAGAGGACCACGGGATGAGACGGGAAGGCACCAGCTAACCTCCTGACCTCACTTCCAGCCAGTCAGAGCTGAGTCTGTGCTATGTGGAGAGGTTCAAAGGCAATGCACATGCTTTTGGGGGAGCTGTGGGGTCAAGGGAGGGAAACCTGTTGGCGTAGCTCTCTAGGATTACCAAATCCTCCATTCTGGAAGCTTCGGTTCTCTCCCCCCTTCCTCCCTCCCAACCTCCACTGTCTCCGGGCCTCTACTGCACCTGGCTGTATCCACAGGTGTGCAGGTATCTGTTATGATGACCCGGAAGTCCCCTGTTACTCCTCTGGGCCAGCCTCACCCCCCTGGTCCCCAACCAGCAGCCACGATGGCAGCGGCCCCGCAGTGGGAGTCACCCCGGCCCAGACTGTCATGTACTGGATTCCCAATCACCGGAAGTAAAATCCTGGATCTCAAGAAACCCTAAGATGATTCTTTTCCAACTTCCCCACCAGAATCCTAAAAACAGAGTAGAAAGAATGCGGACAGGGGAAGTGAAGTGAGGGGCAATTAACAAAGGCGAGAGGTGAACTTACCGCCAAGTGAAACATTTCACAGGTCTCCTGTTTTACCTTGAGAGTGAACTTGAGTTTGGCACATATAAAGTACAGAATATACTTAATGTTACTCGTGTTCTAGAAAGCTTGGTGCACGCTGCTCTGCGGCTTTCCTGCCCAGGCACACCACCACATCCCCCCTGGAAGTTGGGGTGAGGCTCAAGCCATAAGCACAGGCTCTGAGCTCCTTGGAAGGGGGAGCTGGGCTCCCTGGCCGACCTCCTACGCGTGGGGGCAGAATGGGTTGCGCCCCTGAAAACCCACATTCATACTCACCTGCCCGGCCGGATGGTCCCGCACTTATTTTCTGCTCTCCAGCTTCCTGTTCACCTTTGAGGTTCCCTTGAAGCTTTCCCCGCCAAGACCAGGACGGAAAAAGAACTCCAAGCAACAATAGAGAAACCTTGCAGCGGGTTTAAAACGTCAAATTTTAAAAACATCGAAAAATGGGATTTAAACATTAAATAACCTAAAATGTTTAAAAACATTAAAGCCGTCAGCTGAACTTCTTACTAGCCGTCCCGCTTTGCACGTCTTCCTGTTAACACCTGTCACACTGATTGGGAAGGGAAGAGGAGTCACAGGAGTGGCCTGGATAGGGCCAGGATCGAGGAGTTCCAACCGTGAGCTTTAATAAAAGCATTTCATTAGCCACATTTCCCCCCTTTCTCCTACTTCTGTCTGGGCTGGGAGTTCAGCTTCTGTATTCAGTGTTTGGGCCCCTGTATATAAGACAATCCGCGTGGGGCCCTACTGGTCTCAACAAAACTTGTCAACCGTTTACTGCAGATTTTATGCCGATGCCCATCTCACTAGAAAAGACCTCCAGGCTTCAGCGATTGGCCCACTTTTAAAAATCATCCATACAGCCAGATCTCTACGTAAAATATAAACTGTCTCTGGGCGTTTCCCGCCACAAGATGGGACCGGGGAGATCTGGTGGGGTTGGAAGCTAGAGGGCCCTGCCACCCAACTTTTCTCTTGGACCCCCAATGCCCGCTGGTCCGGGGTGTCTGCTCGGGGTGGGGGGTGTGCAGCTCTCCACCGGGAGGGCGGGCAGGTGGGGCAGCCTGCGGGAGTGCGCAGGCTCTGTGCCGCCCCGGGTGTGTGTGCGCGCGCACGCGTGCTTGTGCACGCGGGGCCGGCCAAGGTACCTCACCGCTCTCCAAAGCAAAGTTCTTGACGCGGCGCCCTCCGGCCTGCGGCTGCTCCCTGTAGGGTAAGGATCAGACTGACGAAGATAAAGTTTCCCCGGGCCCAAGTTCCAAAGTCGGCTGTTTTGTTTCTGTTAAAATGCAATTGTTTTTCTCTGGAGTGTGCGGTGACTGCTCGGCGTCAGGAAGATGTATGAAAGCCTCCACTTCAATTCAGCATCCCTTTTCTCCTGGACAAACACGGTCGGATTTTAATAAATCAAAGAGCCACACTGTTTAATAAAAATTTATTGACTTACAAGTGATTATTTATCAAAAGACCATTAATAGCAGGTACTGAAATGATGTGTTACTGGGTGGTGCTGGGGAGACTAATAGGAAATCAATGCAGCCGGCCGGCAGGAATGCATATGAGAAGCCCACCCCCCCGACGGCGGGCGCAATTGCACCGGCAAAATACACCAGACGCCACCCCTGCTGCAATGAAAAGTCCTCCCTTTTTATTTATCGTTTACAAATGAAATGATCAATACTTTTAATCTAGAGCAAAATTTATTAACTTTCCCATCGGAGAGAGACATATTGACTGGGGGGAGAGGGGGTGTGAGCGCCACGGAAGATGGATGGCCGCTTGGTCGTCTCTTAGCCTGTCCAAGAGCCAGCGTGCCTGCAGCTGCCCTTGCGGCCTGCGGGTCCCAGGCCACACAGTGCACGCGCCTGGAGAAATCGAGTCTGGTGGCCGGAGGGGCACGGCGGGCCCACAGGACCTGCACCACGGCGGACAGGGACTCGCTGGCGCGTCTCAGCCCTGGAAGCAGCGATCCCCCAGGACACGGCGTTTTGGGGCAGGTCCCGGGAGGAACAGCAGGATCTCCAGCCCCAGAGCTGCCCTGCAGGATAGCAGGGCTCGCGGCCGTTGCGGGCGGGGTGCTGCCGCCAAGGGCTGGGCACGTGGGGCTCCATGGGGTGCTCTCTGCCCTCTCACAGCCCCCCTTCTCACCTGGGAAGGGCAGCAGTGGGGAGCCGGGGCCGCGCAGTGCAGAACCAGGTTCTAAAGCCGGTTCTACTGCCCCAAGGCCATCATCTCCAACTGCTCCATCAAGCCGAGGCTGCTGAGCTCTGGCCTGGCCTATGGCCGTCTTCTGGGCTTCCTCTGACATGGGAATCTCACCAGTCTTTCGAGAAAATTCCTTGCCTAACTAGCTGGAGCAAAGAGATCTCGCGGTTAGTGGAAACAGCTTTCCGAGAGATCCACATTCAAATCCACCCGGCCCCACTTCACCTGAAACCTGGAGGTCCCCCCTCCACGCAGGGACACCCTCCAGCGGGGGAACCAAATGCCTACAAACCGACCCATTTCTGAACCAGATGACTTGGGAACTGAGAGCTCAAGTTTGAATCATGGTTTTTAAACTTACATGGAAATAACTTTGGAGGCCATCTAGCCCAAGTCCTTACATTGTGGGTCAGGGAACGGAGAAATAAAAAGTCAAAACAGCAAAGGAGTAGCCAGTTTAGAAGTGGGATTAGAGGTTGGCCAGTGTTCATCCCACCAATGGATGCTGTTTTTATTCCAGAACCAACCTCATTGTCGGTAGGATCGTAAGAGTGAGAGTCTTCTGTACTTGGCATTGCTTTACGTGATTGTGTGGTTGTTCCTACGTGTTGTGAGGCTTTACTGCCCAAGACCTGTCCAGCTATCCCAAACCAAGCATCTGGCTTAGGGGTAATGGGGGGCCTGCAGGTCCCCAACTAGAAAGGATGGCATAGTTTGATGAGTCCCCATACTTACAACAAGCACTAAATATAAATATTAGAAATTGCTTTTCTGGGGGTGTACTTCACATCTCTTCTCTTAGTAAAACGGTAAAATAATCCTTGCTTAGTTTCCACAGTAGTTGATTCTAACCCAGGCTCTTGCAATAACTCTGCTAGGTCATCAACAGATGGGCATATTTTTAATATTCTTAGTTTTTTCACATTCTTTTCAGCACACCCATGAAAATCATGATGTAAATGTACTCAACAAGAGAGCTTTTTAAAAAAGAACTTTTTTTTTTTAAAATAAAAGGGAACTTGATCTTCAAAAAAACGATTTTAAAGATCATTCTGGATGGTTTTTAAACACTATAAATATATTGCCTCCTCTAAAGGCTGAAGACCACTGTTTATTCTTTGTAAAACAGTTCATAAGAGGCTGTTCCTTACAGTCAAAACAGGGTTTTTATTGGGAAAACAAATCGTTTCTCACTGGTTAGTCACAGGGCAGGTGACAGGAAACGGGAGGCTAGTCAGGGAGGTGAAGGAACAGGAAGACAAAGTGCTAGCGAGTCAGCGCCTCAGGAGGAGGGCTGCACTCCCACCTCACTCCCCGGCCCAGGCCCGAGGGCAGCCTGGGATGGGGGACGCTTACGGTGGCAGGTGCAAATCCTGACAGCCTTCCTGGCTGTGCCATGCTGGAGCCAGGGGCGGGGGGGGGGGTGGGGGACGTCGACGACAGACAGATGGGTCGATGGTGGGGGGGACGTGAAACTGGTTCGCCCTGGGAGCCAAAACTGGGGAGGGCTGCTTGGCTTGGAAACTGCCCTCACAGTGACACAGTTGGGCACAGGAGAACAGGGAGGCCACAGCTTCCTAATGGAAGGATGCCCCCGGTGCACCCAAGGGCCACCTGCCCATCCTGCCCCCTCACCGGCCCTTCCAGAGCCTCTGTTCCTACCCTGCTGCTTCCCACGGTCCTACATCTGCAGGGCAGATGTAGACTGCCCTGCCCTTGTCCCCAGCGAATGGTGCCTCTTCACACGCCTCTAACCCCAAGCCCCCATCGGTGGGGAAATCCACGTGTCAGTCTGGGCTGGAAATTCTAAGTTCATCAGAGAGACAGGCAAACATCTGAGAGGAGCAGCAGCTTCTCCTGAATGGAACTATTCCTCACGCCAGAAGTTGAGTGGGTCCCCGACAGTCTCCGGGTTACGGTCAAGTCAGAGAGCTGTAACTGCTCTGTGAAGCATGTTGCTTCGGGCCACAAACAGGGGACAAAGAGTGAAGGGAAAAACCCCTCGATTAATTGACCATCAAAGACAATTTTATTTACTCACAGAAACAAACTCAAAGCCCTTTGCAGCAGCTCTGAGTTCAGACCTTTTCCTGCCACGTTTCATGGACCTATACTTGTAACACTGAGCAACTTGTCCTTCGAAGTAGCACTTCAATCCCCACAACAACCCTGTGAGGTAGGTATCACCACCCTTCCCCTCCTGATCCAGGTTACATATGGGGAAACTGAGGCACAAGTTAACAGAGCAAGTCATATGGGAGTTCAGGGTTAGCACTGGAGTCTGAACACAAAACGACTCTTGGTTCCCACCTCGCCCTGGTCACCGGTCCGCCTGGCTCCTTGCCATCCCCTCTGGTGACCGCTCGTGGCAGGAGCACGAGCACTAAAGTCTCATTGTGCCGAGAGCCCCGCCGACCGCAGTTTTCCTTTCATCCAGTCTGCAGAGCTCGAGGCTCGGGGGCGACGTTTAGGCTGAAGCAAGTCACACTGACTGGGCAGTGCCTCTCCTCCCAAACGGAGGGGCCCTCTCCCCAGCGAAGTCCCTGGCACGTGGCATCCGTACAGACTAACACCCTAACGTCCTGAACACGGGCACGTGGCCGAGGCTTCCCAAGCACGCAGCCCCACACGCGTTCAGGTGGAGAGGTGACTTTAATGGCATTCCTCCAACGGACTTAGTGTAAAAGAAACAAGAAGGCATCTCATCCTGGGCAGCAACCCCCAGCAGCGCCCACTTCAGACGGTGCGCCCAGGGACCCCTGTGGCGGTTCTGAAGCAGCTGGAGTCCTGGGATCCGGAGCGGCCGGAAGAGCCCCGGAGTTGGAAAGGGTGCAGCAGTGGGGGCGGCGGGGGCGGCAACTCCAGCTGGCTCGCGGGTCAGGATCTGAGAGTGGTGGCTCCCGCCAGCACGAGGCGCGGGCTCAGGACCGGCTCCTGTCCTCATGGTTCCCAACGATCATCTTGCTGTATAGCTTCTGCTGCTCCTCTTTGAACGTGTCCTTCACCTTCTCCCTCTTCAGACCGCCATCCCTGATGAGAGAGAGTCTGGTGTCAGAGCAAAGAAGGCCTCCTACCCACCCTTAGATCACAGCACCACGCTGCTTGAAACCCCAGAACCCTTCAGAAACAAAAACACCCCACGGCTCTCTCCCTCCCGGGGGTGACCTCAGATACTGACCGGCCCTCCCCAATTTCACCATTTCTACCTTAAATCTCTCATTCTTGCCCTGGGGTCAGAAGGCACTACTCACGTTCAAGGTACTTTGTCATCTCTCAAACCAACCTACCAAGGAGTTTACAATGCTTTCTACTCAAACATTCACCCTCACTTTACAAAAGACAAAGGAGGGACTCTGCCACCACGGAAGGCGAGTCAAGCTTTAAGAACCATCGAGACTGTAATGAATCTGTAAATGTGATCTGTGAACTGACATCTACAAAATTCAAACCCAGAGATCCATGCCAGCAATGAGCATAAGGGGAACTGCAAGTCCTTACTTGGTCTGTGCTTGAGGGATGCTGCTGGAGAGGAATCCAAGTCCCTCCCAGACTCCTGCGCAGACGATCCTGGCGAGACCTCCCTCTGCTATCCCCACACTGGGATTTGCTTCTTCAAAGTCCCCTTCCTACCTGGTACCCCGACTGCTCACCTTCACCCTAGAATTAGCATCACCTACCTCAGTGACTAACGGACACCTCAGTCCATTTTCAGGCTTTCTGCTACCCCTTGACTTACCCTAAGAATCCACATGTCAGTTTAAAATCTGAATCTCTCCATCCTCTTCCCGTAATGCCCACTTTACTCAAATGCCCAACAGAGCTGACCTTCGTGCTTGGAAGGTGCACCGTGCACGAACTGTCCTAGAGGGTGGAATGATTTCCCTGAGCCAGCACTGCGCCCAATTCAGCTCCTAGCATTTGGAGTGTCACTATCTCATACTCTAGTGTAAGGGTCCACAACTACGGCCCATGGGCCAAACCTAGCCTGATACCTGCCCCGAGAACGTTTTACCGGGACCCTGGCCCGCTCGTGGGTTTCTATCTGGTCTCCGGTTGCTGTCACACCGCAGGCGGAGACTGAGGCAGTTACAGCAGCGGCCACACAATCCACAAAGTCTAAAATATTTACTGACTCTTCACAGAGAGAGTTTACCAACTCCTGCTCTAGTAGGTCAACAAGCTAAACGTAAGAAGTGAAACTTATGCCTTTCTAAGGACAGTCCGGTTTTACCAAATACACAAGATCAGAGGGCCCGGTTCATGTGGCTTCCAGACCAGCACCAGGCCTCCCCCTCCTAAGGAGATGAGCAGACGGGTACGAACCCCAGAAGCTACGGAGAATCAACTGCCTCAGCCCCAGCATTCTGGGCTCTGTGTCCCCAGGGTCAATGGAGCACAATGGAAGGGGGCACTTCCGAGCTGGAACTAGGAGAAAGAAGTCCCGCTGCTCACTCCCCAAGGCCGGTGAGCTTAATTTTCTACACCAAGGGGAGGCAGACTCTTCGTACAAGGAGCCAACGATTCGGCCTCTACTCCAGAAATTCACGTCCTGCCCGACTCCTCTGGCAGAGCCTGGCCCTGACTCACCACAGCAGGTCCACGAGCCCCCCCTGCCTGGCAATGGCGGATTTCACCCTGTTGGCAAACTGCACGGCATCTTCATCTGTCTGTAAGAAAGCATAAACGAGAGCACTCAACGCAGGCCGGCGTCACACGGAAGGAAGTGAAGAGCTCTGCGCGGTGTCGGTGTGAGGCCCCACCTCTCTGGTCATGGGAGGCAGGTACCAGACGCTGCAGACGATGGCCCAGCTGCTCATCATTCTCAGCAGGTATGTTACCATCCCGTATTTGCTGCTGTTCCAGAAGGCGTCACCAAACTGAGGGTCGTACTGAAAAGCAGTGGAAAACCGGATGGTAAGAAGTCAGCAGTTCTACCAAAACATGGGTGTCCACAGCAACTTCTGTGACTGCCCACCTGGGGCGGCATCCGTTCCAGAAAGCCGCTCTCAGGCCCCCTCCATGAACACTTCTGAAGCCATTCTATTCTTGCAGTTCCGAACCCGAGCAACACGAAGCCCCCAGATGGACTCAAGATGCTGCTGTAGATCGCGAGGGAGTGATCCCCCACCTGCTTCTCTCCAACAAGGGAGCCCCCTCTTTGACCTACTTCACGCGTTCCTCACTCACAGGTGTTAATTCTGAAAACGTGTTCAAGCACATCCTAAACCAGAGAGAACAGGGAAAGATACTCTCAGACCTCTGTTCCCCAGATTTAACCACTAGAACATTCCACCACACGTGCTTCGCCTCTCGCCAACACTGCGTCACTCACTCATTCAGCTCCTACACGTACCTCACCCAAAGACACCAACTTGTTAATACTTCCGGGGCCCCGAGCAAGGAGAAAACCACGACGAAGCTTCTGATGGGCTCCTGTGGTGACACTGCTAACAAAGCTGACTGCGCGAGCAGGAGGCCCTGCTCTGATAGCGTTGCCAGCGTTCCTGGGCGAACGGGCGCGCACGAGGCCTCCGCCAGCAGGGGCCGCGCTCGCCGCCAAGCAGCAGGCCCACCAGGTACTTTCTCTTGCCAGGGACTCTAATGGAAGCAGAGGCTGTCCTCTAGTGGCATTTTGTGGGAGATGTGGCTGAAGCTGTGACCTGCAGTCTCAGCCAACAGAAGAGAAATTTAAGCAGCAGCTAAGCGAGGGGGGAGAGGAGCGGGAGGAAGTTCCGTAAGGAGCAACACAAGGAACTGAGTTCTGGAAAAGAAGCCCGGACGGAGTGTCCTGCAACTGCCAGCAAACGTCTGAGGGGCTGCCACAGACATGACCTCAGGCTATGACCATAGCGCAAAGAGGACGACCGAAGTGTGGAACCAGAAAGCAACGGCACGGCGAGAGTGCCGGCGCAGGAGCAAGCTGCCGCTGGGGCCAAGAAGGCCCTCCCCCGGGACAGCGTGAGAGGAGCGCCACATGGCGGGGCTGGGCTGGTGCACCGCAGGGCCTTCCAGACCCCTCAAGCCTGGGTTTTAGGATTCTCAGAGACTGGATAATTATGCCACACCGTAGGCCTGACTCTATAGGAAGGAAGACATTTAGACTGAATTACAGACGAAAGAAGGAATTTAGATTTAACTGTTGCATTATAATAGCAAAAGGAAATCATAAAGAAGGAATTCTAAATAGAAACTAATGCTCCTGTTTCAAAGAAAGTGGTTGTATCTTTCATATAGCACTATATGTATAAAATAGCTGACATCTTACGTGAGAGCCCTTTGTTTAGAGCAGAATATCTGTTCCATGCTGGTCTGACGGAGTAGAGAGAAAAACAAGGCAAAAACTCAAAATCCCAGTAAATTTCTCAAAATCAAATAATGGCTTAATTTTGGTGGAAATATAACAGCCTTGAAACTGCTAAGGTTATCCAAATTTGGTTACCAATGAAGCCTTTATAAAAACTAGCAAAGTTGTTGTAGAGCAGAAATTCTTAATCCTGAATGGGCTTTAATAAATCTGGATAGAATGAAATTATATGTAAACTGACAGGCCTTTTTCTTTGGAGAGAAGCCATAACTGTCCTAAGGCTCCATGTCTCAAAACGATTTAAGAACCGCTGCTCCACAGCAGGGCTCCCCAAGTGTGGTTCCCAAGCAGCCAGTCCGGAGCACCCAGAAACGGTCAGAATCGCGTGTTCGGAAACACCCAGCAATCTGCATTTCCCCAGCCCCGCCAGGTGACGCTGACACAGCTACAGAGCACCGATGTTCTGGGGCGAACAGTAAGGAAGGGCCTCTTCTCGTAATGTTTTTAATGCACGTGGATGGGGAGCACCGGATACTGAATGCAGGATGGGACGCAGGTGACACGGACAGCAGTCCCCAGGCTCTCCTGCCACGGCAGACGCCGCTACCAGACTTTCTTTCTTGCTGTTCCCAGAGGCGGCACCCTCAATGGGTGGGCAGCGCTAAGCCACGGATGAGTCAGTTCCCCTCCAGCCACCATGCGCGTGGCACTCCTGCCCCGGTGCCCTGCCCTGTAGAGGGGCGCTGCGTGGGGAGCACTGGCTTCCCCAAGAGGACCGCGCCCGCCTCCCCTGCAGCAGCTGCGCCGAGGGACAAGGACTCCTTCAACATAAAGCTCCGCACACAGCACGCGCCCCCGCGGGAGGCTGTGTGACCGGCACACGTGTCCTTGCGGTTCTACCCTGAGCTGCGATCTCGGCTTCAGCACCAAACACACCGGCAACAGCCTGTGCTGTGCGGAGGTAGTACCGTGAGTAATAACATTCTTTTAGGAACGGTACAATGTATGCATTTATAAAATCAGAGGGATGGAAAGGCGGAGAGAGGAAGGAGAGAAAAGCATCCCATCTTCCCAGTGAGTTTGAAGTACAAGCTCCTAAAAGGTGGGGGGACAGCCCAGACAAGCTCGTAGGCCGCATTTCACCTTTACCAGTGGTTCCTGATATTCACGGTGCTACCGCAGCCCGAGGCTGTGCAGCCGTTTCTTCCTTCAGCACTAGGGCACACCGCAGCCGGGGGTGCGCCCCTCTCCAGCAGAGGCACACGCCAGCAGGGCCACACCCCCACTCCCTGTAGCGGACCACCTTCCACTCCAGGGAGGTTTATGAACAGGTCGTAAGCGGGGGACAACACGCAAAGCTTGGGAAAAGTCTGCCATTTCCTGGATCTGGTGATGGCAGCGAGGTGCAGGCTGGGACTGGCTGGTCCTCATTCGGACACTCCCGTCCCTTCCAGCCCCGCGGGTTACGAACCATGAACACGTCCCTTCTCCTCTAGAACACTCTATGTGCACTAGCCCTGCCCGAGCTGCTCCACTGGAGGACCAACCCGCTGACCAGTGACACCACCTCCCCTTTCTCTCACTGTGTCCCACTCACGGCAGCTGCGACAATGACCACATGCACCCCTGGAGGTCTCGTACCTTGATAGCAACAGGGTAAACCGTGGCTCCAATTTCAAAACTTCCCTTTTTGAACATCATCACTGATGTATTATTGATGCAGGTTCCTAAAACACAGAAGAGAGTAAGATGCAATTTCTTTTGGTCCTTTACCTCAGAGATTAGGAGTTTAAGAACTAAATATAGCAAGAAAAATTCTTCAAACAGGATAAATCTCCCTAGCTTAGGAATGAACTTAATAAAGATAAGCAAAACACTGGACTGTTTCCTATTGCGCCTATTACAGGATCACTTGCCCCAATTAACACACCCAGCCTTGGGAGGTCTCAGGAAGAACTCTAGAAGAAGCTGAGACCCCGCTGGCATATTACAGAAGGGATTCCTGTACTGGGAAGGTCACACTATGGCACCCTCGGTCCAAATGCTGAACTTCCCAGAGTTTTTAGTCCCACAACCAGTTTAGCAGGGGACCGAACATCATTCAGTGAAAACAGGTAACCCCAGCCAGGGTTGCAGGACTTGGTTCTGAGGAAATACCAGAGTTGCCATCCAGCATGGCCTCCCCACCCTCCCGCACAGAAGCCCTCTGCAGAGACCGACCCTTCCTTACCCTCGGGGAAGATGAGGATGGGTAGCTTGCTTTTATCCTGCACATGCTCAGTCAGTCTTTGGAAGGGACAAAGAAGACAAAGGTTCAGACAGCGTCACCTCCATCATCATCAAAATGCACTTATAAATAAGCTACAGATGTCACACTGGATGGTGTATGAAAGCAAATTCACAAATATGATGATCTTTTATAAACCCAGTCTGAATCTCATAAAGACAAAACTTATAAAAAGACAGGGAAAACCAGATGACTACTATTTAACTCCTACAGCCGTTAAGTATTCAGGTCTATGCAGAGGACACCGCTCAGACATGGGACAACCTAAAGGATGTGCCTGCTACAGGGGCCTTGCTAATAGCCCCCTCAATCAACACGTGTCACTGGACTTCCGGGCAGCCGTGTTGGATTGAACCTACAGCCCACCTGGCTTAATACTGTTCCTGAGAGAAGCAGTAAAGGGAATCCAGGGGCAGGTTCGTCTATCCCTGAAGAAGACGGTCCCAGCTGAGCCTTCATTCCTCTCAGTTTCCTGCGAAGCCCTTGCCGTTATGTATATCAGCTCTACTTTTTTCCCACTGCCTTAAGTTTGTTTTTATTTGTAATAATGAATTCACCTTGAGATTTCAAATAGCATTAAAAGTTCATATGTGGCTTATTATAAGTACAAGGAATAAAAAAGGTTAAGAGAGATTACAAACTTGGCAAATAATACCAAGGTTTCTATAGTTTTTATAGTCCATGTTTTATGGAAAAATGTTTTATTATGAGAGCTCAATGTAGAGCTCAATGTAGAAGACACTATGAATATTCTACCGCGGAGGGTAGAATAAGAACTACGCCTCGGGGTAGGGGTAGAACTACCCCTAAAGCACAGACATTCTCTCTGACTGGTCACAGAGAGCAACGGCATTTTGTGGATTTACCTTTTAGCCACCAGGTGGCGATCTTTCACTTCAGAACGCTCAAACCAGACGTGCGGACAGGCCTTCACCATGGCTCTCTGAATCACGCCCATGAGTCCCCCGTGCACTTGACCCACCTAATCTCACACAAAAGGAATAGCCGGGGGTGAAGCCATCCTCACACAAACACCCCAGTCTGTGGGGGCAGCCCCATATCCCAAAAGTACCCCCTCCTCACCCTCTAACATTTTCTTAACGAGCACAGGTTTCTCACTATTAAGAAACCATTATTAGATTCTCTGAATCTTTAATTTTGCCTTTTATTCAGCGATATCAAAGAGACATCATTAAAAACATAGCTGAAAACCCGAAAAAGAAATAACGAAGCTGAGTAATACCTTGTAAAAACGCTTTTCCTGGGCAGATTCTCTACTGCCCTTGAACCCAGTCCTTTCAAATCCTCCTTCCCTGTCCTTCCCCCCCCTTCCGCGGGCTGCCTAAACATTCGAAGTCTAATCTCCAACCGTACTCCTAGTTATTAATCCTGCTCAGAATACCTATCAAAGTCCCAAGGAGTTCTCAAAGCAACAGAAACAGAGGCGACGGTCTAGATGGGGGCCCGAGTGTAAAAACATGTTTCCGTGTTTACACTCTTCAGTAAGAGCTCTCTGAAGGGTCCAGAAGCATCCCAGCCCTGAGCATGCTAAAGCTCTTACTTGCCCAAGAAAGTAACAGAGAAAGGTCTTACCATGGCATAATAGCCATCGCTGGCCAAAATGATGACGTCGATTGGAGAGGTGTGATTGGCCACGCAGATGCCACCGTTTCTGGGCCTGTTTTCCCTGTGTTTAAAAAGAATGCAAAGCTATAAAATCCATGTTCCAGTTCCATGATCTGGAACTCAGCCCTTACCTCAGCTGCCTCATGGGCTCTGGGAGCTCAGAAGAGCCCTCGATGGCCAGCTGCAGGTGTGCCATGGTTGGCCGGGGCCATTTCCCAGGTCACACAAAGGGCCCTCACCTGTCGTGGTAGGTGATGATGGCTGTGAGGGCTCGCACGCAGATCCGGTAACACATTAAGTGAACGTGTTTACTCAGGAACTCCTTAAACCTGGTACAACAGGACAAAGACTTTTATTTTTACTTTACACATAGGAAGTTGGGCGAAGTTCCGGCCTCTAACAATGTAACTATCACTGCCTACAGCCCTTTATGACTGCAGACTACTTTTATAAACATTAATGCAAATGGCAAAACTCTACAGCGTACGAGTGTCTTTATGCCTACATATGAGGAAACAGAGAAATGACAAGAACTGCTTAAATTCACCGAAGTGACTGGGTTTACAATTTATATAGCCCTCAAATTTCCAGGAAAGGTCAGCCTCCTTGATTCTTTTCCTTTCCAGTCAATGCCTAGAGGCAGGGCAAAGGATAGAGGGTCTAACCTCACCAGCCCAGGGAAGAGGAGAGCTAAACCCAGAACTTCCAGAAGGAACAGAACAAATTTCTCTTTAAAAAAAAAAAACCAACACAAAAAAGCCCTACCTATATTTCCTTCCCTTTTACCAATTTATCAACACAGCAGAATGCTCAAAACTAAACGACGTGCTGTTCAATCTGCTGGCCCTGGACTCCACAGTTGGGAGGTTCCTCCCTTGTCTTTAAAAATGAGCACAGTGTGAGTGTTAGAGGGAAAAGAATAAAGTCACAGATCAAGACTGGCGAAAAGACAACCTTAATGCTGATGCCACTGTTACCACTGGGTCATCCTGTCTACCTAAGATGCCGCAGGTCTAGCTGTGCCCCAAGGAGTAGCGTGGCTGGAGCCCCCAGTGCGGAACTAAGTGCCCTCCAGACCGGACTCTCGCAAACCACTCACCTCCCGTTTGGCAGGTATCCCACCACGGTCGTGCCTACCACCAGAAGGCTAATCCCAGTAAAAGCAAGAGCTATCCTGTAAGAAGAAGGCACATGAAAACACAGCAAACAAACCCTTGCACTACAGATGGACTGGAACGTGTGAAGATGAAAGTGGGCGTCACGAAAACCACCCCCAAGAACATCTGATCACCTAGGATCCAGGTAAGAGTTTCACCTAGAAGTGAGCGCAGGCCTAGCATGACCAGAGATCATTCTCGCTCCAAACTGACAGTAAGCTATGGATGTGGCTCTCAGCGGACGCTATCTCCTCCGACAACAGGCAGCCAGGATGGGAAAGCCTACTGCTGGCTGCTCTGCCCTGGGGCGCCCGCTGTCCTGCTGTCTTTCCCTTCCCTTTGGCTCCTCATCCTGGCGGAAGCAGAGCTTCTCTGTGGAGCAAGAGGAAGTAGAGCCCGAAGGGACCGGCAGCCGGCAAGGCGTACTCAGAACAGCACGTGGTACAGAAGACCTGAGAGCTCAATACTGCCTCTGTATTAGAGAGGCAAGTGTGCAGGAATGACTCGGCCATGCCCAGGGAGGAGCGGCCAGAGAGTACGCCATGCTCCCCGTCCCTGTGTTTGGGCTGTCTAGACGAGCAGTCTGATTTTAAGAAACACCACAATTTCTGTCTGGTTTGCAGAGAATCCAAGGGCCTTTAAAAGATCACACCCAGGGTAGCCTTCCAAGAGACAGATGGACTGGCCAGTGAGAGAATCAAACTCTGCTCCTTTCTAAAACGGGAAAGCAAAGCAGAGCGACACGAGGAGGTCAACCATGCCTTGGGCTTAGGCTGCAGCTGCTCAGGCCTTTTGTCCCCATCAGGCCTGCCCTCACCTGAGTGGCAGAAGGAAGCAATAGCGAATCAGCACTCCTAACCCCCACAAGACAGTGAGCCGAAGGCTGATGTACTGGAAGTTATAGTTGGTTCTGCTCAGCAGGTTCCAGGACTCCAATTCCTCTGCTGAGAATCTCTTTGTCACCTCATCATCCATAATGGTCTCCATTCCTTTCCGGCAAAAGTAGAAAATGTCAGAGAGCTCAAACTCTGGAGTATTATCCAGAGCCTTACTACTACCACTTCGACGAATCTCTTTGATCTCTTCTTCTAGTGAAGTGGGATCTTTTGCAATGATTCCTGCAAAAGAGAACACCCGTGTCAAGCAGCATGCTGGGAGGAAGCATGTTAAAAACAGTCAGGGTCCAGGGGCACCTGGGTGGCTTGGTCAGTTAAGCAGCCAACTCTTCGGTTTCAGCTAAGGTTACAATTTTGGGATCCCTCGTGGGTCTCTGTGCTCAGCACGGAGTCTGCTTGTCCCTCTCCCTCTGGTCCTCCCCCCGCTCATACCCTCTCTCTCTCAAGTAAGCAAGTAAATAAATAAATAAAAGTCTTCACAAATATTCAGAGTCCATATCCTCCCTTTGATACAGTGAAGAGCATGGAGGGAATTAAAAGCGCTTAGGACATATGGCAAAGGGACGGTCTGGGATAAGGAACAAGAGCCAGTCTTACCATTGGTATAGGGCTTATAAAGTTGGTGGTTCTTCTCCTTGGCGCCTCTCTCCATTCTCAACGTGGCCCACTGTGGGGAGAAATGGCAACACACAGAATGAGATCCTTCTTCATACAGTGAATGACTCCATTTCCATTCTGGGAAAGCCTCAATCCCAGTCACCTGAGACTGGACTGTAGCTGAGAAAGCGCCCATTCTAAAGGGAAAGTCAAAGCCTTCTCATTCTAGAGCAGTCCCCCTCCTTAATGACAAGGAACAGAGTGAGTCAGCGAGAGTAGAGGCCTGGAGACTCCAGAAGCTTGGGCGAGTTTCTGGGGCCTAGCTTCTCTCCGCCTACATCTGTCTTCAGGGCACCTAAGGAGTTCACTGGCTGGCGGAACACAGACCTCTCGTTTCTCTTCACTGCCACACAGCAGCTCTTCACAAACAGCAAAATCAAGCACCCTTTACGCAACTGCCTACTACCTGATATTGCCTACCTCCCCAATTATTCCAGAAGCAACAATTTTAGTTTTTGAGTATTTAAATAATATATATGTCTAGACTGTCCATCCACCTCTGAGTAGCCTTGTAACAGGAGGACCCCACAACCTGATACAGAAGGGCTTAGTGTTAAACAAAAACACCATTTGGAGATTAAAAAAAAAAAATCTCATTGGGCACTTATGCTAAGTCCCTTAAGCAACTCATCCCAACACCCTTTTCTGTCTAGAAAATAGGACTGATAGTACGTCAACCTCTTGCTTCAAGGGGTCGCTCAAGATCAAATGGGATTGGGGCGCCTGGGTGGCTCAGTGGGTTAAAGCCTCTGCCTTTGGCTCAGGTCATGATCTCAGGGTCCTGGGATCGAGCCCCACATCGGGCTCTCTGCTCAGCAGGGAGTCTGCTTCCCCCTCTCTCTCTGCCTACTTGTGATCTCTCTCTGTCAAATAAATAAAATCTTAAAAAAAAAAAAGATCAAATGGGATCATACATGTGACAGAACTTGGGAAACTGCAGAACCCCCTAACTGTCCTCACCGTGACTGAAATAATAACGGACTCCACAAGAGATCCAGAAGAGAAGCCTCTTCCTAGAGCCTCCCTTCCCTAACATCCATCTAATGGCAGTAAGTGAGCCAGGGTCTCTCCCACTACCCTGTAAGTAGAGGTGAAAACGAGCTCACTTATCCCTAACTGGACTATGTTATCACTGCACAGAAAGCAATGTCCACAGCAAGTCCAAGAAACAGAACAGATATTTTAAAAAGTGTCTTTTCAAACTTGTTTCCACAGTTATACAAGGTGAGAGAGAACCCTATCATCCTGTGACACAGCAAAACCCACAGAGCCCAAAGCATGTGCTGTAGACTCTGCTGGCAGAGCCTCAAGTACCAGCAAGACGGCTCTGGATGGTCTGGCAGAGCCCAAGCAGGATGTGAGTTTTTCATCAGTGATCTGACCTCATCTGGAAATTTCTTCAAACACCACTGTCTAGAAAAAACAGACAGCTTAGAGTCATCCGCTCAGAAGAGGTCTAAGGCGAGAAAACCCACGGAACCCATTTTCTATACTTTGGATATTTAGTGTGGATGTTTTTTGGCTCTATGTAGGAATGATCTTTTCTAGGAGAAAATGTGAATGAAACTCCTACAGTGCAAGAAGGTAGACTCCACCTGGGAATTCCATCTAGGGAAGAGGTGAATAGGGACAAGAGGGATATAGCAAGGCTGACCCACAGACACAGGCCACTCGGCTGGAGTTTAGGGTTTTCCATTTTGGCCAAATCTGCACTGGTATAGCAAACATAGTCAGAATTAGAAAAACCTGGTTCCGTACTGACAATTCTGAAACTCAGAGGAGGCTGCCATATATGACATCAAGCCTCTTTGAGCACTAGAATTTAAGTCTGTGAGGAGCTGCTTCACTCTGCAAAATTGAAGATGGCTGTGGTGCTTTAACTGGAAAGGTACAGGTTAACTAAGACCCTCCATCTAGCTCTACCGCAGAGCTGTCATCAACATCGCCTTGCCCTCCTTTCTCACACTTCAGGTACGTCACAAAATGCTTCTGTGTTT
The DNA here is from genome assembly GCA_028533885.1 of Nasua narica. Taxonomy (NCBI): domain Eukaryota; kingdom Metazoa; phylum Chordata; class Mammalia; order Carnivora; family Procyonidae; genus Nasua; species Nasua narica. Next base: position 117,882,615 of record CM052800.1, on the reverse strand, counting down.
AGGAGAGAACTGCCAGCCGCAAGGCTGGAGGAACCCGGCTGTCAGCTGAGAAGGGCCCGTTCGGGAGGAGAGGCGGCTCGGTGAACCGGAGAGCTGTGGCCCGGTGCACAAGACTGAAGGGAAGGGGCGCTGCACATGAGCAGTGTCTGGTAACTTCTCTGAGAGGTCACTTGCAGAACTACAGTGGTCAGAGATGCAGAACAAAACTGCATCCTTCTCTTGTCGTGAGATGCCATTTTACCGCGCTATTCAGCATCCGATTACTAAATTATTCCCGTCTCAGCCTCTCCCAGACAGAGAAGAGACCATTTAAGGGCATTAACAATGCTGCACTCTTAGGGAACATCAAACCCAAGGCAGATCTTGGCAGGTGAAAGGCAGGCTCAGCTCCTAGAAAGGCGGAGGGTGCAATGGTGTCTTTTGCTAGTTATTCATTCTATTGAACACTACAATTTAGGAATTAACCACAAGTCACATCCAACAGACTTTGCAACCTAATCGTAGCAGAAACCACCTCCTTTTCAGTCAGTCCCCGCTACACTGTCCCATGAACTGACCATATATATCCCAAAGAATGAGACCCTTAGAAAATTCAGGCTCCCATCATCCAGCACCTCTAGTCTCCTGCAAACACTCCCTCTTTTAATAACTCTCTCTTCTCTTCCTGCTTCAGCTGTAACCTCTAAGTAGCTACTAGCAAATCTGCAAATCTTTATTTCACTCAAGTGCCAACCTCACATCCCCGATGGCCTGCTGGGCATCTCCCCATGCAAGTCCAGGTAGCTCTCACCAGCATGTTGCAAATTAAAAATAGCACACCTCCTCCCAACCCCGAAAGTGCTCCCCTCCCTCTGGCCCTCCTCCTGCAGCACTGGGATCACTATCCCTCTGGTCGTCCAAGCTTTCAAGCTTCCCATCTGTCACCAAGTCGTATTGATCCTCCCCTGAAAGGGCACTCTTTCACAGCTGCCTCCTGGTTGATGGCGTCACCTTCACTCCCTAGCTTATTCTCTTGCCTGTATTAATGCCACGGCAACTCAATAGCTCCTTCCTCCCCCTTCAAGCCACCCAGACACATGCTGCCAGTCTGATCATGTCACTTCCTTGCTCATAAAGCTTCAATGGCTTTTTGAGGCCTAAAAAAAATTTGCTTTTATAATCAGCCTCACTCTCTTGGTACACACAGCGTTTTTGCTCCACTAAAGCTATGTACAGTCTCTGAAGTCAGTCTCTAAGTAAGACTGTACTTTCTTATCTGTACTTCTAGAATACCTTTTCCTTTTTAAGATCCAGTCCAAATGCCAACTCTTCTAGGACATGTTACCTACCCAACTCCTGCGATGTTTGTCTTTCCCAGTGTATAGGAATTAGCATCCAATTGTGAATTATTTATGTATGCATATACCTGTCTTTCTTACTAGACTATAAACACTTGGAGGAACAGGAGCCAGAACCCACCCAGCAGTTCTCACTCCAGCAGTCTGGTAGAGGGTCTTGCACTTAGTAGGCAATCGCTAAGGGCTGCCTTTAACTCCCAGTATTTCTCTCCATCCAGGTCTCCACGTGAAAAGACAGAGCGCAAATGATACAACCTGCAACTACTTCCCGCCACCTTCCCTGCGGGAGTCGTCCTCTCAGCTGTCAGGGTTAGGTCAAAGTCACCCTTCTCGCTGGGGCAGGGAGGATACGCCTGACATGAGCACTCGCACTACAAGCACATGAAGCAAAGGTTACGGCTTCCACTCCGCAGATGAGGAAGCACATGGGAAAGTCTGAGGACTTAGGTCAAGTTTCAGAGCTCATCGAAGAGCCCTGGATTTCAAGCTACGGGCCACTGACTCAAAAACTCCTGCTCGTCCCACTACACACTCCCAACCGTACGGCCTCTTCAACTTCCTCGCAACCCCCGCTGGCTCTCTAGGACTCTCCACCCGCCACTTCCGCTCTCGAGCTTCATGCTGACAGCTGCTCTAATGTTACAACGGGCTCTGGCCCGATCAAGGCCTTGTCCATGAGGCGAATCACCCGGGTGATTTCTTCCCATCTGTTTCCAGGCTCTCTACTTTTCCAAACCATTCTCAACTCAACAGCAAGCCACTCCCAGGACTTGTACCCCCAAGGTAAACGTGAAGCAGCAACATTAAGAAAACAACAGTTGTAAAGAACACCGCTGCCCTCTGCGCACGGAAATCTTCTGCAGCTCAGCACCAGACAGGGCCTACACGGAGTCAAGTCTTCCAGGACAGGGAACCGAGAAGACGCTGACCCACCCGCCTTCTCTCCTTGGCAAGGATACCGGGGTTCTTTTTTATAGAAGGATGCACTAATTATGGGAAACTAGCTGTCAAGCCAGGGCTTGCTTAGTTCTTCCCAAAGCACAAGTAGAGGTACTTCTTGGACCGACAGGATATGCATTATGAAGATTACCTGTTAAAAACAGCTGATAAAATCCCAAAAGAAAATATGGATACAAAACTAGATATACATGCTAGTAACACAACCAGAAAATATGAATGCAGTTGCCAAAGACTGAAAGGTAATACATGTACAAAATTGTTAAGGTATTAGAAGCTGTGTAAACATGAACGAATGTTTAAAATACTTTAACATGAGACTATTTGTCTGGTTATCTGTTGCTATATAACAAACCACCTCCCAGCTCAGAGGCTTAAAACACCACCACCATTAATTTTGCTCATGAATCGGCAAACTGCATGAGGTCTGGCATCGGCTGGGTGGCTCGAAGGCTAAGGACCGCGGTCCTCTGCAGGCCTGCTCGCTCCTGTGTGTGGCACATTAACCTCCCTGCCAGTGTGTACCAGGCAGCTGCGACGGGTGGCGCCATGGTCCTGCTCTATGCCAGCCGGGCCTGCTACAACCTGGCGGCCTTGGCCTCGGCCCCCCGGAGCCGGCTGGATGCCTTCGATTATGATTGGTACAACGTCTCTGACCAGGCAGATGTGGTGAATGACCTGGGGAACAAAGGCTACCTGGTGTTTGGCCTCATCCTCCTTGTGTGGGAGCTGCCGCCCACCACCCTGCGGGTGGGCTTCTTCCGGGTGCACCGGCCCTGCAGGACCTGAGCACCAGCTGCATCCTCAACGGGCAGGTCTTTGGCTCCCGTTCCTACTTCTTCAACCCGGCCAGGCACCGTGAGGACGAGGGCTGCTCCTGGGAGCACGGCTGCAGCGAAAGCACCAGCATGTCGGGCAGCGTAGGCTCCGGCAGCTGGTACGGCGCCATCGGGCGGGAGCCGGGCTGGTGCGGAAGCAGCCAGACACAAACCACTCCTCTGCTCTCCTCCCAGGTGCTGGGACCAGGTGGCCACTACCAGTTTCTACTCCACCCCATAGACGTGATCCCCTCCCACTCTCCCCCCAGAGCCCCCAGTCCTCCCATCCCAGGCCCCTGTGCCAAGTTCATCTGCCACTTCTTGCCCAGGATCATGGGAGGCTGTGGCCGCCTCTGCCCCTGGCCGGCTCCTTGCTACTCCTGTCATAGTGAGCTTGTGCTGTCCCCTAAGATGAGGGGGCGTGGCCCTGGCTGCCAGATGCCCATAGCACGTTGGCATGACCTGCAGTCTCCACTTCTGCCCTACCTCTCCTGCACCTGCCGCTCAATAAAGTGTCTGTGTCCCTCAAAAAAAAAAAAAAAAAAATTCACGTCCACTACTTTGTACTTTGTTAAGAGTCAAGTCTTAAAGCAGTCCCCCCCATTCATGAGGAAGTCAATCAGACTCCACCTTTTGATGGCAGACCTCAGAATCACTTGGGGAGTTTTAAAAATATACCCATCCAGACCAATTCAGTCAGAATCTCTGGGGAGACTCTAGTGCTCCCAAATAAGTACTTTTAAAATGCTTCCCCAGGTAATTCAAATGTGTAGTTGGCAGATAGACCCACAGAATTAAGATAATCCCTAAGCTTTCTTCCAGCTCCAAAATTATACATAGCAGCCTGATTTAGGAAGGATGAAGAGGCTAAAAAAGGTAAAATAAAAGCCTATTAAAAAAAAACCCCACATATGTAGAAGTAAAATACTTAACAATGATATACTCAAAGGATGGAAGAGGGAAATGGAATTATATTGCTAGAATTTAAAACAAAACAAGACAAAAAACCCCCACAAGTGGGGTTCCTGGGTGGCTCTGTTGGTTGAGCATCTGCTTTCAGCTCAGGTCATGATACCAGGCTCCCAGGATCGAGTCCCCCACCGGGCTCCTTGCTCAGCAGGGAGCCTGCTTCTCCCCGTCTGCCGCTCCCCCTGTTTGTGCTCTGATAAATAAATAAAATATTTTTTAAAAAATTAAAATAAGGGGCACTTGGGTGACTCAGTTGTTAAACGTTCGGCCCAGGTCATGATCCTAGGGTCCTGGGATTGAGCCCTGCATCAGGCTCCCTGCTCAGTGGCAAGCCTGCTTCTCCCTCTCTCACTTCTCCTGTTTATATTCCCTCTCATTGTCTCTAATAAATAAATAAAATCTTTAAAAAAAATTTAAAAAATAAAATAAAACCACTTTGGCCAAATCCAACCTATGTCTAATACTAATGCTGATATATATAGCATTCAGTTCTTACTGTCCATTAAAGTCAACTCAGGACAGTAACGGAGTCAGGAAAGACCAGACATTCCTGCAGAGCCACCTATAACCTTGCTGCAATGGTATCAGTCCTTTCTAGCCTACCTCTGACTCTAGCTTATAGCCAAGCTGTAATTACCCATGCGGCTCAACAGGGCAGCACTCAGAGTACCTAGAATCCTTTCAGTGCCCGATATACACATCTCTAGGAAATAAGAAATGCAAATCCAGTTCCTGAAATCCTAAATCTTGAGGTCAAAAATGGGTACATACATCAATAAACACACATATACCAAAATCACTTCTAAATCACTGTGCCCTTCAACAGATGAATGGATAAAGAAAATGTGGTGTATATATACAATGGAATACTATGCAGCCATCAAGAGAAAAGAAATCTTGCCATTTGCAACAACGTGGATGGAACTAGAGGGTATTATGCTAGGCAAAGTAAGTCAGTCAGAGAAAGACAATTATCACATGATCTCTCTGATATGAAGAATTTGAGAGGCAGGGCGGAAGGCCATGGGGGGGTGGGGGAGGGAAATGAAACAAGATGGGATGGGGAAGGAGACAAAACATAAGAGACTCCTAAATTCACAAAACAAACTAAGGGTGGCTGGGAGGTGGGGGGGGGTGGTAGGGATAGGGTGGCTGGGTTATAGACATTGGGAAGGGTATGTGCTATGGTAAGTGCCGTGAAATGTGTAAGCCTGATGATTCACAGACATGTATCCTGGGGCAAATAATACATTATATGTTAATTAAAAAAATAAAATTAAAAAAATAAAGGCATTTCAAGAAAGTAAAAATCAATCAATCAATCAATCAATCAATCAATCGTTGTGCCTTAAACTAGTGATTTTCAAGATGTGGTCAGCAAAGAAAACTCTCTTCAGAGGCCCAAGATTGCCCATCCCATGGACCGACCCAACAATATATATTTAGTGAATTTCAGCTATGTAATTATCTATATTAAATGTCACAAGAATATACATTTAAGAATACAGTCACGGGTGCCTGGGTGGCTCAGTGGGTTAAAGCCTCTGCCTTCAGCTCAGGTCATGATCTCAGGGTCCTGGGATCGAGCCCCGCATCAGGCTCTCTGCTCAGTGGGGAGCCTGCTTCCTCCTCTCTCTCTGCCTGCCTCTCTGCCTACTTGTGATCTCTCCTCTGTGTCATATAAATAAATAAAATCTTTAAAAAAAAATACAGTCACAATTAGGATTTTAATTGACTCTGAACTTTAAAATATTAATTTGGGGAGACATATTCAAAATGGAATAGAGAATATCCATGAATGCTTCTATGGCCCAAAGTGATGCAAGTTAGAAAATTTTAGCTACTACAGAATAACTCAAAGGCTAATTCTATGATTTCTACATTTTAAAAATAAGGATTTCCATAGATCTATGAGTTAACCACTTGCTTCTAAACTTGAATGAAAGCTAGCCATCACTCAATGTTGTCTCCTAAAAAGTTTACCAGCTACTGACCCCCTACTGGTTTTTCACAGTGGCAAAAGGGCATGAGTAGTAAGTTATATGGTCCACAGGAATCCTGGGCTCTAATGAAGATTTTCTTGAACCGAAATCTAAGAAAATCACATTTCCTGATTAATTAAAATAAATACTACACATAAGCAAAGTAGCTGGTCCAAAGACTGACTAGGTCACCACTTCTCAAACTTCAGCGTGCTCATGAAATCACCTGGATCTTGCGGAAATGCAGATTCTAATTTAGCAGGGGTGGAGCGGGCCTGAGACTTCCATCTCTAATCAGCTCTTAGGTGAAACTCAAGCTGCTGGCACCCATACTACTCTCCGAAGAGCAAGGAACTAGGTAACCTCAGAGACCATCTGTAGGGCTCAAAAATCATACTACTAAAAACAGGTACTCAAACACGAACACGTACACTCCAGCAACACTACCGACAATAGCCAGAAGGTGCAAACAGGCAGCCATGTCCACTGGGGCATGAATGGATAAGCAAATCATGGTACAGACACACAATGGAATAAAAAAATAAAAGTACTGAAATATGTTATAATGTGGATGAATCTCAAAAATATGCTAAATGGAAGAAGGCAGTCACAAGAGAGCACATCTGATAGGACTCCACAAATATGGACTACCAGCATAGGCAAAACCAGAGCTGGAACACAAAGTCATGGTGGCCGGGGGGGCGGGGGGGGGGACAATGGAGGGCAACTGCTTCATGAGTGTGGGGTTTCTCCCTGCAGGGATGAAAGCGTCAGGGAACTAGGCAGAGATAATGGCTATACAACACTGAGAACATAATAAATGCCACTCTTAAATGTGACAAAAACATTCTTACAGGAATATTAAATACCAAAACCCAATATTCAATAATACACATAAAAAACAGTTCCCACTATAAAGTAACATTTCCTATAGCTCGCTTAATCTTTCAGAGTCTCTGTTTTTTCACTGACAAAATGTAGATACCCTGTCCATTGAAGAATTTTAAGGAACCAAAGGAAAAGGAATGAATTTATTCTGAACTGTAAGATACTATATGAACAAATAACTTTTTAAATTTTTGATTTCTCAAATTATATATGGTCTCAGCTATGAAAAAGAATACCTGGGGATTTGGTGACTACTGAAAACAGATATTGCTAATAAAGTACCAACTGTCTGGATAGATACTAAAAGTCCTGTGGCAAAGATCAACTTCCAGGAATGGTTCCTTTACACTGTGGACAGTGTTGTTCAGCGGTGTCATTAGCAAAGTCCTGACATACGTTAGGAAATTGATCGCCCTTCTCCTCTATCTTTAAGAAAATAAAACAATTCACTAATGCCCTGCCTTGTTAATTTCTTCCATCTGAAATGCAAGAACCCATTTAAGACGCTGAAGTCTGAACAAGAGAAAAGTCTCTCCCAAACCTATTAGTGAGGGGGTACGTGAGCAGCAGCTCCATTATGTTACATAAGAAAAGGCAGAATGCGGCAGTGACTTTTTTCTTAAATTCTAAGCCCCTCTCTTTGAAATAAATAGGAAAGGTGTGGGTTATGGAATAGGTTCCTTTGCTCAGAAGAATCAAGCATACATGCAAGTACCTTAGCTCGGAAGGAAAAAGTTTGTTAAAGGCTTTCACAAGTACACATTTAAGGATGTTTTTTACTAAAAATGCTACTTCCCATTCTCCCAACTTTCTCTGTATGCAATAAAGAGATAATCTGCCAGGTAAGAAAAACTCTTTACTAATAACAGCATTTCTGTTATTGCTCCGTGGAGCAACCATTTGTAAACAGCACAACTTACCGCAAAGATTTTTAACAAAGTTTTCATGTAGAGCTTTCGAATGCCAAAGGAGACTCCAAAAATGGCAGGGACTATGATGAAAACAAGAAGGAGGGTGAACAGGACAGTCAGGGAGATGCCCAGAAGGTTGACAATCAGGCTATCAAAAGGCAGCAACAGGAACATGGTGGAGGATGCAGGCAAGGCCAGTGCCCGCCCCCAAGAACAAACCACTGTCTTCAGATGGTCCCGTCAGACAGCGCTGGCCTGGGGAAGACAGCGAGTCCCCATAGGACAGCAAACCCCGTTCCAAGTTCACATCATTTGACTGCCTGCAGGCAGAAGGACGGTAAAAAGGGCCACAGGAGGCAGGCCCAAAATGCCAGCTCTCCCCAGAATCGATGGACTTTGGAGGTGAACGAGGCAGGACCAATCTTCAGTACGAGCATCCGAGTCCAGGCAGAGTTTCTGCGCAAGTGAGTAGTGAGGGAGGGACCTCTGCTCTGCTACCCTTCTGCTCCTTCCAGAAGTTTTACTTTTTCTTTCCTGCTCAAGAGCATTTAGCAGATAAATCTGTCCTGAAGATCTGTCATCGCCAGAAGTACCAAGAAGAGTTCAACTCGGTGCCAGAACTATCCTGGTAACTTCTGTGGAGGGGGTGACTGTTGGCACTTCACACGGAAGGCTACTGAACTTGAGTATCTGGAAATTAAATAATTGTTTTACTTAAAACTCCTTCATAAGCTGCAAACTGTGTTCATTGTAGAGAGTTCACATCTGGCCCCATTCTTCCTCTCGAGAGGCTCCGGGTGCGTGCTGCTTCCAGGCCCCTCCGACCTGGAGAGCTACAGTCTTCGCCGGCAGGACACAGATGCTGGCACAGAATGTCTCATGCTGCCTGCGTTGAGCGTAACTCCAGACGTGTCTGGCATTGGCTTCCTCTGGATAGTCTTCTCCCTAAGGCCCCCTTCTCAGCGGTGACCTGGGTTCTTGGCAAGAAGTTGCTTACATGCTGCCAAAGCTGGGGGTGGAAACAGAAACACCATCAGTCACACAAATCAAGAGGAGAAACATCAATGTGCTTTGGGGGTAGGGGGACGGTTGCAGAGTGAGCCTCAATCCCGTGCCAGCGTCTCAAGTCATCAAGGTCAAAGGGAGCGGGCACAGCAACAGGTGGCAAACGCGGATGCGGAAACAAACGGAGGTGTTTCTAGAGCTCTCGATTCCAACGATATGGTCTGTGGCCAACTTTTCGAAGAGAAACTATATGGATAGATGCCACATTTTGGAAGTCTGGACAAAAGATCCACCGTGTATGGATATATGCCACATTTCAGTTATACTACGAGAAGACTTCCCTCCTACTCGTCCCCAGCTAGCCCAGGTCTTGCCTGCGGACGCAACCATGTTACCAGCGTCCCATTCTTCCCAAGCTGCTCTGTGCTTGCATGAGGAAACCATGACTTACTTTGCTACTGACCCCCTCACCCTGGCAACAACAACGATGCCATATTCTGCACACTGTTCTTCAACTTGCGTTTTGGGTTGTGTCTCTAGCTTACTGTGTGTCTTGGACGAATACTCCAGCAGCACCTGCAGGGCTCCCTCACTCTTTACAGGTGCAGAGTTTTCCACTTTAAGACTATACACACCACAGGGGCGCCTCGGTGGCTCAGTCGGTTAAGTGGCCAACTCCTGGTTTCGGCTCAGGGTGTGATCTCAGGGTCGAGGGATCGAACCTTGCGTTAGGGTCCACACTTAGTGGGGAGTCTGGTTAAGATGTTCTCTCCCTCTGACCTGCCCCATGTGCACACATGTGCACCAACTCTTTCTTTCTCTCTCAAATAATTAAATGAATCTTAAAAAGAAAAAAAAAAAGACTGTACCATAAGTTAGTTAACTGGTTTCCTGAGGTTGGACACCAATGTTTCCACTTTTTCGTTATTGTAAATAAATAATGTAATGAATAATCATGTGCATCCATGATTTAGCATACAAAATGCATATGCAAATATTAATGTATTTTCAGGATAAATTCCTAGAAATGGAATTGCAGGGGAAAAGGAAACACAGTTATAATTTTGTAAGATACTGTCACATTTTCTACATGGAGATTAAACTCCTCCGTTTTCTATCTCCCCACACTGGTCACTCTTTTCTGTTTTAAAGACTATTCTCCTTAGAACAGTTTTGGGTTCACAGCAAAACTGAAAGGAAGATACAAATATTTCCCCACATACCCCCGTCCCTATTATACGTCCGGCCACCCCCATTATGAACCGCCCCACCAGAAGGGTACGTTTGTTACAAGTGTTGACGAACCTACACTGACACATCAGAGTCACCCAAAGTCCACAGCTTACATCAGGGCTCACCCTTGGTGTTGTACATTTTAGAAGTCTGGACAAATGTAGAGTGACATATACCCATCATTATAGTATCATTTAGTATTTTCACTGCCCTAAAAATCTCCTGGACTCTGATTATTCATTTCTCCATTTCCTGAACCCCTAGCTATCACGGCCCTTTTACTGTCTGGGTAGTTTTGCCTCTTCTTGAAAATCTTATAATTGGGAGTCATATATTTCAGATTGGCTTTTTCCACTTAATAGAGCCACTCATGAACTCCACTATTTTAAATATGTTACAAAAGCATTTCAATTTTCTATTACTTATCCCTAACCACAAGTTACCAATGCAAGTCCTGCACTTGGGAACGTCCTTTCAAATCTCTGGCAAACACTGCGGCTTCACACCAATCACCTTTTGGCTCCATTCCTATACATTCAGAAGGTCAAGAAATTGAACAAATAAGCAGGTTGCTACCTTTATCTTAAATTTTGTCCAGTGCCTTTTTAGAATTCTTAGAGCCCTTTCACAGGTTCTTTCATAACCTGTCAACGGTATTATTTCCGTTTTACCAATTAAGAAATGAAGGCAGCCAGAGACAGATTCAGTCCTTCTGACTCCTAACTTAGCACTGCTCCCATTACATTCTCACACATTCCGTGATTAAATCAAGAGGACAAGGTATTTCGTGGCACTGAAATCCTACTTTGGATCCTCCAGTTCTTCCACATTCACATGGTCATCATCACTGCTAACCTTTACTGAATGCTAACCGCACGACAGAGCCCGAGCTCACGGGGAAACACTTCCCGTGTCTGACCCTCGCCTAAGTCTCGCAACCCTCTGGTGGAGTTCTTACTACCAAGTCTATCTGGCATGGGGCGAAATTGAGGCTGGGGGGAGTAAGTTACCCAGAATGACACAGCTACTAAGTAGCAGAGCAGGAATCTGGAGCCGGGATCTGTCACTCAGCCTATGCTCTTTAACCAGTATGCTCTCCTAGCTCCCAAACTACCCTGGAAGAAATGAACACTTTCTTCCTGCCAGGCCTGCTCTATAGAACTTCTTGGGGTCAGAGAAAAACCACAAGGCCGATCTGGATTCATGTATCAGAATTTGGTGTTCTCAGAATCCCAGGTACAAACCAGTTCTTTCATTTTTGTAAACTGGCCAAACTGACTCTCTATGCCAGATTTCCAACAACATCCCAGCAGAGGTTGAGGAAACTAGAAATATTTCCAATTAATTTGCTGAGTCACTTATTCTTTAAACCTAATTCCAGCCTAACTCTAGGGCCACATCTCTTCCACTCTTCCATCCCTACCCCCCTTGTCCAGCATTCCCATGGGAAATCAGCAGCAAAATCCCTCTGTCCCACTGGCCACGGTTACCGAGTCCCATGGACACACGATGACGGACACTGGGGTCACTGTGACTTCCCATGCCAGAGTTTAGATCTCTTTTCTCTGAATCACAATCAACTCAAAATTCCCAAGGTTATTCTGGGTTCATGTCCCCAAAACACTAAACACATTTAGCAATAAACTAATTTCTTCACTATTTCAGGGGTTGCGAACCAGGGCCTGTGGGCCAAATCTAGCTTTGGCCTGTTTTTCTAAGACTCATAAGCTAGGAATGGTTTTTACATCTTTAAAGAATTGTAAAAAACAAAGGATAATTTGTGATAGAGACCACGGCCAGCAAAGCTTAAAATACTATCTGACCCTACAGTTTGCCAACCCATGACCCAGAGGCACTGAACCCCCCTCTATGGTCCTGCCCCACCCCTTGAGTTCATGTTTATGAGCGCCAGATTCCAGAACAGAGAGAACAGTAACCTAGCCAAACAAGTTATCTGGCCAACACTAAACAATCCTCACATAAATTCTTAGAAGTAAAGAGAAAAAGCAAGCAAACTGCAGTTCCAAACATTTTGCTGGGTTAGCAGGGCAGCCATTAAAGCCTCAATTCTGGTGTCTTAGGCCCCCTTAACACAAACGTTGATCTCTGGAAATAATACCAGGAAATTAGTCATAGCAGACCTCTACCACACCACAATTTCCAGATAACTGCTCACTTAGGAGGACATCCCTTTGCTTCAAGTAAATATAACTATGACTCCATAACCATGAGGTAGTATTTGCTCATTTCTCTTAATTTCCACAGCTTTCAGCCAAACTCATGGAGAGTTATTTGGACCAAAGTTCCCCTAGAAGCCCAAAAGGTCCAGAGAAGAACCTAAGAACCAAGTAGTTCTGAGCCTCTTAGAAGGGACTGTGACAGAACCACCACTAAGCTAACTGAACTCTTCAGCCCACTGAATGGTAAATCTGGGCCTTTCAGTCCCTAAATGACCCAATTTTCAGTGCTCTTCAGTTCTCAGAGTGATGAGTTCATTCATTCAACATATATTCACTGGGCACATACTATGTGCCACACATTAGGTCAGGTGGTACTTAGAGGTGAACAAACATGCCTGGAGACAAGTGTTAAGCAAATAAGCCTACACAAAACCATCATTTCACACTTTGATGATTGTTAGCAAGAAAAAGAGGATCCTGGAAAAGAACAGAGGGAACTTCATTTCTATCAGGTCATCTAAACCAATTCTGACCTAATCACAAGACAAGGATGATTATGATCCTAACTACAGAATCAAATACAGCTGACCCTTCAACAGCAATACAGGTCTGAACTGTGCAGGTCCACTTACATACGGATTTTTTTAGAAAAACATATGCTTTTTTATGTTTTAAAAATGTTATGTTATTTGAGACAGAGTCTGTGCACGCACATGCAAGAGAGGGAGCAGAGGGGCAGAGGGGGAGGGAGAGGGAAAGGGAGAGAAAATCTCAAGCAGACTCCATGATCAGTGCAGAGCCCAATGCAGGGCTCAATCTCACAACCCTGAGATCATGACCTGAGCCGAAACCAAGAGTTGGACACTTAACAAACCAAATGAACCACCCAGGCACCACTTGTTATGATCTTCTTAGTAACATTTTCTTTTTCTAGCTTCCTTTTCTATAAGAACACAGCATATGATACACATACAAAATATGTGTTAATCTAATGGACTCTATCAGTAAGGCTTCCGGTCAACAGTAAGCAGTTAAGTTTTAGGAAGGTTAAAAGTTACACGCAGATTTTCAACTGTATAGGGAGTTGGTGTTTTTAAGAACCATGTTGTTGAAGGGCCAATTGCAATTCTTCTCCACGAGCTCTCTGTGACACATCCTATTTCAGGAGCCCATGACTATCAGAATATGTCCAGAGAGATGCCACATACCAACTCAAAGGAAGAAAATAAACCATTTTATTAAACATAAATGCTTAGGTAACACAGGGATATAATGCATTTTTAAGCACACCAAGCACAATGTCTGTCATATATCAGATTTCAATAAATAGAATGTACCATCATTCCATTAGGATCAGAAGAAACCCAGGGTATTGTCTTAAGTTTTCTTTAAAGATCTATCTATCTATCTATTTATTTATTTATTTTAGAGAAAACAGATGCACATGCGAGAAAGTCTAAGCACATGTATGAGTGGGGGTGTGAGGGAGAGGGAAGAGGGAAGGGGGGGTGGAGAGAGAGAGAGAGAGAGAGAGAGAGAGAACCTCAAGCAGACTCCCTGCTGAGCCCAGAGTCCAACATGGGGCTCGATCCCAGGACCGAGATCATGACCTGAGCCAAAATCAAGAGTTAGCTGCTCAACTGACAGGCGCCCGTCTTCAGTTCTAAATACCAAACTTTAAGAGAACTAGATAGAGAGGAAAGCATTTCAAAGTATGTCACAGAACCCACAGGCCAAAAAATACTACATGCCTAACAAGCACTAGGTGCTCAACAAAAAGGTTAATTGTGAGGCACAGAAATGTGACTTAACTAGTAAGACAGCAAAAGAAAAAAAAAATTATTTTATAAACCACCATACCGGTGACAATGAGAAAATATTCTCAAATCCTGCTGGCTGGAGTGTAAATATGGTACAACCTCTTTAGAGAACAACTCACTAAAGGCCACCAGGACTTTTTTATTTTGTTTTTTTAAGATTTTATTTATTTGACAGCGAGAGAGGGAACATAAGCAGGGGGAGTGGGAAAGGGAGAAGCAGGCTTCCCGCTGAGAAGGGAGCTCAATGCATGGCTCGATCCTAGGACCCTGGGATCAGGACCTGAGCTGAAGGCAGATGCTTAATGACTGAGCCCCACCCAGGCGCCCCCGCCATCATAATTTTAAATGCACGTAACCTTAGCTCCAGCAATTCTACCTCTAAAAATCTATCCTAAAGATAAATTAGAGGGGTGCCTGGATGGCTCAGTCAATTGACCATCCAACTCTTGATTTCAGCTCAGGTCAAGATCTTAGAGTCATGACCTCCACCATGGAGGTGGAGCCTGCTTAAGATTCTCTCTCTGACCCTCCTTGCCTGCACACACTCTCTAAAAACACAACAAACAAACAGGCAAACAAAAAACAGATAAATTAGAGTAGCAGTTTTCAACCAGGGGTCATTTGCCCCCCAACCTCTCCCTCGACACCCCCCACCACCACCATTTGGTAATGTTTGCAGACCTTTTTAGTTGTCAGGACTTGGGATGGGGAGCTACTGGCAATGATTACAAAGATGACAAGAATATTGCTAAACATCCTGTAATACGTAGGTCACCTCTGACGGCAAAGAATTACCCGACCCCAAATGACAAGGGTGCTGAGGCTGAGAAACCCTGTACCGATGCATAGACAAGATGATGTGTGTGCATGGTTACTGACAGCAGCACTGTTTGTAATATCCAAGGAAACATCAACGTCCACAATTAACAGAAGATACAATGGAATGCTATTCATCTGTTAAATGAAAAAAGACATTTACTTGTGCACTGATAAAGAAACAATCTACCAGTTAGATGCAGAACAATGTCCCCAGTAGATACCAACTGAGAGGGAGGAAAAGGAAAAATATATACAGTTTATATGTATTGCAAAGATACAGATCTCTGGGAAGATACAAGAACGGCTATAGTTGCTGCCTCTACAAGTATGAAGGAGAGGTCACTTTATCTTTTTGCTACCTTAAAAATTTTATTTACCATTTTGAATAGGTAATAGTGCTGAGTGAACTGAATGTCAAGTGTATCAGAGTAGTAGAGCATAAGAAATTTGCTTGAATGGAATGCTTCAGAGGAAGTATACAGTGTTTCCAAGGAAACAGGGCAGCACTCAGGGTGACTAGGTTGAAGTGAACCTGAAGTGCTAAAAAACCAAGACTAACCAGAGAGCTGACATCAATCCTAGATAAAATAAATGGTTCAAGACAAAGTCAAGATACAGTAAGCTAAAGGATAACTCAGCTCACCAGAAAGAAGACAGTAATATGGTCAGTTCCAGGGTCTTGGTCTTAACTAAGGTCACTCTGACCTTACGTAACTTTCCCCTTGCCTACAAAGGACTAACTTGAGTTGGAACTAATAACTGGTAACTTATTACCAGGTAATAAGAAACCTAGTACCAAGATCCCCAAAGCAACATGAAGTCTTCGAAGCTGGAAAAGAAATAAAGAGTACAAGTGATACAGGATATTTGGTATTTGGGGGCAATTTGACTTGCTGGGGTTTTTGGACCCACAGTGTTTCAATACCCAACCCGAATGCTGCTCTGAGAGCTCCATCTCAGAAATGGTGCTTTTACATTGGAGTGCTGCATATGTAATTGGAAGCAACTTCCTGGCCTTTTATTTTCTTGTTAACCTTGTTTTGTCTGGCTTAGTTCACTCAGCATAGTTATTCTGAGAGTCCCTCATGTTGCTGCATATGTCACGAGTTCATTTCTTTTTACTGCTGAGCTGTGGTCTAATGTATGCATATACCACACTCGCTCATGCATTCACCTACTGATCGACAACTGGACCGTTCCGGTTTGGGGCTGTTCCAAATAAAGCTGCTGTCTACAAGTCTTCACATGGACTTAATTTTAATTTCTCTTGGGTAAATAAATATCTAGGAGCGGAATGACGGAGTCTAAAGCAGGTGTATATTTAGCTGCCAAACTGCCTTTTTTTTTTTTTTTTTAAGATTTTATTTATCTATCAGAGAAAGAGCACAAGCAGGGGGAATGGCAGGCAGAGGGAGGAGCAGGCTTCCTGTTGAGCAAGGAGCTGATGCAGGACAGGATCCCAGGAGCCTGGGGTTTTATGAACTGAGCCCCCGAAGCATCCCACCAAACTGCTTTCTAAACGGTTGTACCATCATTTTGCACCCTACCAGCAGTGTATGAAAGTTCTATTTGTTCTACAACCTTACCACCACTTGACAAGATCAGTCTTTTTAATTTTAGACACACTGATCGATGTGAAGTGATATTTCATAGTTTTAATTTGCATTTCCCCAGTGACCAATGATACCGAGCATCTTTTGTGCTTATTCGCTACCCATCTATCTTCTTTGGTGAAGTGTTCAAATCTTTACCCGTTTTTTATTGGGTTATTTTATTAGTTTTGCTACTATTTTTTTAAAATCAAGTTTTCTCCCAATGACTAAATAGTGTTATTTTAAAATGAGAGAGCACTATTACTGGACTATACACTTAAAAATGGTCAAGACAGTTAAAAAAAGAGAGAAAGAGAAAAGATCCATCCCACAGACCAAAAAAAAAAAAAGAGAGAGAGAGAAAGCATTTCATCACAAAGGTACAAAATTTGTGGACCATCAGACTTCTTTGTTCAACTTGCTACAAACTTGAAACAGTCCTAATTATGCAAAGAAAAAGTCATTAAAGACATGAAACAAAAAAACCAATGATCATAACCACAAACTCTATTTTGACCTCAGAATTGAGTATTACTAGGAACCTAAAATGCTCTTTTAGCTTTATGCTCAGCTGACATGATTCTGTGTTGTCCAACACAGCAGCCACTAAGCACATATAACTCTTGAGCACCTGAAATGTAGGCAGTCCAAACTGAAATATGCTGTAAATGTAAGTAAGATACACATTGGATTTAAATGTTCTATGAGGAACTGAATGTAAAACATCTCATAATCTGATTTATGTATCTTGATTATATAATGTATCTTGATTACATGTATGAGTCATATTCTGAATAATTTGGGTTAAATAAAATACGTGATTAAAATTATTTTCATGGGTTTCTTTGTACTTTTTAAAGGTGGCTCTTACATGGGATGCCTGGGTGGCTCAACTGGTTAAGTTACGCGTCTGCCTTCGGCTCAGGTCATGATCCCGGGGTCCTGGGATCCAGTCCTGCCATTAGGCTCCTTGCTCAGCAGGGAGTCTGCTTCTTTCTCTGCCTGCCACTCCCCCTGCTTGTGCGCTCCCTCTCTCTCTGACAAATGAATAAAATCTTTGAGAAAAAAAACAATTTTTTTTAAGTGGCTATTGCAAAATGTAAAATTATATACACAGTGTGTACTCTATTTCTATTGGTTAACACTGATCAAACACGTTTATTCTTGGGACGCCTGGGTGGCTCAGTTGGTTAAGCAGCTGCCTTCGGCTCAGGTCATGATCCCAGGGTCCTGGGATCAAGTCCCACATCGGGCTCCTTGCTCCGCGGGGAGCCTGCTTCTCCCACTGCTTCTGTCTGCCACTCCGCCTGCCTTTGCTCTCTCTCTGACAAATAAATAAAAAAAATCTTTAAAAAAAACAAAACAAAACAAAACAAACAAAAAAAACCACGTTTATTCTTTATTTATTTATTTTTACTTAAGTACGCTTCACACCCAGAGTGGAGCCCAATGCAGAGCTTGAACTCACCATCCTGAGATCAAGACCTGAGCTGAGATCAAGAGTCAGATGCTTAACCAACTCAGCCACCCAGGTGCCCCTGATCAGAAACTTTTAAAGCAGACCCTGAAAATAAAATATGTGTAACTGATAACGAAAAAAAATATACATCAATATTTTTTTTCCTCCCCATTCCTCTGCTGTGTCAAGAAAATGGTACCACAGAGCAGCTTAGAATCGGAACTCAGAAGTTTACTTAGCTAAGAGTTCAGGCACAGCTTTGTTATTATCTGGTCTGTATGTCATTCAGCTTCCCTGGATTTCAATTTCCTCACCAGTTTTTTGGTATTTTAATTCAAAAGGCCAACAAAAATTTTTTATGTTCCTACTCTTGTATAAAGCATCATTCCAATATTATAGATCTTCGGCTTATAGTTTAAATGGAGGTGCAATGCAAACACAAGGCACACTCAAAGAGTGCCCAAGGAAATGAGACAAGGCCGTGACTGCGTGGCAGGTGCACGGGGATGCATAGTTTAAAGGAGAGAGAGCACCTTTAAAGGAGTTAGGAAAAACTGCAAGCTTTACAACATCCCTACTGACTCTAAAATTCAGTGCTTTTTTAAAAGCATTCTTCGTGCTATCCTAAGTATTTTGTAGTTCAGTGAAACATGGAATTGATATTTGGTCAATCCTCCCTTAAGCACAATGATACAGAACGAAGTAAATGCCACGCCATAATGAGGTTCTATGTTACCTGAAGAAACAATTTTGTAGTACAGTTCAATCAGGACCAGATCGTCTCTGGTTTCTGTCTCCAGAAAGCAAAAGATTTTTAATGAATGGTAACATTTTGTGATGCGCATACAGAAAGAGAAGTGGTTTATTCTTCAGCAGAAACCAGTTACCAGGCTAGAATCCTAGCTACCCACTGCACTCTTTCTGATAACACACACACACACACACACACACACACACACGCTAGGGGCGCCTGGGTGACTCAGTAGGTTAAGTGCTGACTCTTGATTTCGGCTCAGGTCATGATCTCAGGGTCCTGACTCTAAAGCTCTGCACTTAGTGTGGAGCCTGCTTAAGATTCTCTCCCTCTCTCTTTTCTCTTCTTCTCCCCTCCCTCCCCCTCTAAAAACAAACAAAACCAAAAAACCCACAAAACCCACACAAAACATAAAAGTTCTTCCTGCACCCACGTCTCTCGAGTAACGATTTACCAAGACGCCCCGATGCTGTCTCTCAGCAGGTAGTTCCATAAGCTGAATATATGTGACGACCACTGTATTTTAAATCACAAGCTAACAAAAGTCCATCCTGAAAATAATTTATAAACAACTATGTCACATCATATAAATCAAACTTGAAAGCAAATTCAATGAACTCTATATACAGAGATTCCTTTGCTCACAGCATTCCTTGGAGGTACAATATCCCCTCCAATTTTAAGGGTGAAGACTGAGGTTCAAGTACTGAATTCACCTGTCTTTCCTAAGATAAGGAAACTTCACAGCACAAAGTGTGCTAAGAAGTACAAACTATGGTTTGGTTAAAAACAAAAAGAGAAAAGAAAGCAAACACCCAATCCATGTTACATCCAGCTGAGGATTTTTATGTTAGTATCAGAAAAGGATGTTTCATGGAAGGGTTCTATTGTTCTCTCTGCTATCAAGAGCAAAACCAGGAGTGCATGCCAGCTCATTCCAGTTTCCCTTAGCTGCTCTTTCTTAAATAGCTGTGAATGTTATCTACATCTTTTAAAGTTTGTAATTATTCTCAGCCTGGTATTCCCCTTCTAAGGTCACAATTTTCCCATGTTTACTAAAAGCTGTCACGAGAATTTCTCATTTGTCCCATATCTGACTTAAGAAATACTTTAAGACATATCCGCTAATTATGGAAAAGTTCCTATTAACCCACCCAAACCTTTCATTGTAAAAGTCTTCAGTTAAAGCTCTTCCATACATTTCCCTTTCCTGAAAGAAACAAATAAAGGCAGTACTATGGTACAGGAGAAAGAAGACTGAATGTGGAGTTGGGAA
Organism: Nasua narica; assembly: GCA_028533885.1. Classification (NCBI taxonomy): domain Eukaryota; kingdom Metazoa; phylum Chordata; class Mammalia; order Carnivora; family Procyonidae; genus Nasua; species Nasua narica. Next base: position 117,862,615 of record CM052800.1, on the reverse strand, counting down.
AGATTTCCAGCCTCAGCTGGACTCTTTCCTGGTTGATCTGGACAAGTCACCAAACCTCTATGGACCCTGAGGGTGCATCAAAAATGAAAAAGTTAGAAGGATGACCTGGAAGTTCTCATTCACGTCTGATGGACTTTTTGTTTCAACCTGTCCTCCAGAACCTTGAGGACATTTTAGGTGCCCTCCTCTGGCCCTTCTCCAATGCTATTACATATTTCTTAAAGAACGTCCAATAGTTGACTTTGTACCCAAAAAGTACATTATGATTTAATACAACAGTACGATTTTTATTTGGAATCTCAAACTACTTTTGACATCAAGGATTTGGCCCAGAGCTTAGGGGAGGGGGAAATGGATTGAGACAGGCTTAACCTGAAGATCATTTGTTGAGGATGGATGATGGATACATGCTGGCTCACTATTTTATCTATTTTTGTATGTCTGAAATTCTCCATAATACAAAGTTGGCAGAAAATAAACCTTTTGGGTTCATTTTCCTTAATTTTGACTGAACTCTTGAGTGCCTCTGCTCAGTTTCATCTCCTGTAGATTCTGTCTCAACCCAAGGGAAATGGTTTGAAGGAGGCTATCACTGAGAAGATCCATGGCACTGAGGGCATGAGCAACGAGAGGCACTTATACCTAGCACAGTATGGAACTTATTTCCAGAGCTATACCATATGTTTCATAGAGTATATTTTCCCTAACTTTGAAACTGCGAAAGTTAAAACCCTACGCGAATCAGAAGTGAGTAAATCAACACGACCCTGTGGAAGGATGCCTTCCTTGCAGGACTCGATAACAAAACGGAAAGGTGAAGGATTTCGGGGTTAAGAGATTCTAAAAAAAAAAAGAAAAATGGGTTCCTCTGGAGAAGAAGCGAGGCAAATCTACATCCCAGTGAAGCCAAAGGAGAGAAAAAAAGAAATTACAGATGAAGGTGCCTCCTCGTGATCCCGAATACCCCCTCGGCCCTCCCAAGCTCCACGCCTCCACGCTCGGGGAGGGCGGGCTGCGGAGCACCGGGGATTCGGGAGAAGCCCGGAGCGCCCATGCGGAGTGGGACCCGACCGAGCAGGGAGTGGCGGGACCCGCCCAACACCCGCCTCCGGGAGTGCGGGGCGCGGGGCTCCGGGGCTCTGCGGCGGGAGCGGAGGGCGGCGCGGACTGTTCCACTGCGGCCGAGGGGGCGGACCGTTCCGACAGGCCGGGAAACCCCGGGAAGCGGCAATGGTGTCTCCTGACGCCGGAACGGCGTAGGGAGGAGGTCCCCGGCCCGCAGGCCGCTCGCGGGGTGCCTGGCCCCGAACCCCGCCCCCCGGCCCGCTGTCTGCTCCCCTGGGGCCAGTGACCTTCAGGACCGGCGGGAACCGGGTCATACTCACCGACCGTGAGGCTCCGGGGCTCCCAATCCCTCCGTGGACGATCCCTCCCGCCCTTGGCCGCCGCCGCCGGCCGAGGCGTGCGTAAAGACGTGCGCGCGCCCGCCCTTTGTCTACGCCGCTTTGACGTGACCTCTCGCGTCCCATCCCCACCCCTCCCGCCGTTTAATCTCTCGCCCGCCACCCGCGCGCCGGGCGCGCGCCGGGCGGGGACCCCGAGGGGCGGGGCGCCGCGTCACCTGCCCACGGTCGGGCGCGCCTAGGACGGACCGAGGCGCCCCCTGGCGGGCGAGGAGCCGTTACCTCCGGCTGGCGGGGCGCCGCGCTGGCTGGTATTGTGCTTCCAGGGCCCTGGTCGCCTGCCCCTCCCTGTGGCGCGCGTCCCCCGGGATGCCCGCTCTGATAAGGGGAGCGCTCCCTAAAGAGGGGTCTCCACGTTTCAGAGCTGTGCCCGGGCCGGAATACTGGCTACTTACCCCCCAAGGATCCGTGTGGGTTTTAGAGAAGGTGAAATCAGTCCTGATCAGCGAGAAAGGCTTGAGTCACTAAATTATCTTGTCATCTTGGGGCTGTTGTGAGTATGCGGTGACATACGGTTCTGTATGTTAAGAACCTAGCTCAAGGCCTAGCACGCTCAAGAAACATTAGCTGCCATCACATCACCATCACTGACACCACCATCATCATCATCCAAACCGTCACCATCCCTGAGTCTCATTTGTCTTACTAATGAAGCCAGGGAGTGCAAGGGGTTTGTGTAGACGTTCCCTCACAGCTGGAACTTTCCAATGTCCACTTCAACTCGGAAGGGATCTCTGCGAAAGTCTAGCTGGTGCCTGCTGGAGTTTGCCTGTGTATTTCTCACCAGCACTTCAGACTTCAAATGCCTAACCCAAGAACCCAAGCTTATCATCTTCCCTCAAATGGACTTTCCTTAAGAAAAAAATCAGCCCTTCTCCTTGTTCTTAAGGCATTTTTACCTCCAATACCAAGCCTTCCTCTCCCCCCCACCCCAGTTTATTCTGCTTGCTAGTGTCAGATTGCCATCCCATGCTAAATAACTTGATAATAAATCTTCAGGGTAAAGTCCACATTCTTAGGCCCCCAAATGTGACTATAACAATGATGGCTTTGCTCCAGAACACTGGACCACTCGTCACCACACCTGTTTGGGACTTACCACATATTTTAAACTCAATCATTTATCTATTCGTTAACAAATCTTCACCGAGTCCTTCCCATGTGGCTACTTTTTGTCATTGTTCCATTGGCAAAACAAAGTTGAATAACGCATGGCCATGATAAGTCAACTAGATTTTCTTTTTTTTCTTTTTTTTTTTTAGAGAGAGAGATCACAAGTAGGCAGAGAGGCAGGCAGAGAGAGAGGGAAGCAGACTCCCTGCTGAGCAGAGAGCCTGATGCGGGCTCCATCTCAGGACCCCCAAGAGCATGACCTGAACTGAAGGCAGAGGCTTTAACCCACTGAGCCACCCAGGTGCCCCAAGTCTTCAACGAGATTAAATTCCATAAAGGAAAGTGGACATTGTACATTTTTATGTCCTCTTCAGTGCTTGAGCTAGTTTTAGAGTTTTAAAGTGGTCACTACCATCTTAAAATGCTTTTTGGATTCTGGTTTCTGGTCTTCTTTCCCGCTGCTAGAACCAGTCAAAACTCAGAAGTAGTCTGTGCTCTGCTTTTGTGTATTCGTGTTTACATTTTGTTACAATTCTCAGCATATATCACCGTTTTTTCTGGATGATATTTTGAAATTAAAAAATGTTTCACACATTTTAGAGACTCAACACAAATGACATTGATTGATTCTTTGCCCGGCCAAATAGTAGGGTCAGTTATTGGGTATCAAAACACACACACACACACACACACACACACACACACATTCCTTGACACATTCTCTAAACTTCTTTAGTGCAGGAAGGCAATCAAAGTTCCTTTTGAAGAGGGAGACAGTAAGAATGGTTAATATGGTTCCCTCAGGCTCCAGAATTTTATTTGCGAAGGTCTGGGCACATCTCAGTCATACCCATTTCTAGGCAGAGGAATACAAATGGGAGAGATAAGATGAGCAAGTAATGCTTGAAAAGTCAGACACAAAGTACGTTTATCTATATAGAAGGCCCACTGCCTCTAGCACGACTAGGCTTATATCCAACACGAAATTCCTTGTTACTCTGAATTTGGACTGTCTTTAGATTGTTTTTGAGGTATTTCCACATTTTAGAATGAAAATTCTCTTTTAATACAAAAACTGTGTGAGTAATCTTAAAAACCCGATGGAGGAGAGTCCATTAAGAAAGGGGGATCCTGGGGCACCTGGGTGGCTCAGTGGGTTAAAGCCTCTGCCTTTGGCTCGGGTCATCATCTCAGGGTCCTGGGATCGAGCCCCACATCGGGCTCTCTGCTCAGCAGGGAGCCTGCTTCCCCTTCTCTCTCTCTGCCTGCCTCTCTGCCTACCATCTCTCTGTGTCAAATAAAATGAAATCTTTAAAAAAAAAAAAAAGGGGGATCCTGGGGCGCCTGGGTGGCTTAGTCGATCAAGTGTCCGGCTCTTGATTTGGGCTCAGGTCCTAGTCTCAGGGTCAAGAGATGGCACCCCGCCTGGGCACTGCAATCAGGGGTCTGCTTGAGATTCTCTCTCTCAATCTCTCTCTCTGCCCCTCCCCACCAAACCCAGTGCACACACACCCTCTCTCTCCAATAAATAAATATACAAGTAGGGGTGCCTGGGTGGCTCAGTGGGTTAAAGCTTCTGCCTTCAGCTCGGGTCGTGATCTCGGGGTCCTGGGATTGAGCCCCACATCGGGCTCTCTGCTCAGCAGGGAGCCTGCTTCCCCCTCTTCCTCTGCCTGCCTCTCTGCCTACTTGTGATCTCTTGCTCTCTGTCAAATAAATAAATAAAATCTTTAAAAAATAAAAATATATAAATAAAAAAATGTAAAAAGGGGATCACAGTGTTAACAATCTCCACTTTGAGCTAATTTCCCAAAATGTGCCTCTATAATCATTGTTTGCTGTGTGTATGGCAAATGGTGCTATGCACCTGGGAAGACACTCCTTTTAAAAGATACTCCTTCTCCCGGTAGAATAATCTCATAAGTGTGCTGCATACCTTCTCTATATTCCACAGATTCCTTTTTGTATAAAGCCTTTGATATTAAGAGGTGAACCACAGCTATTTACTAAGCAACTAGTAATACCAATGCTCCTTTCTAAGTACCAAGAGAAAAACACAAATTAAGCCAAAGGTGTATCTTTTCAATTTTATTTTTATTTTTTAAATATTTTATTTATTTATTTGACAGAGAGAGAGATCACAAGTAAACAGAGAGGCAGGCAGAGAGAGGGGGAAGCAGGCTCCCTGCTGAGCAGAGTTCCATGCAGGGATCAATCCCAGGACCCTGAGATCATGACCTGAGCCAAAGGCAGAGGCTTGAACCCACTGAGCCACCCAGGTGCCCCTATTTTTTTTTTAAAGATTTTATTTATTTATTTGATAGAGCACAAGCAGGGATAGGGGCAGAGGGAGAGGGAGAAGCAGATACCCCCACTGAGCAGGGAGCCCTAGACAGGGCTCGATCCCAGGACCCTGGGATCATGACCCAGGTAGAAGGCAGATGCTTAACTGACAGCCACCCAGGCATCCCAAGCCATGTTCTTTATAAAAAAAATTTTTTTTTAATTGTGGTAAAATACGCACAACTTGACCATCTTACCCATTTCTTTTTTTTTCTTTTTCTTTTTTTTTTAAGATTTTATTTATTTATTTATTAGGAAAGAGAGAGAGTGAGAGAGAGCAGGTCAGAGTGAGAAGCAGACTCCCCATGGAGCCGGGAGCCCGATGTGGGACTCGATCCCGGGACTCCGGGATCATGACCTGAGCCAAAGGCAGTCGCTTAACCAACTGCGCCACCCAGAGGCCCCCATCTTACCCATTTCTAAGTAGTGTTAAGTATATTCACATTATTATGTGATTAGTCTTTATAAGTCTTCATCCTGAAAAACCAAAACTAATACCTAATGAACAAAAACTCCCCATTCCCTCTCCCTCCAGCCCTAGGCAACCACCATTCTACTTCTGTTTCAGAGTTTAATTATTCATACCTCATACTCACATCGAAGTGAAATCATATAATATTTGTTTTTTGTGACTGGTATATTTCACTTAGCCTAATGCCTTCCAGGTTCATCCATGTTGTAAGGTGTCAGCATTTCCTTCCTTCTGAAGGCTGAATAATGTCGTGTTGTAGATATGCACCTCTCATCCCCTCATGTGCATTTGAGTTGTTTCCACGTTTTCGCTGTTATGAATAACACTGCTGCAAACACGAATATACAAACATCTGAGATGCTGCCTTCAATTCTTTTGGGTCTATTCTCCAAAGGGGGACTGCCAGATCATGTTGTAATTCTGTTTTTAATTTTGGGGGAACCATCATTTCGATGCTCTTCTTTGATATAGGAGTCTGAATTGGGAGGAGAGCCCCAGTGATTTAAATCTGAGAGTCATCAGAATACAGCTGATACGCGTGTTGGATCAGATCAATACAAGAACACTCCGACTTAGGAAGCTGAGACATTGTAGTTAAGAGCAAACTGAAAACAAGTTTTTCAGTCTGCATCCACACGGGTCCTCAACTTGAAAATTCACAGACCCAAATTTGTCAATTCACTGCAAGATGATCTGTTTCTGGGGACTGGTTTATAGTAATTAAATCTGCAGGAGATACTGATAAAGGGGGCTTTTTTTTTATTAATTTAGGTGGATAATTGAAAATGCAACATTGGGGCGCCTGAGTAGCTCAGTGGGTTAAGCCTCTGCCTTCAGCTCAGGTCACGATCTCAGGGTCCTGGGATCAGCCCCACATCTCTGCTCAGCGGGGAGCCTGCTCCCCCCCTCTTTCTGCCTGCCTCTCTGCCTACTTGCGATCTCTTTCTCCCTGTCAAATAAACAAAATCTTAAGAAAAAAGAAAATGCAAAATCAATTGGAATACTAGAATCCATAGGTCAGTTCATACCCTTATAGCGACGTCTACTTGGGAAACAAAATCAGCATCAATAGGTTGATGATAAAGTTTAAAAAAAGAGAGAAAAGGAAATGTATGACTCTAAAGGCTCTGGCAATTTGATATACCCCCGAAGTTATGCTCGTGTGGGGTTCTAAACAGCCAAAAACACTTTGCAGAGCAGAACGTCCTCTTTGACGGATACGGCCATCCCCTCCTCTTTGCCCAGCAATTCACCTTCCAAAATTCACTCCTGCCTGCCATTATCACCTCCACTGACACAATGGGTACCTTCCTGGCATCCTGAGGGGAAGAAAAGAGAAGTTTCCAATTAGTGTAACAACAATTCAGAAGTTTTGTGGAAATCACCTATATAAATAAGGGCACTTAAGCTAACTGAAATGTATATCATTTTGGCAAACATCTACTCATTTTTTAGGCACTCACTTTGGGGGTCAACTCCAACAAGATATTTTCTCTAATTTCTTCTTTTTTTCTAATTTCTTCTTAAGTGCTCATTCTCTCTGTGTGGTGTGTGTGTGTTTTTCTTTTTTTCCTTTTCTTTTTTCTCCATGTGTGTCTAACACTGCCTGATGCCTCTAGAATTATTTTACCGATCACCTATACATATGGCTCCCTTCACCATACTGTGAATTTTGTTTTATTCATCTTTCTAGCCCCAATAGTTAACATGATGTCTAGCACATCGTGGTTGCTCAGTAAATATTTGTTAAATGACTCAAAACTACATGACGACTACCAGAAACTTGACAAAGGAGGCTATGCATGTGTTTAATAAAATCATGAATGAACTAGTACTTAATGCATGAAATTTGGTAGGCAATACAGGGTGTGTGTGGGAAAGACAGTAAAAGGGGGTCACTGAACAGAAAAATTACCCACATAGGAAAGGTCGTCATAAATTGAACCAGTTTGTCTTAGTCTGACTTTTGAGAGGTCAAGAGTCCGGGGCCACTTTTGTTTTTCCGAAATTATCACTATAAAAGAGAAAAAAGAGAATTACAGGATTACGACTGCGGCATACAGTACATATGTGTATTTCCAAAATGCACCATTAAACACTGCTATGCTATTTTATAAGTCTTTATAAAAATATCAAATATTAATTCAATAGCATACTTTGTGATCTGGCATCAAAACATGTGAAATTCAAAGCTGATTAATGAGCAGCATCTCTTTTCAATCCTATTAGCTGTCTCTGGGGTTGCAGGAGTGACGTCATTGGAGATAATATCCTAAGTCTAGATTCCTCAGCCCCGCTAGACTGTGAGACCTGACCTACGCAGTCTTCCAAGACTTCTCTTCTCCAGTGGTGGGCCCTGACCTCAACTGTATTTTCTGAGAAGCTCATCAATGAGATTTCAGAGAACCCTGGTCTCCTGAGAACTGTATTGCAACACACCCTAGGGGTAAGTCACCTTCACAGCTGACTGCTCATTTTTTCTGTTGATTCTTACCAGCTTTAATTTCGGAGACCGACTCCCAGTCCAGACCGCATACCCTGCCAGGACCGCCCACCCTATTCCCGATCATCTCTCTCTCTCTCTCTCTTTTTTTTTTAAGATTTTATTTATTTGAGAGAGAGAGGGATAGATCACAAGTAGGCAGAGAGGGAGGCAGAGAGAAGAGGGGAAGCAGGCTACCTGCTGAGCAGAGAGCCGGATGCGAGGCTTGATCCCAGGACGCCCGGATCATGACCTGAGCCAAAGGCAGAGGCTTTAACCCACTGAGCCACCCAGACGCCCCTCCTGATCATCTCTTAAGGAGTCAAATCTAGAAGCTTCAGGTGGAGGGCCGGGAGAGAACAGTGGAGGTGCTGTAGGATTCCCTTATCAGACCACGAAGCTGCAGCTGTGTTCTCCCCGTCCCTGGAAGCTTGTGTGGTCAACTCCTCTCTTTACCCTCTTAACCACTTGGCTGTTTTACACACAGAGGGGTCACGGTTGGGGGGGGCGGGGTGCAGGCCCTCTAAGGAACAAAAATAAATAAAATGAATGTTGCTTGCTCAACCAATGTAGCCCAAGAAGTCAAGGATCAAAGGAGATAAAGATTTCGAAAAACAAAAAATTTTTGTTAAAAATTTGTCATCTATGAATGATAATCTGAGAGAATGAACAACCTCTGAAAAGAGGTTAAAATCTTCCAAAGACCAAGGATCTCAGAATATTATAAATTGAATGAATATTCGATATGCTGGGGCATACTCGGCATGAATACTCATGCATGATTTCAACCCAAATGTCTTGAGTGTCCCAGGGACAGCCAGCTGGTGGGCTAGCGATGTACAAGGTCGGGGTTGGGGGGGTGGAGGATGGGGGGCAGGCTTCCCAGGCCCTGAGGGGAGCAAACAGTTCAATAAGCAGTTTCCATACAGGGGGATAAATACAACAGGGAAAGTGTGTGGGGGAGGGGCTAGGAACAAAGGTCTGGCTCCTGGGTCTAGGTAAATTACACTTCAAAGAATGTGCTAAACAGTTAAAAATGTTTGCTTTTAAAGTACATTTATTTTGAGGTAGGCAGAGTTTTTCCAGACTCTTATCTGCTGGACCAGCGGTGGGGGGAGCTCAGGGGTTGGTAAACAATAACAAGATGAACTCCTGAAAGATGCTTTAACAAACTTTTTTTGGGGGGGGAGCAAAAGTTGAAGAGGCAAGACAATTTTGAGTTACCAGAAAGCTAGCCTTTTCTGGATTGAGAGGAAGGTAAAAGAGCACATTTCTGTGCTGCATCTCTATCTTCAATGTAAGGAACTCCTCCTGACCTCTCCCACACCCCCACGCCGCCCAGATAGACCCTCTCTGCCAGGCCTTTTAAGGAATTACATGTAAAAGCTTTATTTACGTTTCTTGTGTTCCACATTCCCAAGGCTTCCTTCCCTGCGAAGGGTAAAGGGTGCCATTCCGAGCATCTTCCGGAAGGAAATCTCATCCCTTCGGTCAGAAAGTGAGCCTGCCCACCCCCAGAGAGAAGAATGCAAGGCATCCAAGGCTAGGGGCCGCAGAAGGGGGGCGCGTCTGAGGTTGCCTCCGGCCAGTTCTCCCAGTGGAAACTCGCGAGCAGAAATAGTCTGGGCGAGGCTCCTCGAGAGAGAGGAAATAACCCCACCTGGGCAAGAAAATCAAGCTCCGCCTGTGCATTAAAAGTAATCCCACAGGGCTCAGCCCGTGGGCCCTCAAGAGAGTTCAATTTCAGTGTGACGAGCGGGACTGTGAACTGGGCACCGCGCAGCAGCTTTGTCCTTGCTTGTCGTCCCCCCAAAAGCTGCTGAGCACACCCTAAAGAGGAGCAGAACCGGATGGCGTCCTCAGGGCCAGAGGACTCTAGGTGGCCTCGCCACCTGGAAGCCGGAGCTGTCGGTCTCTCCTCTGCAAGGACCGGTCGTGTGAACGCGGCGCTTCTCGAAACAAGTCGCGGGCATCAAAGGTGGTGCGCCCCTGCAGCGCCTTCTGGAAAGCCAGAGCGCGCGCCCGCAGGGTGCCTCGCAGGCAGCCCCCCTGGCCCGCGCTCTGCTCGGGGCACACGCTCCCGATCTGCGGGCGCCCCCAGAAACCCCGAGTCCCTCCCAGGTGCTGGGAGGCCCGGGGCGCAGGGGTTTGGCGGTGGTGCGGGGCGCGGGAAGCTAGACCGGTGACGCGAGTCCTCCTCGGCGTCTCCGCCCACAGCGTCCTCAAACACGTGCACAGATGTCAGCGAGAGCCCCTTGGTGTCTGCAAACACCACCTGCTTCTTGGGGCCCTGGGGTTTAGGAGGCCGTGCCAGGCTGGAGCCAGAGGACCGCCGGGGCCGCAGTTGGGCTCCGCCGGACCGCGGGAGCCGCTGCGGGGACTGGCTGTGGCCGAGGCAGAGGTGCATGGGGCGGGGCTCAGGAGACCGGCCGGCAGCACTGGGACCTTGGACAAGAGGGCAAGGACGTTCTGAGCACGGGGCAGAAGGACCTGGCATTCCCCACGGCAGCCCAGCCTGCCCCTCCCCCTTGCCCCGTCGCTGCGCTTCTCCTCCCCTGGGGTCCCCTGCCCGCAAATGTCTGATGAAACTGGATAAAAGGAAGCACAGGCAAGCGGGGGGGCTGTGGGCTGGGCGCCACGGGGGAGTCAGTCAGTCCCAGAAGGCCGGAACACTTACCCCACGGCACCAGCGCGCGCAGCAGCTCCTGGTGTCTGGGACCACTGTCCCGGGCGGGAAGTACTTATGGGCTCCTGACCCCCCGCCCGCCAGCAGCCGTGGGACACAGGCCCCTGGAGGCAGCCAATCAGAAAGGCCTTTCGCGTCGGAACCGAACCGCGTTGGGAAGTGAAAAGATATGACAAGAAGTGTGACTCAGACACTTTGCCCTGGGTCGCCAGCACTCCACCCCCGACCAGACAGCCCTAGAGGGGTCACTCTGGGGTTATCTGTGGTTGTGGTCGGGGACGAGGAGAGGCAGGGCAATGACACAGGCTTCCAGGGAGGAGAGGGTTTCCAACGCACAGAGGCTGGTTTCCCCGTGGGAAACAGACTTTTCTCTGCCTCTTGCCATGACACGGGCTGCTTTGCGTCTCTTCCCTGTGCAGTGACCTGCGGCCACTACTTCGCTGCTCTTCTCTCCACCTCAAGGTTTCTTCCCGAGCACGCTCTGCCACTGCCTTCTTTCTATGTTTCTGTGTTGGTTTATTACTCTGTATGACTTGGTGTGTGTGTGTGTGTGTGTGTGTGTGTGTGTGTGTGTGTGTGTGTGAGATCCGGAGAAGAGAGGCGGGTCACTGGGTGAAGCACTCATTGACCAATATCGCTCCTACAGGGCCCGGGGCTTGGATCTCTGGTTCAGTCAGTTGTGGCCAGAGTGACAGGGTCACAGGCTACAAAGTCCCTCTATAAGGAATCCCACCGGGCAGGCGGGGATCGCACTCCTGTGCCAGATAGGATTAGATCAGGTTGCCTCAGGGGCTGGACAACCTCCCTGTGTTCTTACTCTGGCACCCTCCTCCAGGCTCCTTGGCAGACCACTATGCTCTCTCCGGCCCTCACCCCACCTCCTCAGCCCTCCACATGTTTCACTTTGGGCCTTTCCCTCCGAGATCCTGATCCAATTTTGACAATTATTCAATTACTTTCGTAAGCGGACTCGCACGCCTAGGTCTAGATTAGACCTTTCTTTCATCACACTGCAGACTCCTAGATAATGGTTCTATGTCTTGATCTGGGTTGGTGGTACCACAGGTGAGTTCTCTTTGTAATTTTCTGAATGTATGTTGTACTTCAATTCATCGAAGGTTTTTTTAAGGAAAAGAAAGACAACGGGGCGCCTGGGTGGCTCAGTCGGTTAAGCACCTGCCTTCAGCTCAGATTGTGATCCTAGGGTCTTGGTTGGAGCCCCACTTCCAGCTCCCTGCTCAGTGGGGAGCCTGCTTCTTCCTCTGCCTCTCTTGCTGTCTCAAATAAATAAAATCTTTTAAAAAATAAAGAAAAAAGCCAGCAAGGAGGTAAAATTGTTAATTATATAGTGGTTTGGAGATTTTATTCTTACAAGATTTTATTCTTACAAAAATGGCCTCAGAATGAATATATATAAAGGCAATATGTATTTTACACTTAATATATACAGCAGTGAACATTATTTCATATTAGGAATGTGGCTCATTTTCACCATGGTGCATGGGTCCACCATACTCTATTACACACAGTTGGTTGATTCTAAATATTTTTTAAAAATTAAATTATTTAATTTAGAGAGAGAGAACACGAGCAGGAGTGGAGGAGGGGGCGGAGGGAGAGGGAGAGAGAGAATCTTAAGCAGGTTCCTTACCCAGAGCAGAGCCCCATGTGGGACTCAATCTTATGACGTTGAGATCATGACCTGAGCCATAATCAAGACTCAGATGCTTAACTGACTGAGCCACCCAGGCGTCCCTAAGTATATTTTTAAATGAAAATGGTATGTCGTATTTTTTTCATATATTTTCTGCCATTTCCATTTTCTTCTCGGTGAAACGCATAGTCAAATATTTTGCCAAGTTTTACAGTAAGCCATTTGTATCGTTTTAAACGAAGTGGTAGTTCTTGGGTTAATAAATAATGTTGGGACAGACAGTGGGCTGTCTTCTTTTTCTTAAGATTTGATTTATTTATTTGGGAGAGACCAAGATAGTGACAAGATAGCAAAAGAGAGCACGAGCAGGGAGGAGAGGGAGAAGCAGGCCTTGATCCCAAGACCCTGGGATCCTGACCTGAACTAAAGGCAGACACTTAATGGACTAAGGCCCCCAGGCGCCACCATGAGAATTATTCTTAAGCATGTTATTGAAATTTCTAAGGGATGATCTTGGGGAGGAGATACAAACACACACACACACACACACACACACACACACACACACATATTTAAACTTTTTTTTACGTTTCTTTTTTTAAAAAATATTTTACTTATTTATTTGACAGAGAGAGAGAGATCACAAGTAGGCAGAGAGAGAGGGGGAAGCAGGCTCCCCGATGCGGGGCTCAATCCCAGGACCCTGGGATCAAGACCTGAGCCAAAGGCAGAGGCTTTAACCCACTGAGCCACCCAGGCGCCCCGGGGCAGATATATTTTTCATGTTGATTTGGAGTTCTATTGTGAGTCACCTTTCCTTTCTTTCTTTATGCACCAACACTGTGGATCACTACGTGGTAGGTAAGGGGTGTGTTAGGTGCTGAGGTCCACAGGTGAACAGAAATGGCAAGGTTGCTGACCACACGGGGTTTAACTTCTAGCATTCAGAAAATGTGGTCTTTATTACCTTTATTTTGGGGAATTTATTGATATTTTCTTTGTTGGCCACAATGTGAACAAGTTTTCTCTTAAAAAAATGTTTTCTTCTTTTGTTAAAATAAAATTCCCTCCCTTGAATTCAAATTCTGAGAAATGAGTGTTCAAATCTTCTATGATGGTAGTGTTTTTCTCAAATTTGTATACTCTCTGATAACTATGCTTTGTATCATTGTAATACTGCCTTGTCTGGTGCGTGAAAGCTCAGTGCTATTAGACCTTCTTGGTGAGTCTAATATCAACGAAAGATAACCCTTTTTGTCCTATTTAATCTTTTTGCCTTGTGGTCTACATTGATAATGCTATTGGTACCCCTATTTTGCTTCATTAATATCAGTCTTTTATAGCTGTATTTAGTACTTCTTTTCTACTTTTCTATTTTTTAAGTACGAGGTTATTTGGGAAGAACAGAAATAGCTGGGCTGTATTTTTCTAGATATCTCTTCTTTTCCTCTTGTTCTTGGTCTTTTTTTTTTTTAAAAAAGATTTTATTTATTTATTTGACAGAGATCACAAGTAGGCAGAGAGGCAACCAGAGAGAGAAGGGGAAGTAGGCTCCCTGCTGAGCAGACAGCCTGATGAGGGGCTGATCCCAGGACCCTGAGATCATGACCTGAGCTGAAGGCAGAGGCTTTAACCAAACGCTGAGCCACCCAGGCACCCCTGGTCCTTTCAATAAGCTTTAGGTTTTCAATTGACCTACACTACCTAAGAGTTGGTTTTTCTCTATCCTCATTGTCTAATGCCAAGCATCTAGTTCAACCAGATCCTAGCATTGCTATCAAAGCTAATGTGGACTGAAAGGGGAGTTTCTGGCTATTAACCAGACCTCCTTCTATCAGGATTGTGTGCATTTATCCTGTACACCTAAATTTCCCTAATCTGGTAAACACAGAAATACATGGGCGCCTGGGTGGCTCAGTTGGTTAAGCAACTGTCTTCGGCTCAGGTCATGATCCCGGAATCCCGAGATCGAGTCCCACATCGGGCTCCCAGCTCCATGGGGAGTCCGCTTCTCACTTTGACCTTCTCCCTTCTCAAGCTCTCTCTCATTCTCTCTCTTTCCTAATAAAATAAATAAACAAAATCTTTAAAACAACAACAACAACAAAAAAAAAACCCCACAGAAATACATGTGTGCATACAGGCATACAAAAGTCTCAAAGATTTTAAAAACCTTTCACCCACAAAGAGACGTTGAGCTGGAAGAACATATTGAACCAAAGTTAGAAGTGGAAAAGATCTACCACAAGATAAACAACCTTACTACTCACTGCACAGGACACGGAAGCTGGAGAGCTGGGTAGGCGTTATCTGTGTGACTGCTGTCTGAAGAGCACAAGGCTAGGACATATTAATGCTGGAGAAGTGACGTGGGGTCAGGAAAGATACTGGATTTCTGCATCAAAAGTGCTAGGTTCCAGTCTTGGTCAAAACCACTTACTGGTAATTGTGAACATCCATGAGAGTCTACAGATGGGAAAGGGACCTCTGCCTACATCAATGTATTGTAGAAGAAGACAGCAATAACTGAACTTTTTATTTATTTAAATATTTTATTTATTTATTTGACACACACAGAGAGAGATCACAAGTAGGCAGAGAGGCAGGCAGAGAGAGAGGGGGAAGCAGGCTCCCCGCTGAGCAGAGAGCCTGATGCGGGGCTCGATCCCAGGGCTCGATCCCAGGGCTCGATCCCAGGATCCTGAGATCATGACCTCAGCTGAAGGCAGAGGCTTTAACCCACTGAGCCATCCAGGCGCCCCAATATCTATGACTTTTTTTTTTGCATCTCCAAGATCTTAGCTTCTACAACCTTCTTTGGTAGACCAATCCAGTGTTTTCTTCATGATGATACCATATAGGTCTCTTTCCTCTTTGTAAAAAGTTTTAGGTTTGGCTTTCCCTGTCACTTGTCACTTTTCCGATTCTTTTGTTCTTTATATATATTCCCGAGTGTGCTGACTTATACTTTAGAAATGCAGCTTGATTTTTATGAGCCTCCATTTCCTTGCCATTGTTTTCCTCTTGTTAATCATATTAGAGAATTTTGGTTTTTTAACATTCGTTTTTTTTTTTTAAAAAGCTACTTAATTACTTCCATCCTCCCTTCAATGAAATAATTTCCCAACCATTTCCTTTTGCATTTTTTATCCCATAAAACCAATTTATCCCTTAAAAACCAAGATCAAATTGGTCACGAGATCGAGTATATGCCACTAATCACCACATACAAATCAATGGCTTCATCATTGATCATCATGTCCAGACTCCTGTCTGTCCAGATTAATTCACTAAAATTAAGCAGTTTCACTAAAAAAAAATTTAATTCCAGTATAATTAGCATATAGTGTCATATTAATTTCAGGTGTATAATATAGTGACTCAACGATTCTATACATTACTCAGTGCTCATCATGGTAAGTGCGCTCTTAATCCTCTCACCCATCCCCCATCCACCGCCCTTCTGGTGACCATCAGTTTGTTCTCTAGTTAAGAGTCTGTTTTTTTGCTTGTCTCTTTTCTCCTTTGTTTGCTTTGTTTCCCAAATTCTGCATATGAGTGAAAACATATGGTATTTGTCTTTCTCCGACTCACTCATTCACTTAGCATTATACCCTGTAGATATACCCATTTTGTTGCAAATGGCAAGATTTCGTTCTTTTTTATGACTGAATAATATTCCATTGTATACATACTTCTTCTTTTTTTAATTTATTTGACAGAGAGGGAGAGAGTGAGCACAAGCAGGAGGAGTGGCAGGCAAAGGGAAAGGGAAAAGCAGGCTACTCGCAGAGCAAGGAGCCCAATGTGGGCCTCCATTTCAGGACCCTGGGATCATGACCTGAGCCCAAGACAGATGCTTAACTGACTGAGCCACCCAGGCACCCCTTAAAACACGTCTTCTTTATCTATTCCTCTACAGATGGACACTTGGCTTGCTTCCATAATGTAAAGGTGCATATATCTTTTCAAATTAGCATTTTGGTATTTGGGAAAATGCCCACTCGTGGAATTATTGTATCATATGATAGTTCAACCTCCTCACTGTTTTCCACAGTGGCTGCTGCAGTCTGCATTCCCACCAATAGTGCCCGAGGGTTCCTTTTTCTCCACATCCTTGCCAACAGTAGATGTTTCTTGTGGTTTTGATTTCAGCCGTTCTAAGAAGTGTGAGCTCCTATTTCGTTGTGTTTTTGATTCGTATTTCCCTGAAGATGAGTGATGTGCAGCATCTGTTCAGGTCCCCATGGCCCATCTTTATGTCTTTGTTGGAAAAATATCTGTTCATGTCTTCTGGCTATTTTTAAATTGGATTATTTGGGGGTTTTTTTGGTGTTGAGTTGTAAAAGTTCTTTATAGCTTTTGGATACTAACCCTTTACTGGAGATATCATTTGCAAATATCTTCATCCATTCAGTAGGTTGTCTCTTAGTTTTTTTTTTTTTAAAGATTTTATTTATTTATTTGAGAGAGAGTGAGAGAGAACATGAGAGGGGAGAAGATCAGAGGGAGAAGCAGACTCCCCATGGAGCTGAGAGCCCGATGCGGGACTCGATCCCAGGACTCCAGGATCATGACCTGAGCCGAAGGCAGTCGCTTAAGCAACTGAGCCACCCAGGCGCCCCTTGTCTCTTAGTTTTGAGTGTTTCCTTTGCTGTGCAGAATTTTTTTTATTTTGAGGTAGTCCCAGGAGTTTATTTCTAAGCTGTTTCATTTTAATGGTCACTAGAGTCTAAAGCATTTTGGTTGGCTGTGAATCACAAGCAGCAAGGAAGTCCCAATTTCCCAGTGACAGAGGACACATCTACATCTTTCTTAGAGACCCCCGGGATGGAAATTCCATGGAACTTTTGCATGCTGTCTTTGTTCAGGCTGCCAAAACAAATGCCATAATCTGAGTGGCTTAAAAAACAGACAACTATTTCTCATAGGTCTGGAGGCTGGAATTCTAAGATCAAGATGCTGGGATTAGATGGACTCTAGCGAGACCCCACTTCCTGGTTTGTAGTTGGTTACCTCCTTGCCTCCTTGCTGTGTCCTCCCATGGTGGAAAGGGAGGTATCTCTGATCTCCTCCTCTTCTCATAAGGGCACTGACCCCATCATTGAAGCCTCATCCTCATGACCCCTTCTCACTTTATTACCTCACAAAGAGCCCACCTCCAAATAGCATCAACTTAGCTGGGTGGGACTTTAACATGCGAATTCGTTAAACTGGAGTGGAAAGACCATGAAGCTGCCTGCAGCTCTATTTCCTGCTCAAGAAGCATCTGCAGGAGAGAATAAGGTCAAAAGACATGGAGACATGGGAGAAAAGATAGAGGCTGCGCACGCACGCATGTGCGTGCATGCGCGCACGCAGATCCCTCTCAAAGTGGTGTTGGAATCTGTGAACCTAGCTGGTCATTGGAGGCCAGCCGCCATTTTCAGTTAGAGGAGCCAGTAAATTCCTTCTCCTGAAGTTAACTTAGGTTGAGTTACATCACTTGTAACCAGAATCCCTGATCTATGGAACTCTCGCCACACCCTCTAGTCTACGCTTGGCCTTTGGTTATCTCATCTGCTCCTAGGGCTTCAACTTCACCTGAATACTGTGATGGCTTCCATGTTACATTCCATGCCAGACCTCCTTTCTGAGCTCCAGCTAGTCATGTTTCTGCAGGAATTTCCACTTTCAAGTCCCACGAATACGTTAAGCTCCATATGTCCTTGAAGTCATCGTTACCTTCACTCTACTTCCAACTAACACAATTTTTCTATATTCTCCTATACCAATTAATGTAATTTTTGTTTTCACAGTTACCCAGATTGGATGTCGTTCTAGACTTCTCTCTCTTCTACCATAATTTCCACTCACCTACAATCTAGATGGTCATCTCCTTCTTTAGATTTACTCACTGCTAACCCTTCCTCTTCCCCCCCCATATCTACAATGTTATTTTGTATTGCTTCTAGTTCCCCTCTGAAATTTTTGAGTTCATCTGTTACCCCCACAGATATGGGGGACACTTTTTATAGCTTGTACCTATTAATTCTACCATTTGGAATATCTGACTTTCTATTATTTGTTGCTTCTTTTGGTTCTCACCCATACTATCTTTTCTCTCTATATGCTTAGTTTATGCTTATAGAAATCATTTGAGGTCTAGGATTGTGTTCTCTTTCCTCAGAGATGATTTTAGTTCCATTCAGCAGCAGTCTGGATTGCTTTAATCCAATTTACAAGGTTGGATTTTCAGAACCATCCACATGATTCCAAGCTGACCTAAAATCTGTGTGTGAAGGCTTAGTTTATTTCTGATTCTCTTTTACTCCCTGAGTCCTGAACCCGAAGGAGGGGGGTTTACCAGAACTCTCAACCTTCACAGGCACAGAAGGTTTTTTTTAACTTTTATGCCACTACTTTTAACTTTTTTAACTTTTGTGCCACTACTTCCACTAGGCATGAGGTCCTTAACCTTTATTGTCCTTTGACAATATGAGGATCTATGGACTCCTTGGAACAATGTTTTGTTTTGTTTTAAGTTTTTTTAAGTAGGTATGGAGCCCAACACAGGGCCCGAGCTCATGACCCTGCGATCAAGACCTGAGCTGAGATCAAGAGTCAGACACCTAATCCACTGAGCCCCCCCAGGTGCCCCTAAAGTCATAAAATAAATAGGAATACAAAGG
Source organism: Nasua narica (assembly GCA_028533885.1). Taxonomy (NCBI): domain Eukaryota; kingdom Metazoa; phylum Chordata; class Mammalia; order Carnivora; family Procyonidae; genus Nasua; species Nasua narica. The sequence goes on along the minus strand of CM052800.1, from coordinate 117,843,731 downwards.
AAACCTATTATATTGAAATGAAGTTATCAAAGCACTGATTAAAAATTTGTGATACAGTAATATGTGTGCTTCTCTGTTAATGTATTAAGTAGCAAGTTCTAGCAGCAGGTCGAATACCAACTGTAATTTAGAATAGTGGTGAACATAAGTGACATTTTGAGGGATCCGCAACAACTGTAAATGTGGCATGAAAATATCTGATTACTGTTGATGACAATGTCCCGAGTACTGTGGCTATTACTATGGCTTGTGGCCTAGATCAGTAATAGAAGAAATGTCTAAGCTTCATTTAGTGGGTAAAGAAAAGAAAGATGTAATTTTTTTTCTTAACCAAGCTCATAGACCCCCCTAAATAGAATGGTCTGTGAACCTCAGATATAGGATCACTGCATGTGGCTATTGGCAGTGCCATTCAGTCTCCTGGTTAACACCTGGCCTGGGCAAATGCTGAACTCACTTCTCTGGGCTTCTGTTTTCTCCTAGATCTTGGTGCAACAATTCCTTACTAGCTCATTAGCAATTTGATGTCTTCAGAAAAATGTCTTTATATTTTATCCAGTTTTTAAATTGTCTTCAGTGTGAATTGACCCAAATGCCCGAGCCTGCCGTTCCAGGAAGCAGAGCTGCCTGCCCGTCGCCATGCCTTCATGTGCCGTAGGGTCCTTAGTTCTTCTCACTTGGACAGCCAGTACAGCCCCTGATTTCTAACTCTGGGGGGTGGCCTCCATTCTCCATAGTCACTAGAAGCATTTTTCTAAATGCAAATCAGATTTTAAAATATAATTCTAATCCTTTCGGATCTTAGCTTCAAGGCCTGCGGAGACTCCCCGGTGTCTCTTATGGGACAGTGTAAGATGGGAAGCTGCCCTCCTCCCACAACAAGCTCTCATCCTAAGGGGCTACAGTGGCCAGCTTCCTGGAGCGCCCGCAGCGCTGTGTGCGTCCTACAGCCCTATTTCTACCCCGAACAGCCGTCTCCTCTCCCCTCTGTGGCCTGGCTAACCGCTGTAGTGTTTCAAGTCTTGGCTTTGCTACCCTTTCCAAGAAGCTTTGGTGATTTCTTGCCCTTGGAGTCCTTCCTGTGTTCTTTTGTACCACTTCCTGCCCATTTCCTACTTTTATGAAAGCATATTACTCTGTGATTGTGTTCTTGTTGGTCTCCCTCACTGGGTGATACCCTTTCTTCCTCTGATGCACGGGTTACATGCAGGTTGCACACTACAATGTCTGACATCATGTTTTTTCACTAAATTGAGAGGAGTTGTACTTGGCAAACTACTTTTTTAAATATTAAGTTTTTAATCATCACACCTTTTTTTTTAACTATTGAATTTTAGATGAAGCACCACAGCATACTATTATTTTTATTGTGTCATCTACATGATCTAGTCACTCTTCGTAAAATTCTGGAGTAACAAGACACTACGTTGCACCTTCGTTACCACTTTTGTTTATGTTCCTCACCTAGGAATTTGCATTCTGTGAAATGGCTCATTCCTACATGTTTTAAAAACTGGGCAGGTTATTAACATATGTCCAGGTTACTACTATGTACTTATTTATTCTTAATTCTCCTCAAGATTTGGCATAGCTTTTAAAATTAAGACAAAAGAGTAAGATTGTAGGTATAAAAAGATCAGAAACTATCGAAGGAAAGACCCAGGGCAATGTGATGGAAAGCCGTGTGAGGCAATGGACACAGTAATTGGCTCTGCGCTCCCCAGTAGGAAGGCTGAAAGTGGGAACCAGTAGGACTCCTCTGTCTGATACAATGAATCATAGAAGGCTGAAGGGACAAATTTTTACTTGTACTAAATTTTGAGAAAAATTTCTTACATGGATCCTTATAAAGACGACAAAAGTTAACATGATTGAAAATGTCTTTGACTTTAATTTTTGGAAGACGTAGAGATGTCATTCACACAGCTCTCTCTCTCTGCTAAAATCAAGGAACTAATACAGTTCCATTAGCCTAGGGCAACTGCTTTCTGGGACCAAGTTGGATACAGCAGCAAAAACTGTGGAACCGAGAGAGAGAGAGACTGACAGTATGGCCCTTAGTATCTTTCTTGTTTTGTTAATTAAACTGTTGATACGCCACGGTTGGCAGTCTGTTACTCATGACTGAGTGCACACAAGTGTAGACATATAATCTTGTTGATTGCGGATCTGAAAGCTTTAGATAACAGGAAATGGCAAAGCTGATGATCTCTTATAAAAATGACGGAGGTGGACTGCAGCCTCATGGAGACTGAAGGCCAGCTGCCACGTCTGGAGGTTGAGGGCAGCCACGCCGGCAGACACAGCCAAGTGGGTGCACACACACCGTGTTTGCTAACAAATGAAATTAGATGAACCATATGCCGTTTCTCATTATGTTTTCATGATCTAGTCAGGAAATTAGATTGCAGTCATGCTTAAATCATCTTGTTTGTTCTAGTGTTCCTAATATAAAATTATTTATACTTAATTCTCTAAAGAATTTTGGTGGGATTTTAATGAACAGAAAATAGCAAAACTCTAAGTATAAAAAGATTAGAAACCATTTAGGGAAAGAGAAAGGGTGATTTAACCAGGAAGCTGGGAGATAATATGAGTATGAAGATTAAATGAGGTAGTTTGTGGAGGGCAATTCATTCACACATTGTCCTGGACACAGGTGCATAAAAGATAGTAACCTCCTTTACTCCCTTCCTTTTCTGTAGGCAATGTGTAGCCACTGAAGCTTTTTAAGTGAGGCAATTAAATGGTTACAATTTTACTTGAGGAAAATTGCAGCTTCAGAGATAACGGAAGCAAGACTTGAAGTTTAAAAAAATTTAAATTTGAGCTGGGAACAACTTTGGGTCCCAAGGAATGCCCCACTGAGAAGGCTTAAAATATCCTCTCAAATACAAAGCTTTGAACCCAAGCAAATCATTTCCTTTCAAACTTCATAGTCCTGGCTCTTAAGACAATCTTTTTCCTGAGTCAAGCAATCTCATATTTTCAGATTTACACTTAGGGGGTTCTCTCAGGATTCACTGTAAACTCCTTGGGGGCAGAAAAAGTCATTTACTTTTATTCTCATAGAACCTAATAGAACTGGGACAAAAAGCTTGGCTTAGGCAATTGTGAATTTATTTTGAATAGTTTTCTTAAACAAGCTAGAATTTGTAAGCAAATAAAGTTGCTGAGAAAAAAAAAGTTGCTGTGAAGATTTACAAGTCTATCCTACTGAAGGCATAGAATAATATGACTCATAGTAAATACTTCATCAACATTATTGCCTTCAGAATCTGTAGTACAGTCCTTTGAATACCCTGCTAATCTTAAAAAACTAAAGGTTATTTTACCACCAAAAATGGGCTTACTTAGGAATAACGGAAAATTGCGATTTAGGAACGTGTAAAGCTAGGGTCAAACCATAAGCATGTCCAACAAAGTAAGGAGCAAACAGTGTGAGGATGTAGAGAAACTGGAGACTGGAACTCTTCTGCACTGTTGGTGGGAACTTAAAGTGGTCTAGTGGCTATGGAAAACAGTAGAACGGTTCCAAAATGTTAAACAGAATTACCATATGATCTGGCAATTCCACTTCTGGGTTTACAGAATTGAAAGCAGGGTCTCAAAGAGATATTCGTAAAATCCAAGTTGATAGTATTGTTCTTAATGCTGAAACGTGGAGGCAACTCAGTGTTCAATGACAGATGAATGAATAAGCAAACGCGATCTATACGTATACAATGGGATATTATTTGCCTTAAAAAGGAAAGAAATTCTGACACGTCACAACATGGAAGAACCTAGAGGATACTATGCTAAGTGAAATCAGCTGGTCACAAAAAGAGATATACTGTTAAGATTCCACTTACATGAGGTACTTAAGAGTAGTCGAAACCCTAAAGGCTGAAAGTAGAATGGTGGCTTTCAGGGGTTGGGGGGGAGGTAAAGGGGAGCTACAGAGGCAAAGAGTTCCAGTTTTATAAGATGAGAAGTTATGGAGATGGACGGTGTGGATGGCTGCATAATGGGAGTGTCTTTAATACACTGAACGGTATACTTAGAAATGGTCAAGATGGTAAATTTCATGTATATTTTACCACAATATATAAAAAACCCAATTCTTGAAGAATTCCAAATGTTTGGAATTTTAGCTTCCCATGAAAAATTAAAGAACATTATATTAAGAATTGATAAAAAATGTGCTTGCTTCACAGTTTGCTCTGAAAGCCCTATGGGTTACTCTCGTACATCACGGAAGGAAGTTCGATGTATTTGACGACGCCACTAAAGTCATGTTGCCCGCCGGAGCCGGAGCCCACAGTAAATACAGCTGACCTTGTTGTAAGGTCACAGCTGAATCATGGTTGCTGTGGCTGAAAAAACCCGATACGGACCTGCCAGCACTTCCCAGGAATAGCCATCTTGCTGGCAGCAAGCTTATGATGAAGTATGACGCAATTATTTGAAAAACCATCTGTCATGCTTCCATGATGAGTTCTTATCCACAGAGCAAAATACCGCAAGCTGGAAAAGCTGAAGTCAATGTTACACTAAGCCACTTCCTTTCCTACTTGGTTTTGAAATTGTACTTCTCTTTTATCTTAAAACGTCTGATTTAAACTTGTCTTCCTTTAAAGAGGTGGCCTAGGAAATGGAACAACGCACTCTGTGGCTTTGTAGAGACCTCTGTCTTCCATGCACCCTGGCATGTCCG
>CM052800.1:117795957-117838932 GCA_028533885.1 Nasua narica | reverse complement strand
CAGTGCCTTGAACTGTACCTGGCACTCTCCATGATCATTTGTTTTATAAAAAGCTGAAGAAGGTGAAAACACCGTGGAAAAAATAAAGCACTGCCTGAAATATAAAATGCTTTTATTAACAAATAAACCCTCTCTGCTTTTACTTAGTGATTTCTCTTAGAAATGATAGCCATATTACATTGATTACTCTAACAGCCGATATTATATAAATGAAAATCTGCTGCCTTCTCATCAGCAAGAAAAGACTGGAATGCAGGATCCTTTTTATCATGTTTCAGGGAAAGATGATTCATTCTCTGTCTCTACATCCTTCCTTCAGGTATCACCGTGATGCTCTCTGCTCATGTTAATTTCATCCACTTCCCTTGAGAAAGTAGAGCTAAGAACAGAAATGCTGTTACTGAGGTCACAAGATAGGATAGTTAATGTTGCTGTTAGCAGATCCCTGGCCAAGAACGGCCAGATGGCCTGGAGGTTGGCTTGGCAAAGCTGCTCGAGATTCAGGGAAGGCTGTGGGTTAGCAGTAGGGAGGACATACTTCATTAGGCTCCAAACCGAGAACCGGCCAGAGGCTCCTTCTGGCACAAAACTGAAACTCGGAAACGGTTTCTTGGTTTAGTTCTGATTCTCAGTTAACCTGGGCAGAAATTGGTCTTAAGTCCGACATTAGAGGTTCCAGAAGGTTAGTTCACACAATCCAGTGAGATAATCTAGAAGATACTTCATCTGCGGTTTTTCTACTGCATTTACACTCTTCTTACAGGGGAAGGTGAAAGAACTGTCTGGTCACTCTCAGGTCAGGGCTAACTACCATCCCCTAATCATAGGGAGCGATGCTTTTTTATGAACTGTGGTTGCCTCACTTTCTTTAGCTCAAAAAATACCACAAAGGAAAAAGGCCCACAAGACCGGAGTCTCCGAGGGCTGGGCCAGCACGCGGAATCAACAGAGCGATGGCTCCATCTGCTGCCTGTGGCCGAGATGGCAGGCAGTGAGGACATGTGGCAAGCTAGGAATTGTGCCTTGAGCGCCTTCTCAGTGCCCCAGGGACCCGCAGCACTGCCAGGAAAGTCTGCCGTCCTCAGGCACAAAGCGGGAAGGAGACCTTACACATTCTCTTTAGGGTTCCATGCCGTCATTATCATGTATTTACTTTTGATTTTATATCAGCTGAACTGCTCCAGAAGCGACCAGGGGCGCAATGGCTTTGTATCGGATCAAGTGCTGTGAGCCTTCCTCCAAGTCAATCACATAGTCCCTGAAAAAGGAGGAAACAATGTATGCAGAGCTGAGCTGGTGCCCCCAGGGGAGGCAGATTTCCCCGCGGTCAAGGTCACAGGCTGCTCACCTTTGCTCATCTGCTTCTGGCTCTACCAGGATGTTTTCCTGTCGTTCTTTCACTCTCAGAAACACGTACGAATCTAGATCTGGTTTGGGAACTGCCGGAGAAACGATAATGCAGTCAGAAAATGCTCAGCCAACAGGGGCAATCTGGGAAAGTTGCTGGGATTCACTGAACTGAGCCCTAAGGGACCCCTGCTGTGACAGCATTTTGGGGGGAGGGACTTGAGGAGAGCTCCGGCCCCTTGCAGAAAAAGCGCGCTTCCCATCCTGGGTCTCGCCTGGCAATGGCTCATTCAACAGACGCTGAGGGAGCGAATGTGCACGTTGTGGAGGACACAAGCAAGCGTGACACGCAGTCACTCTGAAGAGGGCGGCATCTGCTCAAGCCTCACACCGGTGGCTCAGTCACTCAGGGAAGTGGGGAGGGAGACGTCAAGGCGGACTCAGTGAGGGTCAGTGAGCCAGGGAGCCAACGGCAAGGGCCAAGGCAGAAATACGCACGCGAGTTGGGAGGACAGAAGTGTATAAATCTAGTGAGAAAATATCTTTATATACAGCAGTAGGAGGAGAGAGCATTAGAAAGATCGGGTCACATGGGGATAGTCTTAAGTGTTGGATGACAGGACACAGGTTTCCGCCATACGCGGTCCTTCACTGGTTGATTTCGGGGTGAGAGGCTGCTGTGTCTTCTACCACTACCCTGCATGGAAGGAGGGGCCCAGGGCTGGGCAGCTCGCCAGCTCTTCGTTTCTTAGAGCTCCCTGTGTACCCAGAGGGACTCCATCAACTGCAGGTTCTCAGTTCCAAGAGCCCAGCTCAGCATTCATATTGCTGGATTCATATCCTGGATTTCCTCATCCGCAGGTGGGGTTCAGGATAACTGGCTCCAATGGTCAAAGGGGGTCCCTTGGGCCGCTTTGGGGTTTGGGGCCTGCCACAGAAGGCCCAGTTGACCTGCTGGGCAGCTACTGATTAAGGAAACCTAGCTTAGATTTCAGCATGCCTTTCCTCGCTCTTCCCGCAGGGATCTGCGATGCTCCCAAGGCCTGACGGGGACTCAGGGCACCTGGGCTAACTAACTATGCAAGACTGATGTCACTGGGGCAGGCTGACCCCCTCCATAAGCTCTTCCAACCCCGAGGGCCTGGCTCTAGTCCTTAGAAGGGATCCGGGACAAGCGACATGTGTTTTCGGAGGTGTCAGCCGGCGTCAGTAGAATTCAGTTATACTCAGTTTCAGGAATTTAGATGTGAGCCCATGGCTGCTTTAATCAACCAGATGCGACAGCACAGGGTAATGATTAGGGATGCGGTCCTGCTTCCTTCCTCTTTTTCCAAGATGCGGACCAAAAGTGGTAGAACTGGACGTGGACTGGGTCTTTTGTTTCCCTCAGGCAGGTTCACCACAATGAGCAGTTCAGAGTTCCACGAATCTGCCATGGGTTTGCTCCTGGGGTTGTAGGCTACACTTGTCCCCCTTCCCCACAAATGCGTATGTTGATGCCCTGACCCCAGTACTTCAGGATGGAAATGTATTTGGAGACATTTCCTTGAATAGGATTTGGATTCCTTAAGTCAAGGAATTCAAAATTACCGCCTTGAAGGAGGTAATTAAGTTGAAACGAGACCGTTAGGGTAGGGCCCAGTACAGTTGGACTGGTGTCCTTACGGAGAGGGGGAAGAGACACGAGCAGTGCATGTGCACAGAGGGGCAACCCCCGGAGAGAACCAGAGGAAAGCAGCCCTGCGAGCACTTCGGTCACAGACTTCTGGCCTCCAGAGAAGAAAATGTTTGTTCTTGAAGCCCTCTAGTCTGTGGTACTGCATTACAGCAGCCTGAGCTGGCTAGGTGGGAGATGAATTCCCAGGGCTCAGTTGTACTTGAACTTGTATTCAAGTACTTAGTGCCTTGCATTTAGGCTGTGAACGAGGTGGATCCTGGGCCCCCGAGAACTGTTTGATTTGGTCTGGCAATTTTGCCCGACGAGGTCCTGCGGGGATATGGCAAGCTGTGAACGACTGAGGGGTACGGATTCTAACCTGGAGGTCAGGGGGCCCCAGCTGGCTAATCCGAGGTTGCGAGTGACCACGGTAACTCCCTTACCTCGGCTCAGCAGGATGTGAAGCGGACTATGCCAGGCGAGCACAACAGTGGCTTTGGCTGTGCTTCCCTTCCCCCCCTTCCCCTTCTCCTCTTGCTCTTAGCCCACACAAAACAAAAATATTGGGAGCCCTTCCTCCAGGTGGCCGGGAAGTGACTGGGAATCACTGAAGGTCTCTGTGGTCTCCTATTTTATTCCTTCTGGATAGCTAGGGAATCCTTGCATGGGCTGGAACCCGGGAAGAGAAGCCTGCTAGCCCCTCGAGAGCAAAGACCTTGGCCTCCGCAGTGCTCAAGGGCCTAGCCCGGTGTGGATACCGGCTGAAGCCCTGTAGATACCGGCTGGAGGAATGAAGGACTGACTGCACATGTGAATGAGTTGGCATTTTTAATGGCAGTCATAAGAATTTCAATGTAAGCGAAAAACCACGAAAGTAACACTGAAAAGGCTACTCTTATACTTGCTTTTAATGATTTCTTTTTTTAAGATTTTATTTATTTGAGAGAGCGTGCGCACGAGTGGCGGAGAGTGGGGGCCGCCGAAGGACAGGCAGACTCCCTGCTGTGCAGGGAGCCCGACATGGGGCTCGATCCCAGGACCCTGAGAGCATGACCTGAGCCAAAGTCAGACACTTAACTGACAGAGTCACCCAGGTGCCCCAATGATTTTTTTTTTTTAACCAGACGACTTCCTCTCTTCTCTTTTCTGCTTATCTACCTATTTATTTTTCCAGGCTTGAGAGTAAAGATGAAGATCTTATTCTAAGGTACATGAAGATAAGTCTGAAAAAAAGCATTCTGCTCACCTGACCTCAGGAGGTCCACTGTCTGTAAGTTGGGAGGCATGTGCTTTAAGGCAACATTCTTGAGGTAGGTCTCTGTGTTAGCCATGTACCTGAAAGAGAGGAATTCAAATCGCTGCGACCACCCGCCTGGCAGGAGCCTCTGGGCCGTCAGACACACAACAGTGGCCCAGCCACCAGCCTCACAGGGACAACCATCAAAACTCGTGCTCGGAAGCCACGGAAAGGAAGCAGTCCCCATGCGTCCTGCTTACTCACTGTTTGGCGAAGACCAGCTCCTCTGGAGAAAGAGTAGACAGCTCCCCCTCGTGGGGTGTTTTCTCCTTTTCAAGGATATGAGGGAAAAACTTCTCTATCTGAGGATAAACCAAAAGCATTGTGTAAATGTGTCAGGATTCGAGAGTCAAATATACTAATGTTCTGAAATAGACTGAAGTTAAACTAGAATTGACTTTAAAATGGCAAGTCTTCACAGTCAAGGCATTTCTAGACTTCCAAGATTTCAAGAAGGCAGGTTCCAACGATCATGACCTGAACTGAAGGCAGACACTTAACCGACTGAGCCACCCAGGTGCCCGAGAACAGTGACCCTTAATTATAAGAATATAACCGGCAAGGATGAAGTCCACAGCAAGGGAAGCCTAGGAAAAAATGATAAGAACTACCTGGAAAGAATACAAACAAAACAGAAAAAAAAAAAAAAGGCTAAAAGCTACATAAAGATTAGTGGTCAGGAACTGCATAGGGATTAGTCCCCTGCTCAGAGTGAGTGCTGCTAGGGTTCTCTGCAGAAAGAAATGCAAGTAGGGAAATGACAATGGGAAGGAGGACCCGAGGCCAAGACAAAGGAACATTTATCTGCTTAAAGGAGTTTACGTCTTTGGGCTTGACTCACTTACACTCCAGGACAAATGCACGTTGGTACGGGGTTCTAGGCACAAGGCGCCCCATTTTAGCGCAGTGCAAACTGCCGGCCCTCCGTCACTGAGCATGCTACCGACACCGGCGGTCTCGTGAGCTCAGAATCAATGTGCTCAGAAGAGTGGAGGAACGCTGGAGACCAGCCGATTTCCCAATTTTCCAAAATACAAAGATGGTGGGGGGACCTTCACATACAGAGGAATGCCCTTTGCCGTATGTGGCCTTCCATCAGAAGAGATCATTGAAGAGATGGTTTGTGAACTCAAAGAAAATTAAGTGGATGGGGCCTGGGTGGCTCAGTGGGTTAAGGCCTCTGCCTTTGGCTCAGGTCATGATCTCAGGGTCTTGGGATCGAGCCCCACATTGGGCTCTCTGCTCAGCAGGGGGCCTGCTTCCCCTCTCTCTCTGCCTGCCTCTCTGCCTACTTGTGACTGCTCTCCTCTCTGTCAAATAAATAAAATCTTAAAAAAAAAGAAAGAAAATTAAGTGGTTAACACGAAGAGGATTTATCCAACTTAAGAAAAAAAAAAAGAAAAGAGTGGTCTGGTCGTTGAGGGTGGGGTGGAGAGACATATTTAAAAAAAATCTCCATTTTGTCAAAACATATGACACCGCTGTTAGGACATCCTTGGGGGCAAAGCTGAAAGCCGGGGCTGTGACAGTGAGATCGGTATAGACTCAGAAGCAGTTCAACAGACAGATGCTGACCTGTAGGGAAGTCTCTGATGGGATATTGTTGTTGGCCCAGGGCTACTAATGAATCAGATGAGACCTCTGATGACATACTTATCACACTTGACATAAAGTGAATATATAAAATGTTATGAGATAGCTAATATATTAAATGACAAGATCAGGATCCAGAGAACAGGGAAATATCCCAATGTAATAAGATGAAGCCTAAGAGGGGTAGGTATCAAACCCTACACTTAGGGATCGAAAAATCAAACCATTTGAATATAGGGTAGTGACTAGATAGGAAAATGGCAACTCAAAAACCTCGAAGAGGTTAGAGCTCATGCAAATGCAGAATGAACAGTGTGATGTGTGTGTGTAATACGCTAATGTGATACTGGGGGGCATTACTACCAACTTAATATCCAGAATAAGGGAAGTGATCATCCTTTTTTCCCCCAAAGTGCCCAAACTACAACTGGAATATTATGCTCTGTTGCAGGTGGTGTGATTTAAGGGTGCTGACCAACTAGAGCCTTTGTCAGAACCAGGAGAACAAATGGCAATCAATGGTTGAGATGTTTAGCTGAGAGCACTTTCACGCAGCAGAGGCTGTATTCATTTAATAACTAAGGGAACATGTGGAACCAAATGAAAAGATACTTCAAGGAAGTAAGAACTTTCTGGGTGAAAACACATCATAGAAAACAAGAATGTTTTGCAATTTCATTTGCCTAAGATAGATGGCCTCCGAACTATGGCTGAATGTCAAGTTATCACAGTCAATTTGGCATTGGCTACATGATGGCTGCAAAATAATTTCTGAAACGATTTTCCTCTGGGTCAGTATTCCCTAGTCAACCAATGTGAACGACTCTTCGGCCCCGCCATGCTGTAATTCCAGGGGGCACCTTTCACACGGCAGACAGACTACAAATGTGTCCCCACGAGTGTGCAACACGTGTTCCATCTAGGCTTCCTCACGATGATCTCTTGCCCTCCTTATTCTTTAGTTACCCTGATATTGGGGCTTCGTGGCATCTTCAGGCCCTGGATTCTCTCAGGCCCCAGCGCAACGTCGCCCCATGATGCTCAGTCTATATTACCAACTGCCTTGCCTTAATGCTAACTACACGTCTCTCCATTCAGACCTTCATGAGCCGACACCGCAAGTAGCTGCTCAGGACATAGCGGATCCTCTCCATCTCCATTCGATGGATACTGACCTTCAGATCCCCCTTCTTGGCTCTCCTGAGATTTTCTTCCTATTATAAGAGAAAATGAAGTATATTAAAAACACGATGACATTCAGATGAAGGGCCTTTTTCGTTCAGGCTGCACGATTCCACAGGGACAATCATCACTGGCAATGCTGAGGACTCAAAGACTACATTTAGGAAAAACGGAGAACCAAAAAACTCCTAAGAATTCTCATTTTTTTACGCAAATAATGTAAGACTACAGCCTCATTATAGAAAGTTCAAACAATACTCATTGACTTTTAGAAAACAGCCGTCTGAATAGAATCTGAATATGGTCAGTGGAAAGAGCCTCGAAGAACCCCGGCCCAATTGTAAAGGAGATAATACAGCAGACAGAAGACATATTTAAGGGCACTGTTAAATCACCATTTGAGACACTGCAAATACCAAGGCCCAGGCCATCCAAGCCAAGGGCCACAAAGTCAAGTGTCTATGGGGACCAGGCAGGCAAGCTATCTGAGAAGGGTGGGTAGGTAAGGACTGTGGGCAACAGAGCACATGAAGGGGGGTGGCCCTTACTCTCGTCAGCTGTTCTCAGCGTCAGAGAAACATGGACGCAGTATTGACAGGGTTTTAGACTTTTCAGGGGAAGCAGACATGCAGATACTCATAGGAACGCTCGTGCTTGATAAATGCAGGTAAGTCATTCGATATTACAAAAATCCACTAGGCTGGGCCAAACAAAACAGATTTGGTATCAGACTTCAACCTCTCACTGTGCTGATAAAACCCTTTTAAAATTCTCTTCCTTTGTAATCCCCCGATAAGCAACTCTTACCATGTGATCTAGCTGTTCCATGACACACTCTACAATCTCGGACTTGCTTTCCAGCAGCTCAGGGGCAAACTTTTCATTCATCCAGGCCTAAAAATACAATGCCCCCCACCAAATATATACCTATTAGTATCATTCACAATGGAGCAAAATAACCCTAGGAGTCCGTACATATCCCGTGAAAGTCACAGCTATTTTTGGCAAAGAAAATTGTTTATCTATGAGTTGGAAATATTGGAAATGCTTTGTAAACAAGTTATATTTATGATGGCTTTTCTATTTCTTTGAGTGGGGAGGCTGTGCTTACAATCTTATATTTAGGGGACGCTGTGCTTACGATCTTATATTTAACCAAAATCGACAAAAAAAAAAAACCAAAAAAAACCATTGTTCACTTCAAAAATGTTGTCAGTTCGCCTCTGCAGTTCCCTAATATCATTTATTTAAAAAAAAAAAAATGTTGTCAGTATGATGCCTACTAGTGAGAGAAACACCACCTGGTGTTCAAACAGCACCTTTCACCAAAGAGCATCAATCCGTTCCCGCAACTTCACCCGCTATTTCCCACCAGGGGGCGCAAACACCCTTCTAGTTTGAGAGATGAAGTGACATTTCATTTGGGAAGCTTAGAGTACTTTACAAATACTTTTTCATTCATTATTATAATATCTGAGAAGAATGGATACAGTTATCCTTATCTTATTAATGAGAAAACACCGATTATTTACTAACTGCCTAAGAGTATAAAGGATCACGATATCAAAGGATCAACTATTAGTTTTATTTTATTTATTTATTTGACAGAGCGTACAGCAGGCGGAGCAGCAGGCAGAGGGAGAGGGAGAAGCAGGCTCACGGAGCAGGGAGCCCAATGCAGGACTTGATCCCAGGACCCCAGGATCATGACCTGAGCTGAAGGCAGACACTTAATGACTGAGCCACCCAGGCGCCCCTATTAAATAGTTTTATTAAATAAATCCTTAATTTATGACTCAGGCCCAGATATTTGGAACATTTCAGGAATTACCAAGGCTTAGGGAACCGAAATATCCACAGGTGACTGAGGAAAACTAATTTTGTCTTTCAATTACAGGAAAGTTAGATTTAAGCAAAGCTCAGCATTACATGCCAATCAGGCTCACTTTATTCCTTTCGATGTCCTTGAATCTCTGCATCTCCAATTATCACCACGAAGACATATTATTAAATAGTAGGTACTGCTACTATCATAATTTTTTTCCCCATGGGCTCAAGCTCCTGTAATAGTGCAGTAAAAGTCAACTAGAGAGTCTGTATTTTCAAGGAGCATTATGAAAGAAAAGATCGAACTGTCATAGAAGACTTATAAAGCAGAGTCTTTCTTTTTAACTTATTCTATTAAATACTGATTAGGCATAGAAATATTTATTTATTTATTTTTTTAAAGATTTTATTTATTATTTGACAGAGAGAGTAGGCAGAGAGGCAGGCAGAGAGAGACGGAAGCAGGCTCCCTGCCCAGCAGAGAGCCCGATGTGGGGCTCGATCCCGGGACCCTGAGATCATGACCCGAGCCGAAGGCAGAGGCCCAACCCACTGAGCCACCCCGGCGCCCCAGGCATAGAAATATTTATTACATATAACATGAATAGAGATATAAACATCTAGTGTACACATAACTTCATTAGCAAGTATTATCATTTTATTTATTTTATTTTTATATTTATTTATTTATTTGACAGAGAGAGAGGGAACAAGCAGGAGGAGTGGGAGAGGGAGAAGCAGGCTTCCTGCTGAGCAGGGAGCCCAATGTGGGCCTCGATCTCAGGACCCTGGGATCACGATCTGAGCCACGAAAGTGCCCTATCATTATTTTAAAAGTCCCTGTATCTTCCTCCTTCTTCAAAGGTAATCATTAGCCTGACCTTAGTATTTAATTTTCTATAGTTTCACTATATTTATTTGTATCTCCACATAATGATTCCCAATGATTTCAAAGAAAATGATAGCACTTGTTGGGTACTCTGGGAAAAAATGGGGTAGATTTGAGGGGGGATTTCTCATTGACATTATGAAATTATTTTGGTAAAACTATTTAAAACATTGGGAAAAATTTATATTAGTATAAAACTTTCAAACAAAATGTTTCCAAAATATCTAGTGAGAAACTTGCATTTAAATCCATGATCTTTTTAAAAATAATCAGGTTCAATGTTTGAAATAGCTACATCTGATTCCCGATCAAAATTTTTAATGACGGGGCCCCTGGGTGGCGCAGTTGGTTGAGCGACTGCCTTCGGCTCAGGTCATGATTCCGGAGTCCCGGGATCGAGTCCCGCATCGGGCTCCCAGCTCCATGGAGAGTCTGCTTCTCACTCTGACCTGCTCTCTCTCACTCTCTCTCTTTCCTAATGGATAAATAAATAAAATCTTTAAAAAATAATAAAAAAAAAAATTTTAATGACAATCTGTTCATCGTTATGGGCTAAACTGTGTTCCTCTCCACCCCAATTCGTATGTTGAAGTCCTAATTCCTACCACATCGGCATGTGCCCGCATTTGGAAACAGGGTCTTTAAAGAGGTAATTAAGTAAAAATGAGGTTATTAGGTGAGCTCTAATTCAATGATCGGTGTCCTTCTAAGAGGAGGAAATTTGAACACAGACATACACAGAAGACCATGTGAAGACACAGGGAGAAGATGGCCATCTACAATCCCAGGAGAGAAGCCTCAGAAGAAACCTACGGTGCCAGTACCTCGATTTCAGATTTCTAGCCTAGTTGAGAAAATACACGTCTGTTGTTTAATCCACCCAGTCTGTGATGCTTTGTTATACAGACTTGGCAAACGAATACAAGCATTAAAGTGAGAAACT
The DNA here is from genome assembly GCA_028533885.1 of Nasua narica. Lineage (NCBI taxonomy): Eukaryota > Metazoa > Chordata > Mammalia > Carnivora > Procyonidae > Nasua > Nasua narica. The sequence goes on along the minus strand of CM052800.1, from coordinate 117,828,197 downwards.
TTGCATTGTAGGTAGTAACTTTTAAATACCTTTTAAAAAAGATTTTATTTATTTATTTGGCAGAGACAGAGAGAGGGAGAGAGAGAGAGAGAGTGAGAGAGGGAACTCAAGCGGGGAGCGTGGGAGGGGGAGAAGCAGGCCTCCTGTGGAGCAGGGAGCCCGATGCGGGGCTCGATCCCAGGACCCTGGGATCATGACCTGAGCCGACAGCAGACACTTAACCACTGAGCCACCCAGGCAGCCCTTAAATCATTTTTTTTTTAGCAGGCATTCATGAGTATTCTCTATCTGCTCCTGGAGTTGTGTTTATAAGTGGCCCTGTTAGGTGGCTCTTTAGGCCATGGTCTGTAGCCTATGAGTCTGTGTCCGGCTCCAGCAGTCATCCTGGTGCTGGACCAATGCCTTGGCTGCACTCAGGCCATTGCCAACAGAGCTCCAGGCCTGAGATGTAACTCTTGCTCACCCACTGCCACACTGAGGCTGTGGTGCCTTCCAAGGAGCCCATCACAGCCATGGAAGGCAACCAGCCTGGAGGCTCTCTCTGGCTGTCCCAGGGGGCAGATGGTCAACATTGTGATGAAATGCGGCATACCAGCGCGTGCCCCAAGCTCTGCCTCAAACAATGGTTTTGCAAGCGTTTGAGCTTAGCATAAACAGTTTCTTCAAAAACTTAAATTTTTATTGTTCTCCATTACACTTTTGAGAGTCATCCATGTTGCAGCAGCTCTCTTTCACTCATCTTATTAGTATTTTTTTCCCCATTGTGTATAGAGATCGTAATTTTTATTCATTTTATTGTTGATGGATATTTGGGTTACTTTCATTTTTTAACCACTGTAAGCAATACCATGAACATTTTGTGCATGTCTCCTGGAAGTTTTCTCTAGGATATGTACCTGGGAGTAGGAAGGTATGTGTGCCTTCAACTTGACAAGACAATAACAAATTACTTTTCAAAGCGCACCAATTCACCACAGTAAAAAAGTGTGTAAATGGCTCCACAATCCTTTATATTGTTTCATTTACACATTGCTTCGTTGTTCCTCTTTTTCATTTCTGCCAATCTCATGGGTATGAAGTGGTATCTCCTTGGGATTTAAATTTTTCTGTTCCTGATTACTAAAAAGATTAAACATCTCTTCCATATGATTACTGGCCATCCTGGTTTCCACTTCTGGGAGAGGCCTGTTAAGACTTCATTTTTTTCTATTGGGTAGTTTGTGAAGTGTTTATGTAGTGTGGACTAACATTACAAATAATTTCTCCCAGTTTTGTAGCATGTCTTTTTACTGTCATTAAGGTATAAAAACAAAAGTTCTCAATTTTAATGTAGTTGAATGTATCCATTTTTTTCTTTATGCTTTGTGCTTTTGGATTTTTGTTTCACGAATCCTTTCCTAATACCGCAGGGGCTCTTAAACTTAGATGGGCACATTTCAGGGTGTCTGAATCTCCTGAAATTATATGTAAAATTTCTGAATGTGTGTGTGTATACATATATTATTCTGGGAGAATGGGCCAGTTTGCACTAGATTTTCAAAAAGGTCTGTGATATAAAAACAAAGGAAGAATCACTCATATACAGTAAGGATTATCATATAAGATAGAATTTTAAAATTCCCTTCCCTTTGTCACTCATGATGAACTGCATGGTAGGACAGAATGAAGAATACTAGAGTAACAAACACGAGAGAGTTCCAGAAAGGGAAGAGTTAAAGAGGGAAGACAAGAATAAGGCAGCAGGTGTAGTACATTAAGAGCAGATATTTTGGAGTCAAAGAGACTTGGTTCATTTTGGGCAGTAATACTTGCCTCCATTGGGCTGTTGTAAGGATTATTACTACTCACAGCTAACGAGTGCTTATCATGGGTCAAACAATAGATTAAGCATTCTACGTATATTATCTCATTTAATCCTTACAAAGACTCTGTGAAATAACTGCTATTATTAATGCTTACCTGCTCCAGCCTCTCAATGAGCTCTGCAGGTGTCAGGACCACCTCCTCACTACCCGCATCAGAGTCCTGTCCTGTGAGGTCCAGTTCCTCCGTCATCTTCTCTGAAACCAGTACCTAACCAAAAGAAAAGAACCAATACCCTGCAGTGTGGTTTCCGTTTATTTGCAAGAATAGGCAACTGCCTATCTACCACTGGCGTTGTAGAGGCTCCCCGCCAGTCGCCAGGCAACTCACAGGCTTTGATTCTTTTCAATTCTTTGCCTCTCCCTTCAAACCTTAGGCCAGGTATCAGTTTCTCAAAGAGGTCACTCCTTAAAAGTGTTTCCCCGTACACCTCGAACTGAGCATCTGTCGTACCATGGTAATAATTATTTGTCCTCCTAGTAGAGTCCTTTCCTTAGGGGCTGTGTTCACCCGGTTCAAATAGGAATCACGCATCTGCTTTGTTCCCGGCACTCGAAAGTACTGGGACATAACTACCGGTGCTTAACTCACAGCAGGCACCTAAACTTGTTGCAAGAACTAACCAGAGCCACAAGGCCCAGCACCATCAGACCAGTGATCCCAAATGCTGACGAGGTGGGCGGTGTGGGGACGAGAGAATGTCCTCGGAGTATCGGGGAATCTGAGCATACTCCTACCGCTCCTCTCGGGTCTGGGGGCCACGAGCACGGAAATCCCCTCCCCCAACACACACACACACACACACACACACACACACGCACGCACGCACACTCCCAGAGGTCCCCCATACGGACGCTCACCTGGGCACCAGGGAGGCAAAGAGGCAGTCCGAGGCAACAGGCGGCTAGTACCGGAAAGTCGTGAGAAAGCAGCCGTGGTTTCCCAAGGAGCACCTGGAAACGTACAATCTTCTCCAGGCCTTTCCGGGACGGAGACCAACCTGGACTTCCCAGCTCCCGCGCTCTTCTCACAAATTTTCCGCCCTGGACTTACGTCACCACGCTCGGGCGGCGTTGACCAATCACGGCTCAGGGGCGGGGACTCGGAGCTCCGTGTTCTGTTCACCCAACAGCTTCACGGAGGAAGCTTAGCCCCGCCCTCCTGCGCCGGCCGCCGGAGTGTGCGTTCTCGGATGACACTACCCGGGACGGTCGGGAGGGGGCGCCCCGCCACCGCGGCTGCAGCGGCCCGGCAGACTCAGCCAAGAGGTGGAGTTGGGGACGGCCCGCGGAGCAATCGCCGGAGCGTGCCCGGGCTAGCAGGAGGGCCAACGGGAGAAATGGGCTCTGTTAAAATCGGCCACTTCCGTCTCCTGGGTCATCTTCTCCACCCACTGCTCTTGTGGCGCTTCTGGTCCCTTCGTCCTTGCCTGGGCTTCAGCTGTGGCCACGACTTCCAGGTCTAAAAACATTTAGGCTAGTGGTTCTTAAAGCATGGTGCCAGATCCCAAGTAACAGCGTTGCCCCGGAACTGGTCAGAAATGCAGATTCTCAGGCTCGATCCAGACCTGCTGAGTCAGAAGCTCTGGGGGTGTTTCGACAGGCTCTCCAAGTGATTCTGGTGCAGGTGAGGCTGGAGAACGCTTCCATCCCAGCTGCTTCCATCTCTGCTTCCATCCCAGCTGCTTCACTCTCAAGGTTATTTTGTCATTTACTCTACCTTTTCTACGTTTAATGTAGGACAAAAACATACATACATATTATTTTTTTCTTTGTATGATGTCAGTTTTTCTCAGAATTGCTCGTTTTCTCTCTGCTATGTTTTCTGTGCAAAGCTCCACCTGTGCTCCCCTGAAGGCTCACTTCCCCATCAGTCCGAAGACTCATTTGCAAGACTCTTTTACGTGTGATGTTTCCTATGCTACACTGATTGATTTGAAAAAGAAGGTTGGCTCATTGACAGGTTTGATAGTACCTGCCTGATTACAATCATGTTTTGAAAATAGTACATCCTGTGTGACAGAGTGGGCATATTTACAAAGGGTTTTGGAAGCTGTGGGACATCAAAGAGGGATTCCAAAAGAATGGGACAAATACGTTTTAGCTCGTCTCGCAGTATGAGTTTTGTTAGTGACAAATGGATGGCCTTTTCAAGGGCTGTTTCAGTTCTGTGTTTCAATGGTTTAGTAATCCTGTGGTTTTCCGATGTGGCAGATTGTGTTTTCCAAAGACAGCTGCTCTGATATAGATCTCATCCTGAGTACTCTTCTGGCAGTATGATGTTGACACTCCTCCATTGAGGGCAGGGATGTCTGTATCCTTGCCTCTGGGAGGACCTTCTGAAACCGCTATAGGAACGTAAAGATGGCTGGAAATCAAGATGGACCCACTGGTGCTTTAGCAAGGCTTGACATCAAACAAAACAGATTTTTCTCTTCCTAATTCTTGAAGCCTCCTCCTCCCTTTCACTTGTTTTTCTGTAGAATCCTTTGTTCCAGGAGCTCCTGTCAATATTGACATCTCGCTGATCTCAATGTATACTTAGTAACAAGCCGGGGATGGCCAGCCCGCCAGCCCTAGTCATGAGACCAGCTTAAAGATAAAGAACGCGGTTGGCAGCAAGTATTAGCTTCCTATCGAAACCACCCAGATCCTGCATTTTCTTATAAAACCCCTCAGCCATTTTACTGTGGGTGGGTTTGCAGTCCTGGAGACATCAGCCTGGTGCAGTCTCCTTTGCTTGGCCAAGTAATACACGATCTTCCTTTTTTTATGTGCAAACTCTATCTTTGTGTTACATGCTTTGGCTCTAGAGTACAGAGATCAGTTTTCAAAAGAGCGCTTGGTAATCGCCTTGACCGGAAGGCTGTCTGACTTCATAAAAGCTGGTACAGCTTCCATGTGACTCTCTTCCTTGGGAGCAATGAGCTGATATGTAAGAAGTTCGGCTATCCTGCAGCTGCCATGCTGAAAGGTCCGTAGGGAGAGGTCACATGGAGGTAGGGAGAGATTTCTCTGGATAGAGTCCCAGCAGCCCCGCAGTCTGTCCTCCAGAGGTCAGCGTTGCGTGAGCCTGCAGATGATTCCAACTCTCAGACTGAGCAATACCAGCTAACGTGGAGGGAGAGGAGGAGATGAGTTGTCCCTGCAGAGCTCTGCCTGGATTGCAGATTTGTGAGCAAAATATTCTTCTAAACCCCTAAGTTTTGGGGTGGTTTGTTGTGCAGCATTAGATGATCGGAACATTAGATGATTGGAACATTAGTTGTTGATCACAATCCCATTCTTCCGTAATTTTCATTCCTACATAGCTTTTCGGTGGTTGTTGTTAATATTCCTTAAGTGTTATAGATTGGAGTCCAAGCACTAATAACTTCTCCACCCAAGTACCAACTGATTACTTTACTGATGCAGAGACTTCCCTTCTCCAGGGCCAGCTGCTTTTTCCAGTCTCCCACTGTTCCTCACCTGGGGAGCAGGGCTCCAGCTTCTACTTCCTTAATGGAGGTGTGGCCCTAAACAAGTCCCTTCTCTGGACTTTAGTGGCGCCCCCAGCTCGTGCTCGTGAGAGCAGTATGTATCCTCCTAAAGGCAGAGGGATAGATAAAAAAATTGAGGGCCCCTCTTTCCCTTCTCAGATCTTTGATTTCAACTACTATGTATCAGACAAAACCACATTAAAGTGAATTTTTAGAGAAAGATTTCTGCTACGTAAAAAAGAAGGATCTAAGATGTCCAGAAAGAATACATAGAGCTATGCGGGGAGAAACCTGGGATGAAACTGTTGGTTACGTGGCACTGTGAAGTTCAGGAAGGTGGGAGAAAAGACATGTTTTAAGTTAGATTATGAAGAATGAAGAGAAGTATCAAGTTGATGGGTACCTCCGGTCAAGCAATTAAAAAAAAAATGACTACACAGCCATGTACGTGGAATGCCACTCATTAAAATGGTAGCATAAAAGAGAATCACAGAGGTTATGATAGCAGGAGGGTGCGGTCTGATGGTGGTAAATGGAACCTCAGGGCAGGGTTTGTAGGCAAGTTCTGATGATTGAAAGGGCAAGACAAATGGATAATCTCGACTCAGACAAGTACAACGTGAAGCGACCAAGATGGCAAAAGAAAGGAAAAGCTACTGCCCAACGTTACAGAAGACATCACCCTATGCAACTGAGAAGCTGAGAAGTAAATGTGATTTCCCGATACTGCTCAATGAAGGAATTGATTGCACTTATAGACACAGCAAATAGAAACAGCCACAGTATTTGTGGATAGCTATGAAAATACACGTTACTAAGGATAAATCTAATTTTTTTCCAATCATCGAGGATAAGAGACAAAATCTGCATAATTGATACAGCCTTTTGCAGAAGGGTGCTTTTGAAATACAAGATAATACTATCATTATTGTTCTCATTTCATCCCTGCCCTTGCTCACTGCTTCCTTCCTCTAAATTCCATCACATTCTTGGTGTCATTGCCTTGAGAAGCAAAGCCTTACGTTTTGGGGAGTGTATTAAGTGAGGTTGAACTTCCAGTTGTTCTGAATGAATGACAATTTGGACTAAGGATAGGAAAGTAAGCATTTTTAGGCAACCTGCATTATTAAGGAAGAGTACAGAGAAGTGCTCTTAGGATGTTTCCTTAGTTGCTCAAGGAAAGCTGTTTATGGGTAAACTTGCAAATGTTTCCCTGGCCAATGGTAATGTATGTGCAGATGCCGGAAAACTCTGGAGACCGGGGTCTGCTTTGGATCTCCCTGACAAATGGAAGATCTGGGCAATTCAGAGTCATCTGAATTCCTTTTCCCCCCCGCTCAGATTTCTTTCCTTACCTCATACCCACCTTGATTTCAAGCACATTAAATTAACCGAGAAACAGGTCGCCCTCAAATCCAGCATGGCACCCATCATTCATGTGTGCATTAATTTCTTCGTTCAACAAATAGTTCTTGAGCATCCAGTGATATTTGAGTATCTGCTGCCAGGCTCTGTGTAAGTGCTAAAGAAAAAGCAGTGACTAGGAAACAGACTCGTTGATGGGAGATAGATGAGAAATAAATATTTGTTCAGTGTTATAAAATGAAGCTGGGTAACAGAATGTGGCAGGTGGGGACATTTTAAAGATTTTATTTATTTATTTATTAGGAAAGAGAGAGAGTGAGAGAGAGCATGAGAAGGGAGAAGGTCAGCGTGAGACGCGGACTCCCCACGGAGCCGGGAGCCCGATGTGGGACTCGATCCCGGGACTCCGGGATCATGACCCGAGCCAAAGGCAGTTGCCTAACCAACTGCGCCACCCAGGTGCCCATCAGGTGGGGACATTTTAGAAGGTTGCGACGGGCATCTGTCTCAGTCCATTTGGGCTGCTTTAGTAAAATACCACAGATCATGTGGCTTCTAAACAGCAGAAACTTCTATTTCAGTTATGGAGGCTGGGATGTCCCAGATGGTGGTTCTGAGGGAGTCAGGGTCTGGTGAGTGCCCGTTTCCTAGAAGCTGTCTTTTCATCGTAAGCTCATGTGGTGGAAGGGGCAAAGGAACTTTCTGGGCTGCTTTTATAAGGGCACTGATTTCATTGATGAGGGCTCTGAATTAGGGGTTCGGGGGTTAGGATTTTAACAAATGAATTTTGAGGGGACGCAGTCATTCAGCCTATACCAGCTGCCCTGAGGAGCCGACATGGGACATAGTTTGCAGGAAGCATGAATGAATTCCAGGAGAGATGAGTGAGAAACGCTGTGAAGAGAAACGAAAACTGTATTGTTATTTTGTCTTGCAGAATATACAATGACCATGCCTTTTCCTTTTTTAAAAAAATGCAATTTATGTTCTGAAAAACTATGGCTATTTAGCAGGTTACAGAAAACTATTTTCTTAATGATTTTCTGGATGAGTCAGCAAAGAGAAATGTGGTCTTTCCATCAAAAAATTTATGTGACTTTATGTTAGGGGAATCTAAGTGCTGGCAGGTCTTCATGTTTATTAAGGTCCATGTAATTTAGGGAATTGTCTTTAGGTCTAAATGAAAACCAGGCCAAACTAAGCATTTCTAAATACCTAAAGGTTAGGACAAGGCTCTTTGTTTGTTTGTTTTTAAGCATGGAGCCACAGGTAAAGGTTTGATTATGATCATAGGAGGAGGCTTAGAGGGTAGCCTTGCTCGAATCTACCCTGTATCAAAATTCCATTCATTGGTTTTCATTTTAATGCCTTACCTTTTTTGGTATTAATGGGTCATGGACATGGCACCATGTTGAGAACTTTCTATAACTAACAATGTGGGTCATTCCACTTCAGAGTAAAGTTTATTGAAATGACTTTTCTGTGTAGGGACGACTCTTAGAATACAATTGAGACTCATCTGTAGATGGGCATCAGTTTCCCTGAGCTGAGAAGTTACATGATGGTTTATTTTATAACTTTTTTAAGTTCCAAAATTTCTAGTTCAAGTTACAGAAGTGGAATTGTATTGTCATTATTATCATTCTCTTTTATTTTTGCATGCAGCATGTGTCCATTATACATCTCTTGAGATGTCAGTGCTTGAAATAATGAGGAACAAGAGGCCTGGATTAATATAAAAATGTGAAATTTTAAAATCTGTCACATCTTAAAAGCTTCTGGCATTATATCTAGGTTTTTTCATTTAAACACTTCTCACAGGTTTCTTGTTGGTGCACTAACCATTTTATTTTATTTATTTATTTTTTTAAAAGATTTTATTTATTTATTTACTAGGAAAGAGAGAGAGTGAGAGAGAGCAGGTCAGAGTGAGAAGCGGACTCCCCATGGAGCTGGGAGCCCGATGTGGGACTCAATCCCGGGACTCCGGGACCACGACCTGAGCTGAAGGCAGTCGCTCAACCAACTGCGCCACCCAGGGGCCCATGCACTAACCATTTTAATTGAGTTCAGTATTCATCCTCTATCAGAAAGCTGGAGAGAGTAGATCATTTTCAACTGGGTTCCATGTCTCAGAACATTACCTGGGTATTTTACTACTAAATTAGCTAGAGCAGATAATGCAATAATTCCACCTTTAGAGTATCTCACGGTGATAAAACCCATGAAATTGTCAGTTTCTGCTATGTCCGGTTTAGTTATGAAAATGTTTTCAGCTGGAAATACTGAAATCTGGTCATGAAATTGTGTTAACTGTTGATATTTTTGGAGACAAGAACCGGAAGCTTTGGGCCACTTGGTCTATTGCAGCTGATCTTGCTGTGAGCATTGTCATTGTACACGTTGCCAACTTGTTAGGGTCAATAAGCTTTGGATGTGACCGTGGAGCACTGGGGAAGGCTCAAGTGACTTTGGACTTGTCCCTGTTTATGGGGAAGTGAGATCGCAAGTTTCTTAGTCAGCTTCTCTTTCTTGCATCTTTGACATGTTTACATGAGAAATTCAGCTTGACCCTGAACTTTACCCCTCGGCTATATGCTGCTTCTGGGCTGGAAGTTTAATTCATTTATTTTAAAGGGCTACTCACATATCTGTAAGCAGGAAAAAGCCCTTTGTTGGTATTTTTCACTTTTTTGGTATATTTGGAAGTAGCAGAACTCAGATGCTAGTGCTTCTTGACAATGAGACCAATGAGACAAATAGGCCTGAATGCTTAGAGGAAATTGGAAATAGAGACCTGAATGAAATCCCAGGGGGTGTGGGTATCGTGTCCAAATTATCAAAGCCCATCATAACACTGAAAATGCTAACTGGTGTGTATAATACTTAGATAGAGTCTGGACATATACAAGGTGGTTGTTTTAGTAATACAATTTTTTTAAATTTGAAAATGTATAGAAAATAAGAAGCCGTTTAATATTACAAATTCAGTCTAAGTCCTGTGCTCTTCTTTCTGACCGCATTCTCTTTGCTCCCTCTCTACAGGTAACCACCAGCTTGTCACCTTAGGGTTCATGGTTCCCAGGCAGAGGGACATATTTTACCATATGTTCAGTTTGTTCTAACCAAAACCCCCCTTTGGAGAATAGTGCCAGCTCGGGGGCTTAGCTTTGGTTGGCCACTTGGGCACTGGGCACTGGCAGTAGCTGGATGTCATAATGAGCGGAAGTCGATGCTGTTGAGTCACATGTGGCCTCCATCCTTGCTGCCATGACCATTTTGCATGGTCCCAATGAGCAAGCACCAGGGGAGCTACTAGGAAGAGTCTGACTGACATCAGAGAACTTTCCATGCCCACAGTGAGACCCTCTCTGCAGTGGGTGCTATCTTGTGGGCATTTACGTGGCATGTGGATTTCTTCACACTCTGAGACTGTTCCTAGAGGTTCTTCCACAGAGCATTCCTCTACTCTTCACCAGCCTTCTACTTTTGTCCTCCAAGGTCTCTAAGCAGCTGGCCAGATAGCCACTCCCATGAATCAGTGTACCATGCTTAGATTTCCTGCTCATTCATTTCTCCCATTGGCTGAATCCTACTGGAAGCCATAAGCCAAGGGAACTTGGTTGATGCCATCCACAGGGATCAGTTTTCTAGAACCTAAGGGAGCACATGGAGAAGAAAGGATCTGGAGGGGCAAAGGAGACTATCCAGCCCATCGGACAAGCTTGAGTCTGCATCTAGGTCTCTATTCTGTCCCATTATTCCGTGAGCTTATCTTTGGTACCGATGCCCCATGTTAAGCACTACAACTTAATATATCTCACTAGTTGTAGGGCAGATCTCTTCACTTTTTCTAGGATCAGCATGTCAAGTTCCATTAAAAAAAACCTTATTAGGACTTGGTCAGGCAAATAATTTTTTAAGTTCTTAATAAGCCTGTCTGTGGAATGAATTGATTTAGACTAAATTTTACCCTAAATGCTTCCTCCAGTCCCAGAGGCATTTTTACTTTCTGCCTTTAACTATTACATATAGTTAATACGCAGCTCCAGTATTATCCTGATGCTGCACATTGCCTTGATAAATAGAAAAATTCTGTTCACTTCAAAGCCTACATAGTACTTGGGAATAGAAATCAATGTACACAAGCAACTGTTTTCCCCCTCAGAGTTTTCTCACAGAGTCTTTATCAAGGATCTGATTATTTTTAATATGTAGCTCTTGCCGGCAGGGGTTGGTAAAGTTTCTGTCAATATGGTTTCTGTTGGGAATTCTGGTTACTTCAAAAGGTGATTTTTCCCATCCTGATGTAGTTCCTCTGTATCATTAGATGTTAAGTGAAGATCTTTTTCTGCAATATTAAAAATGCCCACAACATGCTGTTGGGCCGTTCCTTTCCTTATTGTTTAACTGAAGCATCACTCATTTTAAAAGTAGACAGTCACATCTATAATAATGTTGCTTTTTCAAGCACATAATCCTTCAAATGTCCAAAGGAATTGGACTAAAGAAAACATTTGTGCATTGTATGAGATACAGATATGCAAATGTGCCCACCAATCCTTTAATTGGGAAGAAAAGGTCACATTACATCTGTTTCTGAGTCCTTGGATATCAGAGGATCTGAGCTTCTACGGTTATGTTGTCTGGCATTTGGTTGTTCCCAGAAGACTAATTGCCAAAACATTTTGAATACAAACTATTATGTTCATTTCCTGGCAATACATTGGTCTGTGAAAATAGGAGGTAAGAAAATGTACAAGAACAGAAGCATTAAGATCAAGAACAACAGATCTGGCACCAATGGACTGATTTTTAGCACTCTCCACCCCATTTTTTGGAAAAGATTTATTTTAGAGAGAGAATGAGCATGAGGGGGAGGGGCAGAGGAAGGAGAGTCTCAAGCAGACTCCCCTGATTACAGAGGCTGACATGAGCTCGACTTCACAACCCCGAGATCACAACCTGAGCCCAAACCAAGAGTCAGATGCTTAACGGACTATGCCACCCAGGTGCCGCAACCATTCTTCTTCTTTTGAAGTCTTTGTAGCTGAAACAAACAAACAAATAAACAGATTCTTCAAAGGCAAGGTGATTTATGATTCTAGAGGTTAAAGATTTCACATAAAAAGAGTGACAGCACAAAGTTAAGTAAGTTCTTGTAAGGTCAATAAACACTTATATGGCTCAGATGCTCTTTGCAAAAAATCAGCAAATTCTGTTGGCGTAAACTCGTTTTGACCATGACCCTTAGTCAAAATCTTTGGTTGTGCCTGATTAGTAAAATTATTTCTTTCTGCGAAGTGGAAAGTACTTTCTTAAAAAAAGTAGGCATTGGGGGCGCCTGGGTGGCTCAGTTGGTTGAGTGGCTGCCTTCGGCTCAGGTCATGATCCTTGAGTTCTGGGATCGAGTCCCACAGTGGGCTCCGAGCTCCATGCTTCTTGCTCTGACCTTCTCTCCTCTCATGCTCTCTCTCACTTTCTCTCTCAAATAATAAAATCTTTAAAAAAAAAAAAAAAGTAGGCATTGAATTCTTACGGGGCTGGGAGACAGAATTTCACAGAACCTCCCATCTGCACCAATTGAGATATATGGGAAGAACTTAGGCTTTAAGACAGAAGAGCTATAACCTGTGTTATAGGTTTATTATATTATTATTATTCTGTGTTTACTCATTTTGAAGCAAACTATCCAAGAACTTAGGTGGTACAGAACCTACATTTTGGCATTCACAATTCACTGGACACATTTGCTATCTTGTACACATTTCCAAGTTTTGAGTACTGTGGTGTGCTGTTGTAAAACCACTCACTACCACTTTGGTGGGAGGAAGAATAAAATCCTTCACACCTTACACATTTGCAGATTAAGGTGGGTCACTGTGTAATGCCTGTATTTATTGGTTTATCTTCCAACCAAACACAGATGAGGATGGGGATCACTTATGGGCAATGTCAGGGATCTACAGAATAAAAAAAGGACAAAGGAGGGTTACTCATGATTTACAGATCTATGTACTTCAGATTTTTTTGAACGTAATTCTTTTCCTTTCCCTGGAAATTCCTGTCTACAGGAGCAAGGTCACTGGAATCCTCAAGAGTAGTTATCTCTGCACAAAAGTCTATTGTAATAGAGTTTAAGCCATAGATCTCTTTCCAGTCTTATAACTTCACAAGGGGGGCTATACAAGTCACTATCTCAACAAGTCCAACACCCCAAGATGTGGTGAACTAACTCTGCTGATCATCCGTCAGCCTGTATTTTATTGACTTAGCAAATAATGAGTGTTAAGTAGGTGTGTAATGCTTGGGAGTTAGGGATAGATGCAAGGGTAACTCGAAACAACCTCTGCCCTCATGGAATTAGAAGGATTAGGGTGGGAAAGGAGACATATGGCAAGGGGAAGGGGAGATCAGTGTATAAATCAAACACAGCACTGATACTCTAACCCCCCTTATAGGGACTTAAACAACAAAGCGAACGTAAAGCATGTTACTCTTGAGAAGCTGTGACTTTATGCTAGGAGCCAGGCAGGGTCTTATGACCTTCTTTATGAATACCATTTACTGTTAGTGTAATTGGTAGGAAAAAGGAGTCAAAACTTTTATAAAGAAAAATAATCTCACAAAAGTCAGGATATGCACTATATTTTATAAGCAGTTATTCTCTACTAATGCACTTCATCTTAAAAAAGTCATCAGATGACCCAAGATAGTAACAATAACTGATATTTTATTCCTAATGAAACATCCTTTTATTTCTTTAATTGAATGCATTTTTGATTCTCAGGGATGACCTCTTTGTTTTTATCTATTTAGCTAACATATCTGCCTCTTAGAGATAAAGCATGTAAAAAGCGGAATTGTGATGAGTGTAAGATGTTTGCTGGCAAACACTAAGCTGCACTGATTCTAGTGTTATTGTTTATCTGTGAAATTTAATGCCGTATCACTTTACCAAATCACACCAGATATGACACAGAAACAATTTGTTTAAGAAAAGTTTTACTAATGTGTTCTTATTTCAGCAAAGTTATTGCAACAGGTTTAAAAGGCAGACAGACACACTATTACAGGCTCTAAAGTAACAAAGGAATTTTATACAATTAAAATATTACATAGACTGATGAGATTTACTGAATAACTAACAGATCCATAAAAGAAACTAAATCTGAAAGATTAAATCCAGTATTAGCACCTACAGTATCTCTGAAAGTAAAACTTTTAACTGTTTCACTCTTTCCTAATATATTTCTGAACTTTCTCCCAAAAACAGTGCTCTCAAACCCCAAAGATGATGGAAGGGCGTAAGAACCCGATACTAAGAACAGACAGCCAAAAGAACTAGAAACACTGACTCAGACTTGAGAGTTTTAGTTGGAAATCATTTAACTTACTGTACTTGAACCAATCATAAGATTTTTGTGCACTGAATACTGTATATGAGGAAAGTCTATGAATCACAAGGTTTGCCAGTAGGGACAGTTAAAAATTAGCAATATACAGTATTATTCCTATCAAATTTTTTTTCTCATAAGTTATATTTATAACAAAACTATAATTAAAATATTTATTATACTTGCTTATTACACATTCAGGGACACAGCAGGGACATTTATGTGTTTGATGGTTTAGCATCCACTTTATTGTGCTTACTTATTTTTGTAAGGAACACGCAACACATAGTACATCTTCCCAACATTCAAGGTAATGCAATAATAACAAAATTCTCCAAAGAAAAATAACTGGAAATTGCATTAAATACTGCTTTAATTAGGAATACCTGTTATCGTAAAACAAATAAAATCCTACATTATTTTTCCAATGAGTTTCATTTTGAAAAACTGAACAGCAGAAACAGATCTTTAAGATTTTAGTCATGGCAAAACTGGTAGTTCTTCGAAATCCGGGAGATGCGTTAGCAAAACCGCAGACACAGCCTACCTTTCGCCAAAATCCTGGAGAAAAGCATTTTACGAATTTGAGGGAAATAAAATTGAACACTGGCTGAGCTAGGACTTGAAGTCGAGAGCCACCTGGGAAGCTGGCCCAAGGAATGAAGCGAACCACTGGGACTGGTGGCGGATAAGAAAGAAACTTTGTGTTGGGCTAACCAACGGCCTATTTTATTAATGGCTTTGAATAAAAAAAAGTGAAATGCTTCATTGTGTTTTCTCAGAAACTAATCAAAAGATTACAGAGTCCTACACAATTTGGAGACACAAAGTGGATGCTGAGCGACTAGAGGTCACTCCAGGTGTGGAATTTTAGAAAGTCAGTCCTTGGAGTAAATGGCACCGTGGCTCTGGCAGCAGATACAAAGGAATGATGCTCTGGAGAGGAGGTAGGGGACACTCTGCGATCGGCCAGTGGATAGATGAGGGTCCCAGCTGGAGGTGGGATCTGCAGTCACATGCAAAAAAGGACAAGGTTTAGAAAGGGATGCTAAAATAACCTCCACAACGTCTCCTACACCAGCTTACAGGAGCTCCTCAGCTCTGTCTAGTAGAATACTTGGATCTGTACTAATTGACTAAGCGAGGACATAGCTCAGCAGTCTAGAAACACAAGCCCTGGATATTTCAGTCTCTGAGCGATTCTGTCACCAGAGGTAGGTAGCACAGCACAGGCGGAAGCGGAGAGTCTGAGGCCAGCCCACCTCGGCGGCTACCTACTAGTCTTCAGTCTTAGACAAGTAACTTGGGTTCTCTGTGCCTGACTCTCCTCATCTGAAAAAACTGGAATAATAGTTTGTACCTTGTAGGGCCACTGATGACGATCAGTACTAGGCATTTAGAACAGTGCAGGCGCGTAACAAGCACCCACAAAAGTTAGCTCTATTTCATCAGCGCTCATTTATTGTGACCGGGTAATGATAATGTTCCAATTTTTAAGTAAAGAAGACAATCCAAAGAAAAAACACTATTGGTTTTTAGTAGAGCGATTTTAAACACTTTTAATAAAGGCCATCTCATGGGACGCCTGGGTGGCTCAGTTGGTTAAGCCACTGCCTTCAGCTCAGGTCATGATCCCAGGGTCCTGGGATCGAGTCCTGCATCAGCTCCTTGCTTGGCGGGGAGCCTGCTTCTCTCTCTGCCTCTGCTTCTCTGCCTGCTTGTGCTCTCTCTCTCTGACACAAAATAAAATCTTTAAAAAATAAATAAATAAAGGCCATCTCAATGATCTGTGTATTTTTTGGTTAAATCATTAATTCTCATCTAATACTTCAACCTGCATAGGAAACCTTAGAGACTTAAGAAAAACCATAGAACTGAATTAATTATTCTTACAGTTTCTTATTCTTACAGTATCTTCCTCCAAGACCTCTGCCCACACTAGATCCTGGGCCTGAGGAACACACAGCTCTAAACGGAACGGAAATATCTGCATTCATGAAACTATCCAGAAGTTCCTAATGTAAATCTTTCCCATTTCAAAATTTCGCAGTTGCCTGACTATTGATAGATTAGTCTCTGGTGTGTAATTGCTCAAAACCCCACACCACCTCAGAAAAACATTACATTTAGCAATAATAGCTGCAAAATGAGTCATGACAAATGGGCTGTGCCAAGTCAAGGCAGCCGCAACTGGTAAAACAAACTTATTCCAAGGGCACGCAACAAAAACCACACATAAGGTTCCGAGTGGCTCTACTGAGAAGTGTCAGTTTGGAAACTGTACACGACAAAGTCTATGCGCAAGTAACACTAAGTGTTCCCAAACAAGACCTTTTTAAAGAAAGAAAACACATGGCAGAGGAGGTCATTATTTAGATTCTTGGCTTTCAGAGTCCAAGAATTCAGGTGATGCTTTCACTACTGCTCTAAGACGGCAGCTTTGGAATGTTGGTTGGTTTACAGGATTTGATAAATTGTACAGGGGCGGACAAAATGTATCTTTTAAGAAAGGCTTGATAAAGAAAAGGGGAGGATAAACACTTAGGATAATCTGATGAACTCTTTCCTCTCCCCATGTTTCTTCTGCTGCAAGTACTTATGGGAAATATGGTGTAAAAACAGGGGTTTTAAGGTTCATCCAAGTTGGGTTCCCATCCCAAAATGTGTTAGACCGTATGACCCTGAGAACACCATTTCATCTGTCTGTGCCTCAGTGTGCTCGTCTCTCAAATGGAGGAAATACTCGGCACACTTTTTGTAAGAAGGAGACATACCATTTGCAGAACACCTGGCACAGAGCAGGTGGCCTCGAAATGGCAGTTGTTATTGCTGTTGCCCGGGGAAGGAGGGGGAGGTCTGCTTTGGCAGGGTCTGTTTCTGGGCTGCCTGGTAGTGACAAACAGCTGCGAACGGTCAACCGGGAAAGCACAGCAGCGGAACGCTCTCTGTAGCTGCGGTCGGCAGAAACGGGGCAGTACGATTTTCTGTTACTTAGAAGGCTGTGCTAGTGGACTATGGTTTCCACATGATTCTGCATCTATACTCCTATCAGTATTAACTGATTTGCTTCTGACGTCTTCCAGGTCATTATATGGATACGGAAGAACATAAATGTTCTAAACAAAGTAATTAAATTTATGGTTTTAACCACCAGGGTAAATTTTCTTCTATTGGGCAATGAAGCCACTTAAATAAATGAAATATTCAGAATCTCCCCTTCCACTCTGAAATGTTTCTTTGGTTATTAAAGCCATTCATCATACAGGCAGGGCAATCGCTGAAATGATTTTTATATGTAAAATGTCTAGGATTGCTTTGAATATTAAAACAAGACCTCCTCCCCTGAAAAAACACCCGCCAAAACAAAGTAACAATAAAACCAGTCTGAAAACAATACAAAGGGGGAAAGTCAGGATTAAATTCTAGATCACTAATAGAATTTTGGCTTAAATACACATTTTAAATCTCAAACCAATACGGAGAATATGTCATTATCTAACCACTTATTTACCATGCAGGGAAGAAAATTCATGCATGCTACAAATGATAAAAACTGCATATAAATCACATAATTTTTTTTTACCTTTAATTCTATGGTTTATCTTCCACTGCTCATGCCTCTGTCTTCATAAATGGTGATTTCAATCTAAACAGCATAGCTGTTAAGAAAACACACTGGAGAATGGAACATGTAAAAGGGGACTGTGGCATGATGATGTGTATGATCTGCACTCTCTGCTTTCAATTTCCTTTGCTCATTTTTAAACTATTAAGAATTTCTCCTACTTAAGTTAAACACGATACTTTGTCCACCTTGCAAAAAACTTCAAGAAATGTAATTGCCTGTAGTACTCTACATGTAATTCCTGCCTCCCCCACCCACCCCCCTAAGCATTGTTTATTTTTTGGGAAAAAGAATTCTGACAAAAGATGCTACATTGTAGAACTAGGGGGTTCTTAGCTGAGAATCGAAAAAGGTAATGAATTCAGATGTTCAAAATGCCCTGTAATTATCTGCAAACTTTTTCCTGGGAGAGGGTTCATGACCTCTAAAAGTTTTAGAACCACTGCTGCAGAGTATAATAAAACTGCTGAAATGATTATCAGCCGGAAGGCCTGGGATTATCTGACCTCGGTTTTTTAAAAAAAAAATTATTTTACTCATTATTCTAGTTATCGAGCTAAATTAGTTTTTTTGCAATTTTATTTACCAAATTCACTTAGTGAGTTTCAAAGCTTACTGCCTCTAAAAATATGCACAGTATGTCAAAGGTAATGAAATTATATATCTGGCAGCTGTAACTGATTTCAACTAGTCCGATGAACCCATGGAACTGCAATTCATTTGGATAACAAGTCTCACCACACATTATGAGTTTATGCATTTCAAAGAAGCTTTAGGTTCAGAGTTTCTGCAGCTGAAATGCATTACTCATGCCACCCCCATTATTACTACAAGATGCCTTCAGAACCACCAAGAAAGATGGTAACCAGAATATTAAACAATCCAGAGACCTGCACAAAGCAAAGGAAGGAGATGTGCTTTAAGAAAAACGTTGGAGACAGGAGGCTTACGGTAGCTATGCAATTCGCACAGAAGGTTCCTAGGGCAAACACAAGAGAAGGGAGCTAAATTCTCTCTAGTTGATGCCAAATAGTACTGTCAAAATTTTCTTTTTGTAGATAGTTAGACCCTATGATCTGGACAAAAAAGATACAACTCGAAGTCCTCTCTCAATGGGATCTGTCAGGAGGAGGCCTTGGGGAGCATATATCTTCTCATTCTGCTCTTGAATGTATTTGGACACTTTCTTCAGAACCTGAAAGAAACACCATACTTTTAACAAATGTCATCAGATTTCCCATTCTTAGCTGGATCTCAAAATACTCAGGCAGTGGAATTAGGTTTTAAAACAAGAAATGGATATTGGCACAAAGGGATACAGCTGCGAGTATCTGGCACACACAGGTTGTGTACACATATGGCACAGCCTGATGGACTCTGCAAGTCCCAGGATCTTCAATGCAGGGTAAGTAAGTACCAACGCATACAAGATCATAGGCGCCAGCCCTTCCTTACCTGCTGTCGTCTCCATCCTGGACAGAGAGATATAAGTAGATGATTATACACACAGAGGTCGGTTGTACTTTTCTCTTTCCCACTCATCAAGTGCTGTTAATGTGACACCAAAGTAGTTCTTGGTCGTTTCCTATAGAACCACTGCTTCTCTCCTTTGAATATTTTCATCAACTTTAAGTAATGATTCAAAGTTGGCCCATTAAAGAGGGAGTCCAGTTAGTTGAAAACTGAGAAGTTTATTTCCTTTGTAAAGCATGTGACAGCTGCTATGGAGTTTCTGATGACAAGTGTCTTACATCATTTCCACCACTGCATATAATGCGACTCTGTAGTTTGCTCTTGTGTCCTTGATGGGAACTTTGGTTTATAAGTTTAGTATTAAGGTTGTAAAAGTCAAAGCAAATGCAGACAAAAGCCAGATAGGATACAAAGGAACTTCTGGAAATTGCCAAATCTCTAGCTTTAATAAGGGCAATTTTGAGACAGATAAGCAGAAGAAAATAAATCTTAATAGCTACATACAAAATCAAAGAGTTACATGTTTTATTTCAGATTCAAAGTCATCATAACGCTTTTTTGGCTCTAATGTTCAAAAAGGCTTTGATCCAGTTCTCTAATTACTATATATTTTCTTGGATTTATATTATCAGCATACACTGAAGTCTTGGATAAATGTGATCACGACATAAGGGAAAAAAAGAACTGTATGAGAATAAAGTTAGAGATGAAGAAACAAATTAAATGTGGGACTATAATGTACCAGGGCAAACTAACAAAATTAGGATACTACCACTTAGGTGCTATAGTATAAGCTGAATTAGAATTTAAAACACTTTGCACAACAAATTTTCTCACTGAAGGAAGATAAAATTTAAATAAGTTTATTCAAGTTGCATCTTTGGGAATACTATAATTTCATGTTCTAAAAGAGCATGATGTTATTAAAAGAGGGTTCTACAGGGTTCTTTAGGTAGTGAATTAAGTATACCAATTCTAAAGAAAACATTTTTTTTTTCATCTAATTATCTGAAGGTAATACAAGTATCATTCTCCTATTTTCAACTCTCAAAGAACTCGAGTGATGCTTGATCTTTGTGGGCAAAAAAGAAATCTTAGGCACTATCTTTCTATCAGTTTGTCAATCATGCTAACATAACTAATAGAAGGAAGTAGCCGTAAAGGTGACCCTCCATCTCTCCAATTCCTTTCTCAGCTCACCTGCCAGAACTGGAAATTGGAGAGTCAGTCTACCCTCACTCCCGGCCATTTCCACTAGGGGGGACAGTCAGAAAAGTGCTTGCATGGCTGGTTTCAAAGAAAGGATTCCTTCAGAACAGCTTTCCCTCCTCTCTCCTTGGGTACAGGTTACCAGCAAAGAAAAAGCATGCCTTTATTCGATTCAAGCGTAACTCTGTTGTGCAAGGTTTTTATTTAAACTTTAATAACATTCATGTGCACTTAGGTATCAGCTCAGAAAGAAAACAATGTTTTCTTTTTGCTTAAGCTCCAAAGCCTCTTATACCACTCTGGTGAAGGCAGGACTATCTTAAACAAGATGCTCTTAAACTCTTAGTCTCTTTAGCAACAAGAAAGCATTAACATGAGTAAACTCATACTGCATCCCAGGCAGGACAAAGTAACGTTCTTACTATCAAGAAACTTTATGTTGACATTTTAGTCATAGTTTATTATTTTTGGTAAATCAACGTCAAAACAATGTCAAAACAGAACAAAATTATCTGTTATTCTCAAAACCTCAACAAAACCTCAATCTATATAATATTTACAAAGCTAAACACAATCAAACCTCAGTAAAGACTATTATCCTCCTTGAGAATATTAAACTGGAGAGACCCTCAAGAAAAAATACAGACTTTCAAGAAAAAGTATCCTAAGTGAAGCTAAGCGAGAACAGCAGGATCTTAGTACTTTCAGAAATAACTATGTTGCTTCTAATCTGTTCCTTTTACAGATTATAACACATAAGCAGAAGGGATGTTATGAAAAAGGCAGACAGCTACTAAGAGGAGAAGCTTTTACAAGCCCATTTGTTCCCTAATTATAATGGGCAGCAACAATAGAGAAACAACAATGAAGTCTTTATCTTCATTTTAAATCAATAAATAGCACATTATTGGAAAAAAAAGCATGATTGTTCTAGTGAATTTTAAAAGGCTTATTTACAATTTCAAAAAATTTAACCCACATGACAAGTGTAAGCACTATTTATTATATTTGGCTTACTATTTGCAGACTAAAAATTTTTAGTGTTTAAAACAATACAGACTAACTGACCCAATCCTGTCCTTTCATAAAGTGGAAAAATAATAGTACAGAAATTCCTAAGGGACAAACTGGAGAGCAGGAGAGGGCAGCTGTGTTCTAGTATCACTGTATCAAAACTACAAATATACATTTAATATTTTCTTTTAAAAGTATAAGTACATGTCTTAATTAAGACCATTCCAATTATTCACTTGGCAGGATCTAGTTATTCACGTCTAGTTTCCTTTTTTTTTTAAAGATTTTTATTTATTTATTTGACAGAGAGAGAGAGAGAGAGAGAGAGATCACAAGTAGGCAGAGAGGCAGGCAGAGAGAGAGGAGGAAGCAGGCTCCCCACTGAGCAGAGAGCCTGATGCGGGGCTCGATCCCAGGACCCTGAGATCATGACCTGAGCCGAAGGCAGAGGCTTTACCCACTGAGCCACCCAGGCGCCCCATTCATTTCTAGTTTCTAAAATAAAATCACCTACTAAAAAAAACGTGACCATACCTTAAATTTTGGTTTCTTGGCTAATTTCATTTGGTCCTTTTTTTTTTTTTTTTAAAGATTTTATTTATTTATTTGGGAGAGAAGAGCAAGAGAGAGCACATGAGTGAGGCTGGGGAGGAGAGGGAGTAGCAGGCTCCCCACTGAGCAGGGAGCCTGATGTGGGCTTGATCCCAGGACCCCGAGATCATGAGCTGAGCCGAAGATGCTTAACAAACTGAGCCCCGCTGGCATCCCTAATTTTAGTTGGTCTTTACTTGTTTTATAATACTCCATAAAAAGAAAGAAACCTTGATTCGACTTACAAAGTAGTACCTTCTATATTGCCTGTGAATCCAAGTTTAAACATATATTAGGACCAATTTCCACTCTATTCCT
The DNA here is from genome assembly GCA_028533885.1 of Nasua narica. Lineage (NCBI taxonomy): Eukaryota > Metazoa > Chordata > Mammalia > Carnivora > Procyonidae > Nasua > Nasua narica. The sequence continues at coordinate 117,805,864 of CM052800.1, read as the reverse complement.
GATAGGGAACTTCCTTTCTAGATTAATAATCAAGGGGATATTTATTTATTGACTGACTGACTGTAGGCTCCACGCCCAAGGTGGGGCTTGAACTTGCACAAGTTCATCACTTACATAAGATATCACAAGTTGCATATGCTCTACCAAATGAGCCAGCCAGGTGCCCCAATAGTCAAAGAGATTTTAATTAAAAGCTGCTAAATGTTTTAAGCAGCTAAATAAGTTAGCAGCTGCTAAAAAAGATTACTTATACCTGAAAAACATGTATGTGTGTGTATATATATATGTAAACACATTCGTATGTGTATATACATACATATATATGTCTTAAGAGAACACTATTATGCATTTACCATATGTGAGGAAATACATTAATTCTAACACCCATTTTACAGTTGAGAGAACTCAGGCTTAGAGAGATTAATTTGTCCATGATCCCATAATTAATGTAATTGACTTGGCTGGCACCCAATTACCAATTTCTTTTTACAACTGACATTAGAAGGAGGTATCTATTTCAGCAAATGCACATGGATAAATAAAAGTTAATTAAAATCTTATCAACAAATGTAAAAGCTATAGTGAAATGACAACTCAATCATCTAATACTCCACTAAGCATGAACAAAATTCTCTAGAGGATGTAATTCTACCTTAAATTGGTAGTATCCTACACTTTCTATAAATGACCATCCCCACATGGCCTAGTTTCTATCCATATGACTTTAGCCCAACCCCCTCCTACATTCAGTTTCTCATCAAATCTTGGTTCCACTATCACCATATTTCTTGAATTTGTTCACCTCCTTCCATATCTACTGCTCCGTTCCCTGTCCAAGGATTCATGACCTCTTGCCTGGATTTCTATGGAGCATCCTACCTGGTTTCCCTACTTCTACTTTTATATCTTTTTTTCCCCCCTAAAGAGATGGCTTTAAAATGATTATCTGATCATATCACTCTCCCGCTTAAAATCTTTGAGTAGTTTCTCCGCTGCACTGAAAATAAAATCTGAAACATCTTTCTATGGACTACTCACTCCTACATGCTACTGCTCCTCCTAACCTCTCCAAATTCGCCTCTGGCCCCTTTCTCCACTTCTCTCCTTCCACACTGGCCTTCTTTCAGTTCCCAGGACCCATCATGCTCTCTAGACCTTTGCAAACACTGATCTCTCTACATGAATGGTCCCAGGATTTGCATTCTTCATGTAGCCATTTATGGATTACCACTTAAGAGGCCTTTTCTGACCACATAATCTAAATTAGGTCTCTCCTATTATTTTCTATCACAGGAAAGTTTGTTTTCTTCAAGACACTCATCACTATTTATACTTTAGTTGGTTTTGTTTCCTTTGCATCAATTGTTACCACTAAATTATAAATACCACAAGGTCAGCAATCATGTTTGCCTTATTCTGTTATATACCCTGCAAACTGTTTAGCTAGCACATTGTAGGCTTTCAATAAATATTTAGCAAATGAATGAATCCCTTGTCCCTTCACTCAGCGAAGCTACTATTAAAGAGAAGCTGCTAAGACAAAACACAGACTGAAAGCTGATACTGATCCTTTAAAACTTCTGATTTTGAATGTTGAACAGGAATGGAAGTTAGCTGCTTCTCTGTATAATATGGAACAAAAATATTAACTACTAATTTAGTTATTTAAATATACCCTGTTAGTAACACTAAGACAATTCATGTCAGGATGCTAATGAGGCACATGGCAGTGTTTTCAGCCAATAACTTACAAAAGTACTTCAGCTACAACTGTATTTGTTTTCCACTACACAGAGTCCAAGACAATCACAAGACACTTCTATTAGGTGGGGTATAATCTGTAATACAGATATCCTTATAGCATTTTTGTTGCTAAACATGCTTGAAGTTAAATGTGTATTAGGGGTTTACTGTGATTAACTTAAATTCATTCAACACATAGTGAGTGAGTGTCTAAAATACATCAGGGCATGGCGTTGGGCATGAAGAGGGACACAAAATGGTTAAAGCACTGTCCTTGACCTCAAGAAAAATACATACTTGAAGGGCAAATAAGAATGCAAACTGCTACATCCCAAAGTCAAGAGAGGTAAGTGCCAGGAAAAGAGACATAAATATTGTGGGGATACAAAGGTGAGAAAGAATTCTGATTAGCAGAACAAGGAAAAGTGAGATGACAGGAGGATCTAACGGACTGGTGAGATTCGAACAGGGGAAGAATGGCACTAGAGGTGGAGAAAAACCTCGGAGGGTGTGCTTGTTGCCTGGCAAGGGAAGGAGTTTGGCTGAAAGATGAAGTAAAGAAGGGATGGGAGACAAAGCTGGAAAGGTAAGTTGGAGGTCACTTGGAGAAAGGACTTCGACTTTACTCATTGGCAGTAAATGGGAAGCCAGGGAAGCCCTCTGACTTCATAAAAGTACTAGAGGAAGTGATACAGTGTTTTTTTTGTTGTTGGTGGTGGTGGTTTGTTTTTCTTTTTAAGACTCTATTTTAGAGAGAGAGTGCACACGAGTGGGGAGGGGGCAGAGCAGGAAAGAGAGAGAATTTCAAGTAGACTCTCGGCTGAGTGCAGAGCCTGACACAGGACTCAATCCCAGGACCCCGAGATCATGACCTGAGCCGAAACCAAGAGTTAGAGGCTCAACTGACTGAGCCACCCAGGTACCCCAGTAACGTAGTGTTTTATGAAGGCAGCAACAGATGGTTTGGAAAATAAAAGAATGGAAGAAGTGAAACTTGTCAGACTATTTCAAATAGTCTAAGAGACAGGTAATAAGGGCACATATTAGAACAGTGGCAGAGGAAATCATGAAAAGTTAATGAATGAGAAAATGGAAGATATTTCAGGTTTGACAGCTGATAACTTCTTCATCCTCCACACCTTAAGATGGTTCTGTAAAAGCCAGGGTGCTATTAAACAAAATAGGGAGGTGCGAGGTTTGCCTTTTGGACACCTAAGTCGAGAAGCTGGCAACTCCAGGTCTAGCAGGCAGCTAGAAAGAGAAGAACTCAAGTCACAGAATAAGACTGAAGATAGAGACTTGGGGAAAACAAATAAGAGGACTCTCAGAAAGCTATACAGAATGAGAGTCTAGATTTCTCACAGTCTTAAGTGTGGCCAATTTGAATACTGGTGTGTCAACTTCACATTGACATCAATTTTGGCCAGTTTATGAAAGTCTCAGGAATCTTTACTATGTGCTTTAGACACAGGAGCAACAACAAAATTTGAATTATTATTACTATACATGCCCCTTTAAGTTTAGTGGCAACTGGCATCATGTAAACATGTCACCGACTCACCTTTTTTTTATGATTTTAAGAGATTTTGTGAAAACAAAGGTAGCCTTACCTTCTCATAATGAGTTTCCATGCATAAGAAGATGGTGTATGCTGTTAAACAAGCCAAACAGCCTTCGAGATAGGATTGGCCTCCAAGCTTCTCTGCTTCTGCATACAGGTTATTCAGAGTTCGAACTGTTTCTTCAAACTGCTGTCTATCAATCTGTACAGAAAAAAATTTAAAAAGAAGTTTTTGAAAAGAAGATCAACTACTCACTAATGCTTGCTATCACTAATTTATTCTGCTATATGTTCAACATTCTTATCCACTACTTGGCAAACATTTTAGGTAATGAAATCGGGACCTATGTTACTGAAACTGCTCAGTTTTTGTTTAATCTTACCCCTCTTATGGACACTGGGTATCTTCAAGCCTCAATATGGTATCTCTTTATACTGGATATCAAGTAACATAATAAAATGATACAATCCTGGGGTACCTGGGTGGCTCAGCTGATTGTGTATCCGACTCTTGGGTTTTTGCTCTGGTCATTACGTCATGGGTCATGGGATCGAGTCTCATGTTGGGCTCTGGGCTCAGTAGGGAGTCTGCTGGAAAGTCTCTCTCTGTCCCTTTGCCACCACCCCCCACCACCGCTCGTGTGTATGCTCTTTCTCTGAAATAAATAAATCTTTTAAAAAAATCACACAATCCTTCCAACTTTCCATTCACTTATAGCGACATTTACAGAGCACCTACCATCAGACAGATGTTAGGACAGGCCTTAGAGAAAGATGATTAAGACACTGTCTTAGTCCTCCAGGAGTTGACAGTCATGAAAGCAGAATAGGTAAGTAAACATAAAAACATAATAAGCTGACAAAGTACTACAGTGGAGGCACAAAAGGAAGGAGATGGTTTCTATCTGGAAAGAGCAGGTAATTTTATTATTTTTTCAAAGTTTTTATCTAAATTCCAGTTAGCTAACATACAGTGTAATATTAGTTTCAGGTATACAAAAGAGTAATTCAACACTTTCATATAATACCTGATGCTCATCACAAGGGTACTCCTTAACCCCCATCACGTATTTCACCTATCCCCCCACATCCCCTCTGGCAACCATCAGTTTGTTCTCTATAGTTCAGAATCTGTTTCTTGGTTTGCCTTCCTTGCTCTTAAAAGCAAGTAATCTTAAATTGAGTCTCTAAACATTGGGATCTACTGAAAGCTCACACTAAGACAAAATCTCAAACTATCACACAAATCTTCACACCAAGTCTTTCCTATTAACCTTTCTATTCAGTGATACCATTATCTCACATTTACACTAATACTACCACTGTCATCCATTTTCACTCTAATCTCCTGCTTTCACTTTTTTCTCCTAACTTTGTAGATTTCACATCTCAATGCTCTACCTTAGGACTTTCACTCCATTAGCAGAGTATTTCATGTAACACTACCATTCTTGGCAAAAAAAGACAATTTATCTGTCCTTACTCTAGGCCTTCTCTCACACATTTACCTTGCTCCTGAAAGGAGTAACTCCTTACATATAAACTCTATCTTTTATGAAGTCTCTCTCTCTCTCTTTTTTTTTTAGGAGACTCTTAAGCAGGCTCATGCTCAGTGCAGAGCCTGACACGGGGGGCTCGATCTCACAACCCTGAAATCATGATCTGAGCCAAAATCAAGAGTCAGAGGCTTAACCGACTGAGCCACCCAGGTGCCCCACTTTTGTTAAGTCTTTATATAGAAACAGATTGGGAAAAAAGTCAAATAACTTCGATATATAGTTTAAGACAAAATAGTCCCAAGAATGCAATTTTTTAAAAATGTAAAACAATTTATGATCATCACCTTTAAGCAATTAAAATTCTTTGGGTTAGAGGCAGTTACAATTATTGTTTTGTCCTTTGCGTGGAAAAACTATTGAGCACTCAAGGAGCCAATGGCATGAAAAACTTTTATGTGAACTTAAAAGTGGTGGCAGCTCTCCTGTTTTTCAAAAGGAACTACTTTTAATTTCCCAGAATATTCAGAGTTTCTGACAAGGGTTGGGGGTGGAGATGGTGCTGGAAGCCAGCGTAGCATTCCTGCACTGAGCAACCACTTGAAGAATGGTCATCTGGGAAATCTATGTCAGAGTTCTCATTCCCTGAAAATGGACTTTGTTCACTTCATGGACAAATATTTATAACAAATTGTTATCTTTACTAATTATGGCCAAGTTAACACCTTCAGTTTGTCCCATTGGTAAATCCACAAAAGTCTAAATAATTTCAAACACGTGCATTTGATCTACCTAAAATGTTATGGTCTGATTATGAAAAAGTTCTTTGAATTATTTACATTTCTTTGGATACATGGTGATTCGAAATCCTGGAATCCAATCCAGAGACATTTTCTTTCTTTCCGATCAGAATTACTGGTCACACCAGAAACATGAATTCTTAAAAAAGTTATTCCAAGATTATAATGATTTACAGGATGGAGGTAAATCACAGATCATTAAAAAAAAATCCAAGATGAAGGATTTTTTTAAAAAAAGCTTAATAAAAAAGAAATTAAAAAAGTCAAGAATTTTTCTGAACAGTTATTAAAAAAGAAAAGAGGGTAGAAAGCATGCGAGGCAGCAGTAAAGGCAAAGCGCGTAACATACAAGGACTCAACAGAACAAATGTGGGCATTTTCCTTTCGCTCACTTCACTATGCAGAACACCTGTCAGTGCTGTCCCTTGGGTACATGAAGACTGATACTGAAGCTATGTCAAAATTGGGAGATTTGTGAAGTGGGAGCCAAATATAAATTTGAAGCAATAAACATTGAAAATCAGAGGGAAATAGGAATCAGACTCATTTTCCCAGAACTTTTGTTTCCTGAACTATGTGGTAGAAAGCACGGAGCTGAAGCTTAAAGTGATAGGTCAAATGTAACAAGTCAAATTACAGCCTGGTTGTAATTTCTACAACCAGGTACAGACACATATTTTTAAAGGCATGTAAGGGAACAAATGCTTCAATTATGGTTCACTCATTTATCTCCTACCAAGGGCGCCTAAGGTGTCTGTATTTTGGCTAAAGTGAGAATAAAGCTTTCTTTAAGAACTGTCCTGGCAACAAAGTACTTAAGCATCACAGGCAACAGAAAAAGTAAACTTGTTAACAGGCAGAACTTGTCCTTACTCCCAGATTAAAGGGTACAAATGTATCTGTGTTTAATGCTTTAAAGTAACACAAAACATTTATATACTAGTTTCTTCCTCTATTAAATTGCCAAGTGTGATGTTCTCACAAAATGAAAATCAGCCCCAGTGGCAGAGCAATCAGTAAATTTCTAGGTAAGTAGTAGAGAAACAAAGACAGAAACCTTTCAATTTTCCATCAAACAAAGCAAGAAAATTTAAACCTATAATTTAAATTTGATTTCAACGCATTAAAAGAAAAATCAAAGCTCTCCTAAGCAGTTTAAAGTATAAACCAGTGTTTTAACCCAAACATTTAAAAAAAGAAAAAAAAAAAAACCCTCAAAGACACAATTGAACAGCACCAAGTAACACTCCATATAGTACTCAGAGTCACAAGCAGTTCTAGGCTATAATCTGAAGTCAAAGAAATAAAAGGACTACAGAATTTAGAAACATCAATTTCCTGTAAGAACCGGTGGAGTACTGTGACTACATTGTGTTTTCTGTATTCAGACTATAAAATAAAGGCTCTACCACACACAGAGTGGAAGGCTAATGTTTGATTCTGCATACATGTATTTGGCTCAGTTATGAGTTGGAAGTTTGACTTTGAAACCTTTAAACAAAGGAATCTTGTAACATCCAAATAAGTGTGGTAAATAGTTTACCCTCTGATTTGAAAGTACATAAATAGTATAAGAGTTTCCATAACAGGCTTTCAAATAAAACCTGTGCTTAATCTCACACAAGCCCTAACATATAAAACATGTTAACTGTGATGTTAAATTATTTTAAAAATAACATTCAGTAGCTCCAGCCAACAGGCGACTTGCTCAATTTTTACCTCTTCAAACCATGGTGGAAATGCCCCTCCAGTGTCCAGCTGAGTTAACCCAACATCGAGACAATAAACTGCAGCATTTATACGGCATTTCACAGACAAGCTGATCTACAAACCATCTTTATAAAGCATACCTGATCTTTCATTTGCACTTAAAGAAACTTAACTTAGGTTACTAACCTGACCAGTTGTAAATTAAGTTGAAGGACACTACAATTGATATACATTGATTTTCCAAACTTGGCAATCAGGTAGAACCACCTACCTGTTAGAAGCTGATTCTAAAGGACTGCTACACATTTCTCTAGGACAGACTCATCTACACCCACTTATCCCATGACCAGTATTTCTTACTCCCACACCCACACCGACAGCACACCTAGTCATCTCAGTCCCCCCCCCTCCCCACTAAGGTGAAAAGAGCACAAAACCTGCTCCCATCTAACCAGAAACTGATCTCTAAAAAGGAAACAGAATGTAAAGTAACAGGGATCAAGCCCAAAAGATCTTTCCTTGGGTGGGTAAACACATGCGGGTACAAGAAAACACACACATATGCTCACTTCATTGCACTTTTAAAATAAAATACAATGATATTTTCACCCCTAAGTCTGAGGGGAAAACACAGCCCATTCTTCCATTTCTGTATGTAGGGTTGCCTAAGGGACCTACATCCCAACGCCAATTTTGGTATGCAAGTCAACAAAACACAGGTGGCTCCCAGTGATCTATTTGGGAATGACAAGTGTAAGGCCTTGTTTGAGATCTTCCCCTGTCCAGGCCGATCTAATGCTCTGCATTTTTCAGGTTCCAAGAAGGCCTGTTGTCTGTACTGCCTGGCACAGCAACTTAATAAACCCTTTCTGCCGAGCAGTGCAACCAGCATAATAGCCACAAACGCCAGTCACGAGAATGATGATGATTACTCCTGCCTGGCGAGGTAGGAGGATATAGCTTACAACATGCTGAGTTAGGTGGCTTGGAACCTCAGGAATTAGTTTCTTATCACTGCTGTCAATAACCCGGGGTGGGGGTGGGGGTGGAGGGGTACAGCCGGGAAGAAGACGGCTGGCTGGGTGCAGATTCCCGGCACTGGGCACCACAGAGTTCTATAAGGTCATCACACTGGGGGCTTGGCCTTATTCGTCCTCCTCCAAGCACCGTGTCTTGCTTAGTGGCCCTCTTCTGACCAAGGCTCCTTCTTTGCCTGCCCCTCCCCAGAGCCGCGAGACACTCAGCGGGCCCGGTGTCGGCCCATACTCCTTCCCGTCCCTGAAGAGCCCTTCCTCGCCCCAGAGCAGGTGCGAGGAGTCAGTCTACGCACCCGGTTCTCCAGCTCCGCGGGGAACTTGGTCTGGAACTGGCACCGTGTGCCACTGCTGTAGTCTCGCTGAATGAATACCTTCCCGGACACCGGCGCCTGCTGCGGCCTCATGGCGAGGACAGAACCGGCGCGCTGCGGGTTCGGGGAAGGGGGGGGACACCAACCACGGGTCAGATCCCCGGCCTGGACCCAAGACTCCAGCCCGCCAGCTCCCCAGCCCCCACCACGGGCCAAAGCGGCCCAAGGCCTCCCCCGCCCCACTCCCCTTCACCCATACTGTCACCGCGGGCCTTTTACTACAGCCCGGGCCCAGGCCCCGCGCCCCCCCACAGCCCGGTTCGGCCCGGGAAACACGAACCCGCCTCCTCTGCCCTCCAGCTGCACTCGCACCGCCCACGTCGTCACTTACGTCCTGCCGCAAAAGGCCTCTCTCCCCGCCCCTCAGCTCGGCCTCCCGCCTCAAGGCCAGGGCCCACCCTCTCCCCGACCGTAAAGCGACACTGGTGAGGCTGCGCGCTGCCGAGTGGAGGCGTGCCCAGGGGGCGGGGCCCGGGCCGATTCCGCCTCCCGTCCCGCCCCGAGCAGTCAACGCGGAAGGAAAAGGCTGGGCTGGGCGGGGTGCGGGTGGGGTGGGGGGGAATTGTGGAGGCTTGACTCTGCCCCTGGTTGCGGAGGTCTAAGACTCAGGACTTCCCCTTTGTGTCATATCCGTGTTGTGTCATTTCCCTAGTGATGGCCGAGGTAGTTTTTGATCACTGATGTAAGGCGTTATTTTCACTCTTGATTGGATGTCCTAGCTTACACGTGGGACACCACCCGACTCTATACAAAACGAAGTGCTCACACAAATTTGGAAATAGAAAGCAGACGTCTAGAGATCCTTTTGGCAATGGGGCGGGAGAAAGAGAGGACAAAGAACCTGCTTGGGGTTTATTATCAAGCATCCCTCCTCCCAAATCTCTGAGGTGTTACCCTTCCTCCTACCCAAAGATTTTCACCCAGCATACTTTTGCAAGGCAAAGAAAACCCCCTTACCCTTGTCTGCTGATGTTTGGGTGATAGAACTTGTTTGCATCACTGTTTCATCCTGCCTTTTATATATTTTAAAAAATTTCTCTTACCATATTTTATTTTTTAAAGATTTTATTTATTTATTTGACAGAGAGAGAGAGATCACAAGTAGGCAGAGAGGCAGGCAGAGAGAGAGGGGGAAGCAGGCTCCCCCTGAGCAGAGCGCCAGATGCGGGGGGGGGGGGGGGGGGGGGGG
>CM052800.1:117780150-117795857 GCA_028533885.1 Nasua narica | reverse complement strand
TCTCAATCAAGATTGTGAACATTTATCGCCCTCAAAATGTTCCTTATGCTCCTTTGTAATTCCTCTGTCCTGACGTTACCCAGCTCCTTTTCCCCAGGCACTGATCTGCTTTCTGTTAGTATTTATCAGTTTGCATTTCCTTGACTGTTACACAAAATGAATCACACAGAATGTACTTTTTTTTTTTTTTTTTGGTTTGGTTTCTTTCACATAGACATTGTTTTGAGATTCATCTGTTGTGTTATCAAGAATTCATTTATTTTCATTTATTTTTGTTGCTGGATAGTATTCCACTGTATGAGTATCCTATAGTTTGTTTATTCATTCATCTGTTGATGGACTTTTAAGTTACTTCCGGTTTGGGGCTATTACAGATAAGTTGCTATTGGACATTCATCTACAAGTCTTTGTATGGACATACGATTTCATTTCTCTTGGGTAAATATCTAGTGTTTAACTTTTTAGAAAACTGCCAAACTGTTTTCCAAAGTGGTTGTACCATTTTACATTTCCGCCCCAGCGTATGAGAGTTGCTCCACATCTTTGCCAGCACTTGTATAGAGGCATCTTCTTGTGCTTATAAATTTCATCTTTCTATGACTAATGATTTTGAAGATCTTTTCATGTACTTATTTGCCATCCCCATATCTTCTTTGATGAAGTGTCTGTTCAAGGCTTTTGCAATTTGTGTTTGTTTTCTTATTATTGAGTCTTGAGAGTTTTTTAATGTAATCTAGAGAAAAGTCCTATATCAGATATATGATTTGCAATCTTTTTCTTTTTTCTATTCTGTGGCTTGCCTTTTCACTCTCTTAACATATCCTTGGGTTTGGGGGCATTAGGGTGCAGACATATCTTGGGGAGGGCATTATTCTGCCTATCACAGGTATAGATTTAAGTTCATTTTTCACCTCATATAACTATCCAGTTATTCCAGTGCCATTTGTTGAAAAGACTCTCCTTTCTCCATTTCATTGCCTTTGTAGCTGTGTCCAAAAATCAGTTGTTTATGTGTGTGTGTGTGTGTTTGTGTGTGTGTGTGGCTATTTCTGGATTTTCTATTCTGTTTCATCGTCTGATCCTGTTTTATAGTAAATGTCTACTAGTGTTTGTCTCTAAAGTTGATGCTTCTTTACTGATTCAGTAAGATTTCCTAGGAGTTGTTTTCCTACGTAGTCAGTACTTGCAGTTGGGAACATCCTCAAACAGGTAGAACAGTCTCAACTCTTGAACTAGCGGTCTAGGGGAGTAGACAAAGAAAACAGCTTGCATACATTGTGTAAAAGGATAGTATTTTTGAAATATTTTTCTGTATACTTTGTCTTTAACTTGGGGTTTGCCCCTGTAGCCCTGACCACTAAGCCTAGGTGGTAAAACAGTTAATTAGTTAGTTAGTTAATTAATTAATTTTTGGCCCAGGAAATGGGAGGGAAAGTACAATCCAACTGTTGATACTTGAGAGGAAGAACCTGGGTGAAATAGGAATTGAAAGACAATAAGTCACAATAGTGTCATGTTTACTCTCCTTCCCACACATTCATATGTCTATATTCTTTCAGGAAGAATCTGGGATTGAGGGATAGTGGACACATCCAGAATGCTAGGGCAGGGTACTTTGCTTGATGCTTTCTTCTCAAGACTTAGACCAGAAGTCCCTCTTTCGGCATAGAACTGGGAATCAGAGCAACACAGAGGCCATACGCGTAGCAGATGAGAGAGCCAAGGCTGGTGGGCCAGAGACAGTGCCTCCAAATATCCTGTTCTGTAGTCTGAGAAAATCAGAGCACCCTATGTGGAAGTGCCAAGAGATCCAGTGACTTGGAAGAAGCCTGGGATGGGAAGGAGGAGGCTGAAGAATGGAAGGATCTAATGCTCTCCATGCAGACTACATAGCAGGCAGCAGGACGTTCAAAAGGACCAGGTGGCTCTTTCCATGCCTCACTGACTTGCAGCACAAGATTCCCAGAGACTAGGCAGTGCAAGCCAGACCCAAGAAGATGCCAGAACAGGATCCCAGTTTTCCTTCCCACAAATCAGAACGATATACAAATTCCTCTAGGACTTGGATTTCCCCCAGGAGAAAGAGTCAGTCAACTCAGAATTGACTGAGCTCAAAACCTAACCCATATTTTAAAAATGCTTGGAAGGGAAGTTTTCTTGAACGGACAAATTTAAGTTTTTTTCCCCCTGCTCTTGCTACGAAATAGGAGGAGAGAGAATAAAGAGAAAGTAAAGTTCTATTTCTTTAGTCCACCCATGCAGCCTATAAATTTCACCTCTTACAACGCACACCTGGAAAGCTCTCCCCAAAAGATGTGACATCTGATCTTCCATATAAATAAGCTTTAGTTGGGTAAGGTGGGCTTTCTACTGACTTATGTTTCTTTTGGGCCTGGTGATTGGGACTGAGGTTCTTTCCTACCAAATTACTGAGGGAGGTAGAAGTGTGACTATGAAACTGTTTTTCTCCAAGCAAAATTGGTTAAGAGTGATCAGTGATATACGTTTACCCCCAAGCTGCTTTTCTGTCTGATACATCTGACAGATGCCAATCGCATTGAAGAAAAACTTTCTTAGGTATGCTTAGATGAAGGACATGGTATCAATAAAACATTTCAATTTCTATCAGTCTTCATTTTCCTCTTCCTTCTTCTCCTTCTTCTTTTCCTCTGTCTCTTCTCCTTCAGTTGTTTTGCTATTAGTGGTATTGAATGGTCTAGAATGGTTCCAACCTATTCTAGGCAGTTGAACACGTTTTGGAATTCTGTACAACTAATTCATATTTAGTTAGCATATTCGGTTTTAGTTTTTAGAAAAACCAATAACCGTGGTGTGAAACTGCCCTTGAAAAAAATATCCAAATAATTTCCTTGCCTTATAGCAGAAACTTCACTGATAGATTTCTAAGGACTCTAGGAAAGATTTCACACACTTTTCACATACTGACCTTTTAATGCCTAATCTAGTTTCCTTCTCTGGTTTAAACCATTTCCCTTGGCCCATATTTAGCTGGGAGCTTCAATTGTCTGTTTATTTCTTTTATTTTCAAAAAAGATTTTATTTACTTGACAGAGAGAGAGAGAGAGAGATCACAAGTAGGCAGAGAGGCAGGCAGAGAAAGAGGGGGAAGCAGGCTCAATCCCAGGACCCTAAGATCATGACCTGAGCCGAAGGCAGAGGCTTTTACCCACTGAGCCACCCAGGTGCCCCTGTCTGTTTATTTCTGAAGATTAGTATTTCTATATTCCAGTCATAGCCTTGCTCCCCTGGTTGGAAGACTAGAATATCTTCCTAACATCTACTAGATCTAACTCTGGTGTTAAGCCAACTGAATTTACATAATTTAAATCACATGACTCTCTTTTTCTCTTACACAGCCCCTTCATTTTTAGTCAGGCTACTGTGCTTACTGACTTGCTGGGATCCTCCCCTGTTCCCACTACTGTATCTTCACTTCTCCATTCTGTCTCCTGGAGAGAACCCTGACATTTTCTTAGCCCAAACTAAATCTCATTCTTTCCATACTCACTTCACATTCGTTGTGTTCATTCATTCGTTAACACATTTATTTACCAGATTTTCCCCTTTTTTTTGGAGCTTTAGTGAGTTGTGATTGTATATACTTTGTACATATTCATTGGCATATACATAAGGTGTACAATGTGATGATTTGACATATGTATAATTTGCGAAATGATTACCACAATTGGACTAATTAATATATCTATCTCCTCACATAGTCACCTTGTGTGTTTGTGTGTGTGCGTGTGTGTGAATGTGTGGTGAGAATGCTTAAGGTCTATTCTCTTAAGCAAATTTTAAGTACACAACACATAATTATTAACTATAGTCACCATGCTGTAGATTCCTAGAGCTTATTCATCTTATAACCCTTTGTTGTACTCTTTGACCAGCTTCTCCCCATCTCCTTGACCTCTAACCCCTGGTAATCACCATTATATTTACTCTTTGTTTATGTGAGTTAGACTTCTTTATTTTTTTGAGATTCCACATATCAATGAGATCATACAGTATTTGTTTCTCTATTTGACTGATGTCACTTACCATAATGTTCCTTAAATTCATTTAAGGGGGTGCCTGGGTGGCTCAGTGGGTTAGAGCCTCTGCCTTTGGCTCGGATCGTGGTCTCAGGGTCCTGGGATCGAGCCCCGCATTGGGCTCTCTACTCAGCAGGGTGCCTGCTTCCCCCCTCTCTCTGCCTGCCTCTCTGCCTACTTGTGATCTCTCTCCTTTCTGTCAAATAAATAAAATCTTTAAAAAAAATTCATTTAGGTTGCTGCAAATGGCAGGATTTTCTCATGACTGAATAATATTCACATCATATATATATATGTTCTGTTTTAGTTATTAGTTATTATTTGGTTATTAAATAAAACATTTTCTTTATCCATTTACCTGACTATGAACATATAGGTTGTTTCTTTATCATGGGTATTGTGACCAATGCTGCAATTAACATAGTAGCACAGTTATTTCTTTGAGATACTGATTTCATTTCCTTTGGATGTATACACAGAAGAAGGATTGCTGGATCATACAGTAGTTCTATTTTTAATTTTTTGAGGAAACTCCATCCTGCTTTTCAGGTGGTCGTACCAACATACATTCTCACCAACAGTGTGCAAGGGTTTCCTTTTGTCCATATCTTTGCCAGCACTTGTTATCTGTTGTCTTTTGATAAAAGCCATTCTAACAGTTGTGAGGTATTATCTCATTGTGGTTTTGATTTGCATATCTGGGACGATTGATGATGTAACTTTTCATGTACCTGTTGGCCATTATGTGTCTTTATTGGGAAAATATCTATTCTGGTCCTTTGCCCATTTTATAATTAGATTATTTATTTTTTGCTATTGATCTGTATAAGTTCTTTATATATTTTGAATATTAAGCCCTTATCAGATAAGTGGTTTGCAAATATTTTCTCTTATTCTGTAGATTGCTTTTTAAATTTATTATTTTCTTTTGCCATGTAGTAGCCCTTTAGTTTGAGGTAGTCCCACTTGTTTATTTTTGTTTTTCTTGCCATGCTTTTGTTGTCGTATTCAAGAAATCATTGCCAACACCCATGTCAAGGAGATTTCCCCCAGTTTTCTTCTAAGAGTTTTATGCTTTTGGGTCTTTCTTTCTTTGGTGGCATTCCATGCAGCTGGGGAAGCTGGGCACCCGTTCACAGCCTCTCACTTTCCCTGTGGGAGAAATCACAGGCTGAGAATGTCTCTCTCGGCACTTAGCTGTGCCATTTTGGGGGAGAGGTGATGCAGGTGAAATCAAGCTGTTCCTTGTATCCTCTTCAATATGTCCAGTCTTGGGCTATTTTTTCTTTAAAGGTGTGCTGGAACTTCTCCAGATTTACCTAATCTGGACTCCCAGATTTACCTAAAGACACTCTTGTCCATGGGTGATTGTGAAAATTGGTGTTCTTTGGGGAGAAGACAGTAGAAAACTCCTATATTTCTATTTTGCTGATGTCACTCCTTTTCTGCAGGTATCTTCGAATAATTCAAATTTCAGCCTGCAAAGCAGTGCCAGGTGTCCCTGTGGTTATCGCTTAGGCCCTGCGACTTCTAAATTTAAAATCTGACAGTAGATTTCTGTAGTTCCTGAGGGCTGGGCTAAGCTTAGAAGCATTATCCTGCTTGGCAACCATAGAGCATCACGTGGAGCCACCCAAGACTTCTACAAGAGTGAAGGGTTGGTGATGCTTCAAATGACAAGTGATCGTGTCTTGTTGGAATTTGCTCTGGTCAGAAAAATGGACATGGAGAAGGATTGTTGATTGTTTTTTCTCTTCTAAGATAGTTTCCAGCTGGAAATCATGATGTCTTCTCTGAAATTGGGGCACAGATTGTAATCAATAGCATCTTGCAACCACTATCTCGTGCCCTTGCTGTCACTGCCTGTGCATATGCCCCTCAATTGTTATTTCTGATCTAGGAATAGACAACTTAGCCTTCAGTGGTTCAGCTTATCTCAGTCTCCAGATCCATACCAGGTACTGTGTCAAAGCTTGAGATATAATTACGGATAAGACATACCCTTGAGCTGCTCACAGCCTAGCAATGAAGAACCCAGAAACAAATTCCTTTAGATGTATGGGGTGAGTAATATAGTAGCAGACAAATCATCTCTAACTAAACTGTATACCCTACCAAGAGCTTCCCTTCCTTTACATTCCCTGAGCACTTCTGAATACCATGTGTGCTATGTAATTAAGCACTTCCTGTTGTGACCCCTTGAAATTGCTTTCTCTCTCTCTCCCTATATATATATATATAATAGAAATACTATAATTATAAAGTGAGAAAGATGTTAGATGTTACCTGCTCATCTCTCATTCTTTGCAGAAATTCTTTCTACAGTATCTGCTTTAGTACTAATTTTAGAGACTGGTAGACTACAGCTATATGATCTGGGTGTATTTGCTTCATTGGAAAGATAACCTTTTACTGGCTGGAAATCCACTTTCCTGTAACTTTTGAAATAATATATTAGAATGGAACTTTTTAGAATTCTACAAAGCAGATGCTGAGAACAGTAGCTAAGCTGGGTGCTTGATACCTAAATGGACCTATTTAGGAGACTGAAAAACCTGTCCTATCTGCAATAACCCATCACTCATCTTTCTCTATTAGCCTTGAGGACCTTCTTTATTAAAGGATTACTAGGGTGCTGTGACATTTCCTAGAAAATGAAATTAAAGGGGATTTAAGAATATTCTGAGAGCTTCCAGTGTGTTCCCTGGAGTTTGAGGACCTCATTCCTGAAATGTTTAATGGTTAAAGGCTTTGCCTGTAGCTGCCCACTCCTGGTGATCTATTGAAGAGGCTGCACTGGAAAGGAGCTACACTTGCTCTCATCATGCAGCAAAGGTACATGTTTTCCAGGGATCCAATGGTCATGCAGAAGGGAGCTGGTCTGGGTCTTCTTAAGAGAGATCCAAAAAAGAGGAACTTCTGGAGAGACAAAGAGATCCCAATAGACTGTGGGAGGCCAGGGAAAAGTTGCAAACCACTCATGGGAGAAGAGACATTGACTCAGGCAAAGGAGCCCAGACTGACACCTGGGGGAGGCCCCCAAGTGCTTGTGAAAGGAACAATTGTCCTTCTGCCCCCTTGGGGCAGTACCCCAAGGCGCTACTACCAGATTACAGCCATATCGACCACTTTGCCCTTTGTCTCTACTCTCCACTCCCCTGGGGTTTGCCCTGAAAGAAGCAAACGCAGTGACTGGCCATCTGGGGAAGGAGATGGAGCAAAGAAGAGAGACTAAGCCAACCACGTGTCCTTCCCCAAACTTCTCCTCTGTGAGCTTCCATGCTGGGAAGAGAGAAGCCTTAAGTTTTGAGGAGTTTGGAGAGTTGATGTTACACTGGAAGGATATTTTAGTTACCGAAACAAAATTGTCCCATTGATTGAAAGGGCCCAGAAAACCAAGGGGCTTGCTGGAGATTTCACTGAGGGACGGGAAAGAACAAGTCCAGGCATTACACTGGGAGGGGCGGTGGGAGAAAGAACCCAAGTATTCCTTTTTGCACCCAATAAATCTGTTACACTTCTAATCACTGATCTCTGTCTTTTCCCCAAAGTATCAGAGAATCAATCTTCTTCCTCTTCAACATTTTTACAAATCTTAAGGATTTTAAGAACTCACAGACTCATGCCCCTCCCCATCCCAGTAAGATTAAATATGCTTACTATCTCATGCCACAGAGTTTTGGTGTGACAGTGTTATCCTCCAGTTACACGTGCAGCGACACCTTTGGTGCCTGGGGCTTGGGCTCCAGACCCTCATCAATGCAGGGCATCACGTGGTTGGTTCTTACTCAGTTTTGTTTCTTTAAACCCCTTGTAATTTTTCATATGAGCTGCTTTTATCCCCCCAACGATTTTATTTATTTTAGAGAGCCATGGGCAGTGGTCAGGAACAGAGGGAGAGAGAGATCTCAAGGAGATTCTGTGTGGAGCATGGAGCCCAAGGTGGGTCCCGATCTCACAACCCTGAGACCGTGACCTGAGCAGAAATCAGGAGTCAGACTCTTAACCGACTGAGCCATCCAGGTGCTCTTCATATGAGCTGCTTTTAAGTCAAACCCCTGCTATTGTTTATTTGTGTATTTTTAAAGACGCAGATGCAAGAGTTTATAAATATATATATGTATACACATATATATATAATTTATTTATTTATTATTATTTTAAAAATTTATTTTATTTTTCTGAAAAGTGAAGTTTTGTTTTAAAGATAAATAGATTTTGAGGCATGCCAAAACTGAGTATTCTAAATCTTAATCCTCTCATCTGTGGCAAGAAGTCATCCTTCTTAGCTTATTGTCATTGGCCAATCTCATAAGCAATCCTTCTGTGACTTCATGGAAATGATTGACAGGCAGGACGTTGTCATGGTAATGAGAATGGACTCTGGAACCAGATTCCTTGAGTTGAACTCCTGGGGCTCTTTTAGCTGTATAATCTTGGTACATTACTAAACCCCTCTGGACCTCAGTTTCTTCCTAGGTAAAATAGGAAACGGATCATAGTATACTATTGTTATTACACCTACCCGTATCCTTCAGCTAACAAACTACCTTGAAACTTAGTAGCTTACGACCACATTTATTTAGTGTATAATTCTCAAGTTGGCCATGTAGCTGGGTCTGAGGGCAGGCGCCTTCATTTGTCTGTGGTCAGCTGCAGGTTAATCAGGCAGCTCTGTTTTTGAAGGTGGGCTAGCTGTTAGCTGAAATGCTTCAGCTCATTCTCCAGCAGGCCAGCTTGGGCTTGTTTTCATGGCATGGAGAGGGAAATCATGCAGGGCCTCTTGAGGCTGAAGCTTATATTTGGCACAGTTACTTCTACTACTCTGTTGGCTAAAGCAAGTCACAGAGCCAGGCCAGATTTAGGGGTGGGGAAAGATGTTCCATCACTTCTTCATGGGAGGGGCTGCAGAGTCACATTGCAGTCCATGGGTATACAGGGAGAAGTGAAGACTTGGGGCCATTTTTGGGGGGGTAGTTACAAATAAATTCCTTCTCTCTTCCTTCTTTCCTTTTTTCTTTTAAATACAATGTTATATTAGTTTCAGATGTGCAATATAGTGATTCGACAATTCTATACATTTCTCAGTGCTCATCATTTTTTTTTGTTTTTTAGATTTTATTTGAGAGAGAGTGAGAGTTAGAGAGAGAGAGAGAGAGGGTATACACACAGAGGGAGAGGGAGAAAGAGAAGCAGATTCCCCACTGAGCAGGGAGCCCCATGCAGGGCTCGATCCCAGGACCTTGGGATCATAACCTGAGCCGAAGGCAGGAGCTTAACCAGCTGAGCTACCCAGGAGCTCCTCTCAGTGCTCATCATGATACATGTATTCTTTTATTTTTTTTAGAGAGAGAGAGCATGCATACACATGTGCATGCAAGCTGAGGGGGGCTGTGTGGGAAGGGACAGAGGGAGAGGGAGAGGGAGAATCTTAAGCAGGCTCCATGACCAGCCCTAATCCCCATGTGGGGCTCAATCTTACCATCCAAGATCAAGATCGGAGCTGAACTCAAGTTGGACGCTTAATGGGATGAACCACCCAGGTGCCTCCATGATAAGCGTACTCTTAATTCCCTTAATTACACCCATCTCCCCATGAATTGGGGCCATTTTTGTAATTAATCTTCCCACTGCCTCATATGAGGTTAAGAATAAATGTGTTAATACATAGAAGGTGCTTAAATTGTGTCTGGCACATAGTAAGTCACAGAGCTTGTATTCACATTCATAGATAATACTCACTAATTGGCAGACAGGGTCTGGGATAGATCCCTTCCTCACCACTAAAAAAAATGAATAAATAAATGAACGAATGAATGGGTGACTATCACCGAGAACTACTAAAGTTGATATCAATATACTGATTAGCATTCCTGGATGGCAAAAGACAAGCCAGCTGTAAATCTATGGACCAGTTTGCATGTTTAAGAGCATGGGCTTTGGAGTCAGACCTGTGCTGGGATGTGAGTTCTGCGTTTCCCTAGCTTTGTGTCCTTGGCCAAAATATATTACCTCTCTAACCTCAGTTTCCCTACTGTAAGTGAATATAATACTGAATCACTGTATTAGTTTCCTAGGGTCATGACAACACTACCACAAATTGGGTGGCTTAAAAAACAAGAATTTATTCTCTTTAAGTTTGGAGGCTATGAGTCTGAAATCAAGGGATTATAAGGAACTTGTTTTAGCCTCTTCTAGCTTCTGATGATTGCTGACAATGCTGTTAAGCATTGGGTGCACCTCTTGGTGGATGTCGAGCCAAAAGACAAAACCAAGCCAAAGAATAAGAAAAAGGAGAATTCTACTTGCAACAAGAAAAGGAGAATACTGGGAATATTTCCTTCCTTTCCTTTCCTTTCCTTTCCTTTCCTTTCCTTTCCTTTCCTTTCCTTTCCTTTCCTTTCCTTTCCTTTCCTTTCCCTTCCCTTCCTTCCCTTCCCTTCCCTTCCCTTCCCTTCCCTTCCCTTCCCTTCCCTTCCTCTCTTTCTTTCTTTCTTTCTTTCTTTCTTTCTTTCTTTCTTTCTTTCTAGGATTTTATTTATTTATTTGACAAAGAGAGACACAGCAAAAGAAGGAACACAAGCAAGTGGAGTGGGAGAAGGAGAAGCAGGCTTCCTGCTGAGCAGGGAGCCCGATGCGAGGTTCAATCCCAGGACCCTGGGATCATGACCTGAGCCAAAGGCAGATGCTTAACGACCGAGCCGCCCAGGCACCCCACACTGGGGTATTTCCTAGAACAATCATCTCCTTGAACAACAAAACTGGGGAAGTTTTAAGCTAAGGGTACATACATATTCATGAAAGGGCTTGTGCAATGGGGCATACAGGATGGAATTGCAGTAAAAATCATCTTTTTTTTTTTTTAAAGATTTTATTTATTGCGGTGCTTAGGTGGCTAAGTCGGTTAGGCTGCTGTCTTCAGCCCAAATCATGATCCCAGGCTGCTGGGATCGAGCCCTGTGTTGGGTTCCCTGTTCGGTAGGGAGTCTGCTTTTCCCTCTCTCTCTCTGCTGCTCCCCCTGCTTGTGCTCTCTCTCTCTCTTTCAAATAAATAAATTAAATATCTTTTAAAAAAAGAGTGGGGTAGGGGGGAGAGGGAGAAGAAGAGGGAGAAGCAGACTCCCTGATGAGCAGGGAGCCTGCCTAAGGGCTTGATCTCAGGACCCCTGTATCATGACCTGAGCCGAAGGCAGATGCTTAATGACAGAGCCATCTAGGTGCCCCCATTTTTTTTAAAATAAAGATTTATTTATTTGAGATAAAGAGAGAGAGAGCAGAGAGGGGGGCAGAGGGAAAGAATCTCAAACAGATTCCTGCATGGAGTCCTGCATGGGGTTCGATCTCATGACCCTGAGATCATGACCTGAGCCAAAACCAAGAGTTGGCCGCTCAACCGGTTGAGCCACCCAGGCGCCCCAAAAACCATCTTAAGGTGACAGAGCCCAGGTCTTAGTTGGTCAGAGTCCTGAGGGCCGCAAGGGTCAGTATCATCAATTCTCTGTTCCAGTTAGTCTGGTATCTGAGTGCTCAAGGGAGTTTAGAGCTTGAAGAGATAACTCAAGAATGTACTTAGGTCAGTCTTTGCTTTTGAAATGGCACTGGGAGTTTGACCACTAATAAATTGTCCTGATATGATTAGAATATCTCCTGGCTTGATAGTGGCAGTTTGGTCTACATTCTTTTGTTCCCTTAAAACTAATTAGCTGATGCTGTCTATTCTTCTGCAGTCTTGGAAAGTTCTGTAAGACCTGTGCTTTGGACAAGTAGCAAGTAGTGCTGGTGAGGCAGAGATCACAAAATGACTGGAGGCCTGAAATGACTTTTCTGGTGTCAAGAAAGCGGTGTCTCAGGGCACCTGGGTGGCTCAGTTAAGCGAGCAACTCTTGGTTAAGCGTCTGGCTCTTGTTTTTGGCTCTGGTTGTGACCTCAGGATCAGGAAATCAAGCCCCGTGTCAGGCTCACACTGGGCATGAAGTTTGCTCAAGTTTCTCTCTCTCCCTGTGCCCCTCCAACCCCACCCCCATGTGCGTGTGCTCATTCTCTCTCTCTCTCAAAAAAAAAAAAAAAAAAAAAAAGCTATGTCTTGGGACCCCTAACTCATCTGCTTAGAATCCATGGCATTCCTTTGGGTTGTGGCAGCATAACTCCAATCTCTTTATACAGACTTCTCTTGTGTGTCTCCTCTATGTCTGCAAATCTCTCTCCTGTTAGGACACCAACCATTGGATTTAGGGCCCACCTTAATCCAGTGTGACCTCTTCTGAACTTGGTTACATTTGCAAAGGTCCTCTTTCCACATAAGGTTACATTCTGAGGTTCCTGATGGACATGAATACTTAGGGACACTATTCAACCCAGGATGCCTAATTGCAGGGTCTCAATGTGATATCGTATGTAAAGCACTTAGGATGTGTTTGCCACGTAATAAACAATAAATAGTAGTCATTGTTGTCATTATTATTACTATTATATCACTAGAGATAAATAAATGTCTTGCTAAAGTCAACATAATAATACTAATAGCTGTGACTTACTGAGTTATTAGTGTCAGGAACTAGGCTGAGTAGTCTATATTCGTTATTTCATATAATCTTTACTAAATCTATGAGTCTAGTAACCCTGGTCAAATAATGATAATAATATGAATCAGACACTATCTGTGATCCATGAACCTATGCTAGCTCCAAATGATCATCTTATTCTTTTATGTGTTTCAAAAATATTTTACTATTTTAAGGTGCTGAAGTCAAGTTGTCACCAGCTAGATGCCAAGACCTGAGCTCTACTGTCCACCTGCTTTTACTCTCCTACCTTTGTCCCACATTTTTCCTTAAGCTGTTCTTCCCAGCTTCTCTCTCAATCTCTCTCTCTCTCTTTTTAAGGATTTATTTTATAGAGGGAAAGAGAGAGAGCACACGGGTAAGGACAGATGGAGCGGGAAAGAGAATCTCAAGCAGACTCCGTACGGAGCTCAGAGCCCCATGTGGGGCTTCATCCCATGACCCTGAGATCATGACCTGAGATAAAACCAAGAGTCAGTCACTTAACCGACTGCGCCACCCAGGTGTCCCTTCCCAGCTTGTCTCTTAACTCAGGCAAATGGAAAGCAAAACTGCCCCAGTGATAGCAACTGCCCAGACAAGACCTCCAGTTGGCCGAGACCACCTGGACCAGTTTGAGCTTAACTCATACATACTCAGATGAACCATGGAGTGACCTCTGAAGTAACCGATGACTACCTTTACCTCAATATAATACTAAAATCTGCACCTAGAAAGGAGCCTCAGCCTCATTTACGTAACATGCAATGTGTAAGTGTGTTTATGTGTAAGTATGTAAATGTGTGTAAGTGCAATGTAAGTGTGTTTCCGTAAGGCACGTGAGCAACCTGTTGCCTGCCTCTACCTACCATGGGGAGTGTTTTCCTATCTTTGGAAGTTATTCCCTGTGATCTCCGTATTTGCTGCAAATCAAGTTTTCCTCGTGTGCCAACTCCACCTCCTATAGCTTCTGGCTTACCAAGGAGCCAACATCTGCTGGTTTGGTCACAAAGCTCCTGGTCTATAGTCTTAAAAATGCACTCTTTCCTCCCTTTTAAAACTTGAGTCCTTTGTGTCTATGCCTGGGAACCCTACATATTTATTATATTAATCTCTGTTCCTGATAGATTTTCAAGGAATGATTTGAAAATGAATTCATTCAACAAACATTCATTGAGTGCTTACTCATAAGAGCTGGGGATGAACTTTCTTGTTTCTAGGGTGCGTTCACACAACAGACAGAACTGTAAGGACTGTTGCCTCTTCGTTTTCAGGCGTTTCTTGGTAATTTCTAGTAAGTTTCTGTTCCAGAAGCTAGCATAGCATTTTGAGCTATCGCTGCATTTTGAGATAATGCCATTAATATACCGGAGTTGACAACATCTGCTCCTTCCTATTTAAATCCCGCCATCCAGAGCAACACATGTCCCCATTTCAGGAAACAGGCAGAACAGATGCCTAACTGTCGTAGTGAACACTTTCCTCATGAAAGAACTCTCTTGCTTGCATTTTTATTTCTCTGATTGTGAGGTCGAAGAGTGGATGGAGCAATTTCATTTACAGGAGTACTTTGCCTTCACTGTTTGGGCTGATGTTGTAGCCCTCTTGTATCCGCAGTGGCTGGCCACAGCAGAGGGTTTGGAGGGTTGACTCTCTTCACCAGCACAGTGCAGAGTCACAGAACTGGAAGCAAGTCTGGCTTTGTGGGCCTGGATCATGCATGCTCTCACAGAACTCCACGCCTACAGGGACCCCTATAGAATCTTGAAATTCTTAATTTTTGAATGTGGGGTCTGCATTTTCATTTTGTATGGATGTCACAGATTATGAGCAGGAAGAATAAGAGAGCATCTGGTAGGAACACACATCATCACTACCTGGGATAGATGATTGAGCTTCCATATATCTCTGCAGAACCTGATTCAATGTGAATTTTGACAAAGTAAAGAAGAAAAACAAGTGTCTCTTAGAATTGTGTCTTCCTAGAGTTGGAAGGGTCCATCAGGCATATGTTTTAAGCATCCCTCTTAGACAGGAGCACTGTTTAAACTATCTTTGTGGTTTCTAGGGATAAGGATGGCACAACTCCCTAGGAAGTCTTTTCAAGTTCACTGGTTGTCTTATAAAGGACAGACATCCATAAAGCATGGATGAATGCTTCATCACAAAGGTGTCTTTATAATAACAGGCAAGCCAGGGCATTGGCAAAATGGGAATTGAGACCATCTGTAAATTTAAGAAATTGTTTTTCCCCTAAGAACTAGCCTGTTGAAGAAGAGATGCATATTTAGATCTTGGCTTTTGGGGAAGTGAAATTACTCTCTTCTTGACATTTGGCCATGGAGATGTATTTATAGAGGGAAGGAATTGGACTACTCACGGCTGGAAAAGAATCAAGAAGAATGAATAAGTGAAGAATCCCCTGAAAAAGAACAGAGAAGATGGAAGGCCTTGAAGAGGATGTTTTGTGAAGGTTACATAAGTGGCCACAGACTCAGAATTCCGTTTGGTATGTTTGAGAATCCTCTCTGCCTTCTAAACCATCCAACCATACATTATCAAACCCTTTTCTGTAGGTGCACTTTGCGCTCAGCTCACCCTTTGAGCCCCTCACACCTTTTCCTACTAGGTGATACTGAACCATGTGACCTTCATATTGTTTGTGGTATGTTTTTAGTTCTTTAGTTTAAGACTTTCATCATGTCCCTATTAAATTTCATTTTACCCTTGACAATCAGTCTCATTTGTGCATTGCTAATTTAGTGAATTCCCTGTATTTAATCAGCAGGGTTTCTACTCCATCATATAAGTCACTGACAGGCAAGGTTATCGAGTAGTAGAGGCTTAAAAAAATTACTATGTAACTGAAGAAATGGCACATAATTGTTGAATAAATTGAATAAGTTGAATAAAAATTTCATCCCCAGGCACATTTACATTCATGAATGTGTTAACTTAGACTCATTTTTCTTTTCTTTTCTTTTTTTTTTCTCCCCACATTTGTTTATTTTAATTTTTCAGCGTTACAAGATTGATTGTTCATGCACCACACCCAGTGCTCCATGCAGTACGTGCCCCTCTCGATACCCACCACCAGGCTCACCCCCCC